>CM076724.1:18952968-19478968 GCA_038501795.1 Pseudopleuronectes americanus
ACTCGACCTCGGTCAATGACAGGGAAGCTGAAGGCCACCAGTGTCTCAATGGAAGAGAGGCTGATAAGGGCGTATATAATACAATGGAGGAAACAACCAAAGGCAGAGCGAGGCAAGCCTGGACCTGAGGACTCCTCTAATGTAATCAAAGTAACCGTAGGAGATTACAATTAGGGTAACAGTTGGGTTTTTGAATGTGTGGTGGCATGCATTGTGTGAGATACGCTTACAGATCAGACAGATCAGATTAAAACAAGTTCAGCGAAGAGGAAATTAAGCCACACCCTGTCAGCAATGCATGTTGGAGTGTTTCCCTGCACTCCCCGCAGGCAGCACAAAGTCAATCAGGGAGGCAGAGGGTACTGTGGCGAGGGAAGCTCTCCAAGTAGAGACACCATAACGGCCCAATTGCTTGAAGAGGGACATCTATAAATAGTCAAGGACTGCCCCATTGCCCCACCTCCTTATCAGCAGTGGAGGGCTGGCACAAGGATGTGTCACATAATCAGACCACTGCAGACACACGAGTGGATCGCTGCAACAACATGATGAGGCCATTTCCAGCAGATGGAGAGAAACCATCGCAAATACAGTAAATACACAGGCTACAGCTGAACCGGTATGAAAAAGGCATAGGTGCAGGCTTGTTGTGATTGCACTGCAAACAAAGACCAGGTGCTAAGCAGAGGTCTGACTGCCTGCTGAGAAGTGCAGGAACGTATATAGCATAAGCAGAGAATACCACTGATGTGGCGAGTTTTGCCAGCTGGCGGGGGAAAGTAACGAATTATGGATATTTTAACAGCCCTTCGAAATGGCAGGATGTCTCCCAGTATGGCCAGTCTGACCAGATAGGTCAGACAAACCAAGATCAACCAAGATCCTTCATTCCAATATGCCCACATTGCTCAAAGACACTGAACAGTTTCAAGCATAGTACAGACATACTAACATATATACACTTAAACTCATTAACTAGTAGCTTGATCTGTAGTTGAGGCTTAATTATGTCAATCCCAGGGGGGGATTGATGCCTGGAAATATTCAACTGTAAATGACTGAATTGAAGAATAACTGTTTAGGACATGGGGATGTCGTTGTTGCACAAAGAACCGAACCAGACTGTACTTTTTGCTTTAGTCAGTTTGAAAAAGTAACGTTTGCACATGAATCTGAATAAACGGCTGAGCGTGGGTGTTGTAAGCTTGCCAAATCCACACTGTGCATCTACAAACACTTGCACGGACATGACAGGTGAGCCTTTTCAAACAGACAGCAAACCAGGAAGTGCTGTGAAACAAATCAACTCCCAGTTCCTTGCAACTATCTGACTCTCCTCCTCCATAACTAGCTGATCAGCGGGGCCAGATCACGGATTCTGCTGCCCTGGAGCCACAGTTATGCATCATAGCACATGTGGATGTTCTGGGCAGTACTGAGGGAGAGTGACTACTCTGGGAACTGTGGAGGTGGTTTCAGGAAAGAGGTTGCAAGCAAACATACATCAATTACAGTTGTTATCATTTCTCTGCTGCCTGATGTTACCTGTCAACACTTGTGCAAACACATTTAAAAATGCGTCCGTTCTTCTCCAGGTTTGTTTTTGATCCACCAGCTGGCAGTTTTCATTTGTAACAACATTTACATTTTCCAGATTGATTCTTCAAAAAAGAGGAATAACACTGCAGTGCAGAGACGAATTATCTGCAGGTATAATCCATTCTTGTTGGAGGACTATACATAAAAGGTAAACAAATCTAATACAACAAAATCAATAATTGCAGAGCATGTGTGTAAACATGAAATTAAATATTCGCTCAGGGCATTTTTTGTGTCAATTTGGAAAAACCTCCTCAAGGCATTCCTGAACGACAATTACTTTCATGAGAATCAAATGGTTGAGCAACCCAAAAGTATAATGCCTGTGGCCACGGCTTTCGCTAATGGTGAGGTATTAAAAAAATCCACTCAGCCAAGTAAAATCAACTGACTTAGCCACCTCCATATCAGAGTCAATGGTTTTTAGGGATTAAATCTTGGTCATCCTCTGTCTGTCTCCCATTTAAGCACTTGTCCATATAAAAAGTAATGTCTGTGCAGCCAGTATTCCTTGAAAAACAGAACCAGTAACCTCACAAGTAAAATATTCACACTGCAACTGCTGAATCTTACACAGGTTGGGAAATGGATCCCCCTTCAGCCAGTTTAACTGAACAAAACCAACATTAAAATCACAGTGATGATAATAATATTACCCTCTTTAACATCAGCACAACCAATCAAAGCAAAAAACTATCTGAAATGTGAATGGATGTCTCTTTCACAATCTCGTGTGAAAACACCCACCCACATCATTACACTGCTGTTTGTCAGTGACTCATAATCTACAGCTGCAATCTCTCTTACCTGAGTTTCCCAACTGTTTGTAAAATCTATACTCCAAATGGAGCTGTGGCGCCCTCGACTTTATAGGTTCCTAGAAGACAAGAGATAAAGAGAAAAAAACAGTTAATGCACAACGTCAACATTCTTTACAAGGTTTATGCAGTAAAATAATTCTAAAGGCATAGCAATAAAAATTTAATTCCACAGTCACACTGGTCAAAGTATGTTGGTCTGGTTTTCATTGATATTTTTGGCACATATATTTAATGCACTTAGTTTATAATGCCACTTTAACTGTGCATAAATATAATGATAACTATTCACATGATTGCAGAATAAGCAGTAATAAACAGAACAGTAGTGACTAATAACAAAGTATAACTTATTACCCATTAAACACAAGGTAGAGGTAGAAAAACAAAAGGGTAAGATGGGTGGACAGATTCATCTATTTAAAAAATACTTTATTAATTGAACATGTAAACATTTAGCATGAAGTCTGCACCAATGTGTAAAGAGTTTTACCCTCAGGGAAGAAAGTGGTTTGTGAGTGACAACCTTGCAAACACGCCACAATTTGATTACCTCGGCCTGCAATTAACTTATATACCTAAAGTAGAATGTTTCCCTTATTTTCCTGCCTTGCAGAACTTCCCCTAAGTCTCAGGTCAGACGTGTGGGATGTGATGGGATAAAGAGCAGTTCCAGCCAGTGAACAGCAGGCGTTAGTGATGACATGGCTGATAATCAACCCACCAGGACATAATGTTCATTATATCGCTAGCTTCAGCTTTACAACCTAAAATGTAATCTGATTAGCCCCACTCTCATGATGACAAGGGCATTATAGACAAACATGAAGAGGAGGGAACAAACACACCCACTTAAATCCTTCCCTTAATCTGCAATAGCTGTGCCATAGACTGTGCTAAAGCCTTAATCTAAAGTGTGAGTATGTACAGTGTCAGACACCTTTTCACACACACACACGGCCAACCAATGAAAAACGGACATTATCCCGTCTCTCAAATGGATTATTTAACCCAGAACTCTGTAATAGGACATTGGTGTTATTGCTTTCTGTGATGTCATTTCTTGGAGCATCTTCAAATGCTTCACATTTCTATAAGCTGTATAACATAAACTGAATGGTCACGTAAATCAATTAACCATTTTTTCCCTGCTACTTCTGCTACCAATGTGACTGAGTCCTGGTTTTCTACTGAATGAGTGAATGCTCCACCTATTATGGTTTAATGATCTAGATCGATTTGAACAGGATCATGCAAAACCAGAATATCCTGTGGGCAGTAAGAGTCCAAGGGGGACTTCCACTTTCAGAGGGTTAAGCACCACGTCCGACATCGTGAAGCAGCCACTCGCATCATTTGTCGTCAGTAAAATGTAAATGAGGTGACGTTTCCATTCACATACAACGACGACACACAGCTTGGTTTCGGCCCAATTTATGAAAAATTTCTTGCGAATGAAGCTAGCCCGAGTGTGTATTAAACTTACCGCTATACATACAAAAATGCCTCAAACTTAATTTAGCATAGGAACTTCTCCAGAGGTGCTTGAAGTAAGATTTAATCTTAAAAGCTGTTTGCCATGTGCATCTAATTCCAAAGCACTTCTATTTTAAATTACATAAACTGATAGCCGAAAGGCTGTTAAGCTCCCACATTCACTCCATTAGGCCTTTATCAAATCAGGATTGCTTTCAGTGCTGGTGCCCTGTGAGCGTGTAGGAGTGAACACACACAGTATGAGCCATGTTCCAACACAGTGAGGGACTTTCCATCCTTTTACGATGACCGTTCTCAGTCAAACAGTGTTTTCTGTGGTTTTAGATCAGAGCGTCATCAGAAGATGGTTTAGCATAGGTGGTAATCAAAATTATTTACCAACTTTATGTTACTGCATCTCTGTGACAAAATATCCCTCAAACAGCTCTGGAGTCTAATTCGCAGACAAATCTCATTGCATCCTGTCTGCCTTCTACGAAACAATAACAGCCAACTGAGTCATTAGAATTATTGATCCAATAAAGAAAAGACTCAGAAAGTCTCAGCATCTCTTAATTTTCCCACCGGCCGGTGATTTTCAGTCTTACATAACCATCAGCTGTGTTCTGACTGTATGATGGACTCAGGAGTCTGGCCACAACGAAGTCCTCTTACACTTTGCTCTGATGTATTAATCTACTGCTAATCTACAATGCCACCACCACAACACAGAGTCAAGACTGTGAATCCCAGTACAGATGTTCCGATACCAGTATTGGAATGCTTCAGATACTGACAGAATGACCAGGTCAGGCATCTGCAGGATAAAATTGCGACCATACAGCGTTATTAGTATAAGTTGTTTCTTATTGATAATGCTGAGGTTCTGTCAAACACTTCAGGAACTATGTATTGTGACAGTTTGATTGTGTTTGTATACAAACGAATAAAAAAGCAGCCACATAATAAAATGACTGGATTATGATGAAGCAATGGGGAAAATGGAGAGAATTAAAGCGACTTAAAAACATCCCTACAAAAAACTATGATCTCACACACAGAGCACAAACATGTTTTTCTTCAATCTATGGAAAAAATCATTTCAGCGTCACGCTCCAATAAGATGCCAAGAAGGACGCCTGCCAGAGAAGTAAGGAGGGAGTATGTGAGGAGGCAGCAACTGAGTGGAAGAGAGGAGGCGGCAAAGAGGAGTGGAAGCCGGTGGGAGGAGGACACACGTGACGAGTCAGAGAGGCGGAGTGGGGAACTGCTGTGGTGTCATGCATCTCCCACTTGAACACGGACCGTGAGCACGTCTCTCACAAGTCCGGCCATGTCAGGGAGGAGAGGGGAAGAAAATATAATATATATAAATAATGAGTCAAAGCAGATGGCCCAACCCGCAGGACCCTTTAAAACAGCTTACAATAGGAAACAGAGGCTTATGGCAGCTTTACGTACTTAGAGACATCTCTTTTCCCAGCAGATGGACTGAGCTATGGCTGTGTAAACGACCAGGGCCGAGCTGCAAATGTCTGATGTAACATCTTTGTATATGACAAGGATTTTTTTCTCAGCTACTTCTCATCAGATACTCACTGATCTGCTCTCTGGGCTGACATGTTTAGAATGAGTGGGCCGTCCCTGGCAGAGGCTGCTCGTGCAGAAGCAATATGCTACAAGGGAATAGCATTTAAAGTATATTTAGACTATTTCAACCAAATAAACGACACCTTTAACCTCCTTTATATCTACAAATCATTAAAACCTGTTCTTGAAGACAGTGAAGTGAAACAGATTTTTCTAGAATGCTATCATTACCTGGCCCTCGGCATCAGGAGTCATGTTTCAGAACTTCATCTCGTTTTTCAGAAATAAAAGAAGTGGAGGGGACGTTGTGGTTTCCCTGTGTGGTGTCATGCAGAGAACAGCTTTTTTTTGCAAAGTGTGCAGGTCTCTGTCCAGGACAGCTGACCCAGGGGCTAGAAGGGCCCTCTCCTGTCTGACCTGCTGACACCGGAACCTCTCCACCTCAGCTGTTCCACACTGCAGCTGTCTCTGTTTAATCTTCATGATCAATGGGTCTGAAACGAAGCTGTCCTTGTACAGCGGTGAAACCAAAAAGAAGAGGTGTGCTGAGGGGGAAATCTTAATTCCAGTTACAGCTTCACGAGAGCTAATAAAGTCAAGGCCACAACAATTCTGTGTTATAGAGGATTGGTTGAGTTTCTCTCTAGCTTATTCAGTTTAGAAATATTCAACAAGCCTATATAAAAAGGTACTGCTATGACACCAGCGAATCTTAATTTGTGTATTGTGATGTGTTCTGTAGCATTATACAACCGTTATATCATAACATCTGAGCTGAATAGAATGATCCAAGTATCTGATTCCAGTTTATGTTTGTCATGAAGTCTGTGCACTTTGTTTGACATCACATCTGAGAAGTTTAAGTTACAAAAGGGTTTTAACCACTAGTTTCATCATCCCGGGCATTTCTACAATTGTTTGTTTCATTTTCCAAATTTGTAAAGCAACCTCTGGTAAAATGAAAGGTTGAACTTGAAAAACTAAATGGTGATAAACATGAAACCCCTCAGCCAAAAACATTGAGCCATCTATCTCACTGCACAAAGGCCAAACAGATCCGTCAATTTCTGTATCTGCCAGTATTTGCCGACTCCTCAATCAAATCATGACAAACACTGTGGGGACGAATGGACATGAGGGACACAGAAACAGTGATAACAGACTTAACTATCTGCTGCTCACAGCTAAAAGGCTTACAGATTTGTTGATGAAAGCGACACAAATACTGCTCCAGCAAGATGAAATCCTGTCGCTGGTGTGAGATGAAACATTACATGCCATTTCAAGGGCCCTGCTTAGAGTTAAACACTTGAAGCTTGTACAAATATGTGATTATGTCATCGTGGATTAGGTGGTTTGTGTATTTCAACCTGTGGCAGCCTCCCTACACTTGTGGGGATGGAGCGAGCCATCGGCACCACATAAAGTCCTCTTCCCTGGGATTAACCAGACCCTGCATATGATGTCATCTCATCTAAATCTGATCTCTGCCCCAACGCAGCTGAGAAAGATCAGAACTGACCTTGGTGACTGGACGAGGAAAATGACCACGAAACAAAATGGGAAAATATAAATGATAAGATGTCATCGTTTGATGGTGGAAATTAAAATACACTCGACCACAGTAAACCACAGTCAAAGCCCAAATTGAATGTCTGGTCCAAACCTTGGCTTTGAATTAAAAATGAAAAACAAAAAGGACATTTCAACAAGGTGATATTTCTGAAAAGTTTTTCAGCCATTTTCACCTACAATCTACCACCTGAAATATCAGGTCTAGCAGATAATGTGATGATGACTGATGTGTCAGCTTTCGATGACTAAGTTGGCATTTCAGTGTCAAGATACTTATTTTAACATCACAGCAAATATTGAATTAGACCTAATATCAGTGAAAAGATTGCTTTATAATGGGGGTGTAGAAATATCCCAGTACTAAAATGACTTCCTGATATTACATTAATAATACAATGAAACACAAATCAATCCAGCGCCTTTTTGTTTTAGTCATGATGCAGCAACTATGTAGTTCAAAGTGCGACATGGCAAGTATTAGTTATTAGTATGAATTATAATCTTGACTATGAGCTCTCTCAGCGGGAGAGCACAGAGACAAGTTCTGAATCTCCTCTGCTCTGTTCTAACACACAAGCGACGCAGTCATTGGGGTGGGTGGGTGTGTTTGTGTGTGTGTGTAGAGTAATAAGTTGTGTATGGGGAAAAGAAGTCATGAAATTGTAGCAAGCCAAATGAAATTGAATTTCATTATAATAATATTTTACTACATCCATGATTCGTGTCGTTTAGTTAAAGCAAGTGTGATATTCAGCGTGTGCATGTGTATGCATGTGTGACATGTCCAAGGCAACAGATCCAGCATTACGCCCAAGGACCAGAATAGACCCTGACCTTTGCCTGGCTCCCAGTAAACCATTTCACAAAATGCAACCGGCAATGTGACTCATCTCATCTGAGACAGAACCAACCCAAATGTCAACACAGTGCATGTATATTAGGCATTAATGACGTGTCCAGTGACATTGAAACAAATGGAGACGGGTGGAACTCCTTGTGAGCGCTGTTCTCCATCAAAGCCGTCTTTATGATCAGAGGTGTCTAAGGTTTGGAGATGGTGTTAAGGAGGGAGTGTTGTCCGAGAGCAACAGCTGGCCTGAGTCCAGCACTTCTCCAGTTTCAGCTCAGATTCAACGAACGCAGATGAGCCCGTCAGCTGCCTCCGAAAACCTACTGTGATCAGTCACTGCTAGAATTAGACAGAAGAAGACATCGGTTGTAGGTTCTGCGGTAACTTTTGTACAGACCGAAGTTGGACAATCATGACCTTTGACCTAGGTTTATTTCATCGCCAACTCAAAAAGTTGAAAAAATGTATTATTCCACAGATAGTTTTAGATATGCAGTGAACTCTGGACATTCACCATGAACTATCAGGAGGAATTTTATTTGAAAAACGCAAATGTCCGAGTCAGTAATTCTAGTTTGTCTCAAAAGAGTTTCCAGTCAGCACCCTGGAAAAATGGCCGAAGAATGTTTAAGTGAGCCCACGAGAGGATACAGCAGGAAAACATCTAGACAATTAACAGGGAGCGAGTGGGCGTGCTGAGGACATTTCTAACACGCCAAAAAAAATCAAGAAAAATAACGATTCTCAGGATTAAAAACGTGAAACGCTGAAGATTATGTACGCTTGGAAAGACATCAGGATTCAAGACAATTTGGTGAACAAAAAACTAAATATGATTTCCACTGTGGAATTTACACGTCATGTCCCACCTCCTGCATGCTCTACCCAGACGCCACTCCTCGCCTGAATGTTCCAGACATTTTCCTGTTGTTTTGAACGTGTCTGACTCAGAGTACTTTTCTGAAAATGGCGACAGACAAGATGCCACCACAAAGGTTTGATTATGGTATCATCGTCAGACCTGGGGAGGAACTAAAATCTGAATTTCTTCTATAAATAACAACGAATTGAATATGGAACTTGAAAAGTCCTCTGACAATGTAATGTATCAGTGTAGAATGTTTTACCCATTTACTTCCATGACAACAATACAAAAACTATATTGCCATCTTGATGGCACCAGTCAAATTTACAGGTTTTTACAAATCTGTGAAAGTTTGTCTGGCTGAGAAATGACAAATGTGCTGAGCTCAGTTGCTATAGTCAGATGACAAACACACCAGCACAATGATGCCAGTGACAAACAGAGTCACGGGAAGTTCCATAAACACGAGACGCACGTCTCCTTTGTCATCTAATACAGGAGCGAGGTGGAGTGTAAATATAAAGTATTGTTCTGAGTACTCACTTGTTTGTTGAACTGTGAGCCGGTACCCAATATATACTGTTCTGTTGGGTCCTGACAGTAATGACACAGTACAGACACTAAACAGTAGAACAGCAAGTACTATCCATTGTTGAATGTCATATATTAAACAATCTTGTTTAAATGCTAGTTGTCAACATCAAGAGTGTCACAACAAAATAAGAGAGAATGTTTGGAAGCAAAATAAGTCTTGAAGAGAAACGGGATGAAAGATTGGTTGAGAACAGGCACAGCAGATAATTTTCAATCATATTTTAGCCTGTTGTTCCATTAAAAGGCTACACTAAAACATGGGACGTATGTGTATTAGGGGTTAGATGTGCTACCATATGTCTGATGTGGCTGTTACACCCTGAAATGAAAGCTGAATTCAATGGATTTGTTCCTTTTAATTCTGTCCGTGAAGCTCAGCACAGAATAGAGGTTCCTGCAAACCTCATTAATTACACAACTACAAAATGTCTGCCCAGATAAAGGTAGATGGTTTTATTTCAAGTGATTTGTCACCATCAAGTTCCACCTGTCCTGACGTGATGTCCTGTCAGGCTTTGGTCATCCAGCAACATCATTTAATTTCTCACATGCTACAAAGCTGCTTTAATTCCGACTCTTAAATTCTGAAACCTGGACATTTTGTCTTCCTCAGCAAACTCAAAATAGAACTGAGGTCAATTTGGCTTCAGCCCTTTTTAAATTACCATCATCTGATTCTGGTTTGGTTATTTTGGCTCCAGTTCACCTCTTCAATTTTGATGCTATAAAGAAAGTTAAGTGAAGTGTAGTTTATTGTAAATACACGGCAGACACCGTAATCAGAAAATGTGAGAAAAGGTTCATTATTACTGAAACCCAAAAAACCCAACACTTTCTTTTTATTCTGGGACTCTGCTGAAGAAGCTTTTTGTGATTCGCAGTTAAAAAAATATAAATAAGCTGCCCGTTACACAACCCCTCAGTTAAGCCTCTAACTGAAACAGGCACTATAAGCTGTGGGCTCCTTTAGGCCCCACTCCCTAAAAACCCACTTTCTTCTGATTGGCCGATTTCCAGAAGCATGCCGAGGGGCAGAACCCAGTGTTTCTGATCAATGTCTCATCCTCTTAATGGTGTCAGCGTTTTAAAAAGCAAACTGTGAAAAGAGAAGTAACATAACTGACTGGAAATAACAAAATTCTCAAATCCTTCCACGTGTTGGGACCTGAATATTACAGTAAACAGAACAAACATCCTCGTGACTAATTTTACAACCGGACATCTCTATTCAGTAAATCTTATGCCCATTACCTGCAGATTGCATGACGGTGGATTTAGCCTTTTAATTACGTATTCATTATTTTGTCAGTAAAACTGCACCACCTTGTTAATTGTATGATGCAGTTAATACAACTCAAATAGACTTAGACTTGCGTTTTGGAGAAGAATACATGTGAACCTACATTTGTACATGAGCCCTGCAGCTCCTGGTCATACTTCAGTAACTTACTTGATATACAACTGACTCAGCGGATTTCCATAGGTGGACCCGTTTAGACTGCTTAAATTCAGATAACTTTCAGCTATGAGATAAGTGTCTTTTTAACTAATCATCTTCTCAGAGTGCCCTGTCATGACTCTTGACTGTCGATGAACAGCTGGTGCACGGTCACAGCATTGACCATATTCTGCAAATGCAGAGGATTTTAAAGTGACCGACCTTTTGGTAAAACCATTTGTTCTACCTGCCGTTGCACAAATGGCACAGAACATTGTGTCTCTTCCATTCACCCTTCCACGTCGTCACCACTTGAACTTTCCTGCCATACTTTGTGAAAACATCCTTTGGCTTTTGGGGGCTGGTGAATTTCCCATCTCTTTAGGAGCCTGAAACTTTTCTGCAGTCGTGCTGGCCTTGGCAGCAGTACTAACACCTTCAAATGGTTTAAATAAAAACAATTGTCTGCTTTAATATAGGTAAGTCGTGCCAGTATCCTGAGTCATACCTAGTCACATGCCTAAACACACAAAGTCCCATTGAGCCGTTTATAATTAAAGCTAACAGTATTCCAGCAAATGTAAAATCTGTTCCCTACGATTCACTTGAAAAGTTGACTAAGCACCCCTTCAAGTTTCATCATCAGGTAAAACCCTGCTGCTGATATGGAAGGATTTATTCATTCTGGGTGCCCATCGTGCTCTCTGGAGAACTCAAACACAACAGTGAAGAACTAAATATGATCAAAATGTTAAACTCTCACCAAACATGCTAATGGAGCTCTTGTGGCTGCACAGTCCTTCGACAACTGGCTCTTGACAAGCTGGTGTAACCTGCTGAGTAACGACTGCAACATGAGATGCTTATCAAGCTACAGAGGGAGGCCGACAGGAGAGTTTGATACACCTCAGATTTCCTTCTGAGCATCACGGCTGACCGGCACCGTGTGGCTTCACTCAGCTGATCTCTTGCATTTACGCCTCCACATCATTGAAGCAGGTAGAGGAAAATAATAAGACTGTCAAAAGCATTTCTCCCGTCGCCTTACATACAGCCGCAAATACATGATATTGGTATTCTGTGGAAGCTAAATATATTATATTAACTTAAAGCCCACTTTATTATTTTTACACCTGGGAGCAGAACTCCACAACAATCTAAACAACAGCCTGTTCAAGGCCCAAATGTTAACCAGCCAGCAATTTGAAGGCAGCGATCTACAATTCACATTATCCATCAGTGTAAAGATGGTATAATGATCTCTGAAAACTCATTTTACATATTGCCTTTAACTGATGATGACTAACATGTTAATAAACATGCTATCCTGGAGAAATGGAGAAATATTAGCATTCATTAAGAGTGGCGTTTCTGGAAACCTAACAAACATGCTATGAACCAAATATTCAGAAGTGTTCTTCTCGCTCTGTTGAAGAAGAACGCCATTTCCTTATCCTCGGGTATGAAAGGTACAGACATCAGCAGAACAGATTTACAAGTCTGACAACAACCCAGACTTTAATTTAGTAGATGGTCCAACTTGTGTAATAAACCCAAATTAGCCTCGGCAGATAAAGTTCACCTCTGACCACAACACATTTCAGCTGGAGGAATCAAGGTTGCAGGCTAAATCTAACAAGTCTAGGCAACCAATGAATATCTGGGTGGAAAAGACAATGGTATTTTCAAACAGATATTTATCCCTGCTCTGAACAAACTGTCAATATAGGATAAGTCCCTGTTCTGAATGTACACGTCTGGCACATAATGTACAATTAGTCTCTGTGGTTACTGTGTACGTCTCCATGGATGGACACTCCTATAGCAGCTCCCTCTGTGTGAGCTATAGGGAGGCACCGTGTTGTACAATAAGTCTCAACACTATAACGCTCACTTATTGCTCTCCTCCCTTGCGAGAAAAATATAATGGCCTATTGTCACAGTCAAAGATAGCCATTACAACAAAGAGGAGCCTCCAACTGGTTTATTACTTGCAGCTGATAATACCAGCTTCGCAGAGGGTGCCTCTCATAGGCTCCTCTTACATGTCAGTGAATGATCAACGACATGAAGAGGGGCTATAATGTAATACAAGCTATAAAGTTTGTAACTCTGAGTCGAGCTGTAGAAATGTCAGTAACGATGGGAGTGTGCATGTGACTTGCAAACTAAATAATGTTGCGGTTACGAGCTGGCGATGACCTTGATAAGACAAAAGCCATTAAGATAGTAGCATATAGTAAGAGAAACAGAACACTAAAATAAACAAAATAAAATGATGAAAAGTATATAAGAAATATGAAGAAGATTGAATTAAAGTCTCCTTTTTTCAGTGGACATTTATAACAGCATTGCAGGGAATGTATTGATGGAGATGGGGGGTGTGACTTTCTACAGTGAGCCATGATAGCAGGCACACACTCAATGCTGCTGTTTCTTTAAGGCACCGGGGTCTCCCCTTGGGAGTAAAGCCTGCAGTGTACTTACAGCAGTGGCTGCACGGTCCTGCCTCCATCACACAGGCGTTTGTCAGTGTGAGAAAGCACCCGGCTGAACCAAAGACTGAACCACTGTGTGTCGACAAGGCCTACGAACAAAGACCACCTTTCAGTTCCCCACTTCTCTCTTGCTTTCTGCAGCAACATTCACAGCAGTTCACGACCACTGCCAGAGGACCCCGAGCACTGGGCTGCCACACAGCTCTCTCTCTCTCTGTCTGTCTGTCTGTCTGTCTCTCTCTGATCACGCGGTACAGCAGGGTGACACTGGGACTAACCTTTATCCCAGGTGCAGACAGGCTCCACCCAAATTTCCAACTCATCAAGTCGGTACATAAGTCACTCACCACAAAACGTACCAGCTCAACACTTGTGACGTAGTGTAGAGTCAAAAATCCACAATTCATTACAGATCATTTAAGCAACCAGAGGTAAATTAAGTTCAATTTCAGGTTACTGCTGCTTTATCAACTCATTGGTAAAGCCAAGAACCATCTGGTCATTTATCCAGTCACAAAGTAATGAGTTTTATTGTGGCCCTTTTTGATTTTAATGACGAGGGGAGTATTTAAAAGAGTCAAGTCTGTAAGTACAGTTACTAATATTTGTTTATAAGAAGACATCAATTCAATCCTAATGAAAAACATTCCACTTTTTTTTTAAATAATAGAAAGTTAAGGTTGTAACTGTGTGCTATTTTGGTGATGAAATGACATGTCTTAAGCATTTATGTCTAAAGTCAAGTAATTCAGTAAAATTATTGATTCTCCAGTCGAGGGATACTTTGATGTGTCCTTCTGAATTTTCATTATAGTAGTTTCTGAGCGACCAAGCATCAAATAGGGTTTATTGTTATCTATACCAGAAAATCAGATTGAAGGATTACATATTGAATGATTTATACATTTCTGAAAGGCAATGCACTATAATCACCATCAATTGTATTTTCCTGGCGCTTCACAATACTGACTATTATTTTAGGTTTTATACATCTGAACATTTACAAGTGAAATGACTGACGGACAACGAGGAGTCACAACTCTTGTCAAGCATGTCGTTCACAGATGACAGAGCTGTTATTTGTTTTAGTCCATAAGCAGGAGCTCAATAACAGCCTCTGACAAAACAGATGCCCTGCTAGTCACATATGCAGAGTTACCCCAGGGACAGAAACATGTGGACAGACAACTGTGCTAAAAATCTGGGTTAGCCTGAGAGCTGACAGGGGAGAAGCCCTCTCCACGTGAGGCTCAGCAACACCAGTATATTACACCACTTAAACAATGAAAGTGAAATTTGTCTGGTTCTATGAAAAGAGATAATCGTTGTGAGTGTTAAAAGGAACAAACTTGCATCATCATTTAACCTCCAAAATGAAATCCGTAATAAACCAGTTTCCTCTCAATCAGGCCCTGCTATTAGCAAGGCCTCGTTAAGCTTGTTTACACCAGTAGCACACTTCTTCCTCTCAGCCCTGTGCATTCAGATAAATGCTGGGACTAGTGGGCCACAAGATCTATGGAGCTGGGTTATGGCCCTAATGCCAGATCCAGATATAGCTGGACACCATGGCGATAAAAATACCCAAACAGATGGGAGGGTTCACAGGCAAAGGGGGAGAGGCAGCAAGCACAACTAAAGATTTTGAAAAGAGGAGAACAGCAATTACAGCTGTTTGCTAACCTCTGCCTTCTCTGTGGTTAGCAGGGCCTTCGATGGATGCCCGTTGGGAGATAATGACCTCCCTGAGAGATACAAATGTAAGGATAATCATACACAGACCAGTGGAGCTGTGGTGGAGATGACGCCTAGCTTCCATTAGTTTGACAAGGGCTGAGTCCGAGTTAGGCCTTGCTTAGATTGAGTCATTACCAGCGGAGGGGGGGAGAATACCTGCCAGTGATTAAAGTGTTACGAGTAGCAACACATTTAAAGTAAAGGAAAAGATATGTGGAGAAATGTTTGTGTGCAGAGGAAATGGTTGAGCCGTCATCTGCTGCCTCACAATCGGTAAACAAACTGGCCTCAACATTTCATGTGGTTTTCAGTCTCAATGTTACTAAACCAGACGCTGTGGAAAGAAAGGATTCATGCTGAGACAAAACATAAAGACATAGTAAATTATTGATTGCTCTTAGGTTCTGGTGAGAGCTTATCAGAGGAAGAGATTCCACATGATTTGACATCATCTCTATCGACGAGAGAAACCACAGAATAGAAAACTGTGTTTTTACAAAGACGTTTGTTTCACAGGCAACTATTTAAGCTCAGAGTACAACCTGAAGTATTAGTAGACTTATTTAGATCCAATTTGAGGAACTAGAAATTCTGCTGTTAGTTTGACATGCATGAATTTCTGTGTATAAACTCTGGTCAAGATTCAGGCTAATCTGAGCGAACTCTTCTTCTATCTCTTTCATAAGCAAAAGGGGAACATGGTTGACTCATTAACAGTGCATGAGACAGAGCTGTGGGAAAATGTACTTCCTGTGTCTGTCAGACTTAGGTCAAAGAGTCTAACGATTCTGCTGCACATTAAAATAAACATTTATCATGACTTAATAAATGCCATTATAAATACGGTGCAAACATGGAAATCTGGGTTCATAAAAACATCCCTGAGGATTCACTTACCAATTTGATGGCCACATATTCATTAGTATAGAGATTTTTTCCCAGCCGCAGCTCGCCAAAGTTCCCACAGCCAATTTTTTTGCCCACACGGAAGTTTGGACCAACCATAAGAACTCCAGAATTGGTCCCAGAACTCCGGCCCCCATGTCCAGTCCTGCTGCCTGCTGTCTTAGACATCTTTTTCCCTTCCTCTGTCTCTCCCTTGCCCCCTCTCTTGTCAATATCCATAAGCTTGTGATACCCTGGCCTCTCCACGGTTATTCTCCAGCCATGCAAACCAGAGAAATCCCAATAACTGTGACTGAGAAGGCTTCAGAGAGAGGGAGGAAGATAAATCAGGACAGAGGAAAGGTGTTTGCTGCTAAAATGTGCAATGGTTCACAAGACCATTGAGAAAACAAGCTGAAGCTACAGCTGAAGTGTGTCGATCAAGACGCCTCTTTTGCTGAGGGTTCCCTTTTGTCTTTGTGTTCCTCGTTTACTGGAGGGGCTCCTTCCTTGTGCTTGTCTCCAGCACCAGTCTCAGAGTAGCATTTCCCTGCCTGCGGAATAGGCAGGTTATGCTATGCTGTGCCCACAGATGCACATAAAATGCTAGTCATAAAAAAGCACTCCAAACTCCAGCTACTGCATCCACAAGGCGATTTGGAAACATCTCCTGAAGTGCCTCGTTCCTTCTGGTCAGCCTTTGGTGACACCGTGGTTAGACTCCATGTTGCAGGGTCATAAAGAAGAGGCAACCCAAAGTTGAGAGACCACAGCGATGGGGGAGACGGGTCACAGATGGATTCGATGTACTGGATATCTGCAAAAGTAAAAAAGACAGAAATCAAACCATATGTTATGATGCTGGTTGTCATAAATTATCCACATGCTACTAAACTACATAACACTTAAGGATGGCAGACCATAATATTTTGCTGCCTGTTTAGAATTAGAAAATGTTGTGCTTACTAACTGCAAATAAGATTGCCTCTCCAGTGTACATGCATTTTCTGTTAAGCAATAAATTGGAATCAAAATGTATTAAAGAGGCAAATCTATCATTATTTGTCACAATAACACTCTATGGTCATTAGGAGATTAAAACTCTCAGAATTATTTTTTACTCGAAGATCAAATTATATCGACTGCGGCCGTTTCTTACTAAAGCTGAAATGAGATCTTGCTCCAGACAAATTCAATAAAGCGATCAATACGAGCATTATAATTGAACAGTGGACCTAAGACATGGAAAAACATTATCTCTTTTGAAATTATGCTATTTTTGAGGGAGATTTTGTAGCTCATAGAGTTGGGTTTTAATATACAAGACATATGCATTTAATAATGTGAGATACTGGAATATGTTTCCTACTTGTTCTTCAGGTGTGTAAATCCAGAAATAAACAGAATCTGAACAGTGAGAAAAACGTCTGCACACGGCAGGATTGGAAACAAATACACATATTCACTTGTGTCGGAATATTTAATGGCACAAAAGGTGCTCTGGTAAGTAAGTGACAAAATCAGACTACACTATTATAAAAGCTTAGCCGAGCAATACCGACATCATATTTGCACAGAGTGTAATTTGACCATCTCTGGGCAGCTTTCTGAAAACAATCACACAGCAAAGTCTCTCCACCTGCTAACTCCCCCATGCCCATGAGCTAAGATGTTGGTGGTGCTGAAGAGTGCAGGTAATGCAGGCACTAGCAATGAGCAGCCACTTTTTCCTATGGAAAGGCACTTACACGGATCAATGGCTGCTGTAATGCCTCATCTCATCGTAACATTTTCATTATTGGGAAGCATATTATTGGGACGGATTTGCATACAGTCTATTCGACTCCTAGCTCAGATCTATGTTATTTTTATGCTATTTAATCATTTCGGGGGTTTAATGCCATTGTGATTTGAATCTGTCAGAAGTTTATTCCACAGAAAATGGATGAGATAACATTTCCTTGAGGAGGCAACATTTTTGGGGGCTGTGAGAGCAAATAAACAACGATACAGCTCCCAAAGATCTGCTGAGAATAAAACGTTTGTAATCTGACTACTGGGCTCGGCACGCCTGGAGAAAAGAGCACATGTAGAAGCCGGGGCGTGCAGTCAATCATTGTACTGTCATGTCTTCCTCATACCATGGAAATATGGCATGACATCACAAGAGACCAACCTAAAACCAATTCCAGTTAAGGGATTTGAAATCACAATGGCAATGTTAGGATATGTGACAATTCTGATCTGGAACCAACTGAGATCTGGTGAAGAGAAAAGGTGAAAGTAGAATCCGAATAAGATCAGAGTAATATTAAACCCTTAAAACTTACTGAAACTGTAGGCAAAGCTAACCACTCATTTCAGGAAGTTGTATTTTGTTTTTTTCGCATCAGCTGTTTGGTTTACCAGCCAACACACACACACACACACACACACACAACACTTTAAGTGTGTATCTATACAAGCAGGAAGTGTAAAGGTGGCTTTTATGAACCCAGGAACAAAAGCACTATGAACAATATCTTCTGAAAAGTACGTTTCAAGTCAGACAGCCTTGCTACAAATATCCTCCACCCCAGCTAGCTAGCACCAACACGACGCAAGACGAGGTCCAACGAGGAAATATAAACACAACAACACATATAAATAAGACTTCACATGAGATCGAACACAAGCTCTCAGGGCCAGATTCACTGATATTTCTCGTACGTGATGCTAAATGTCTGCCTTCCTGATCTTGGGCTAAAGATAGCTGCTAGCTACCTGGCTAGTGGCTGGCAGCTGTCATTAGGCGTCACTGATCGCTGGATTCCAAAGTACCTGGTTTCTCCCCGTGGTTTGGGACAAAGTTTGTTTTTCTGAAATGAAGTGAGAAATGGATATTGAAAACCGTCCGGTCGATACGCGTGTGGGGGGGACGCAGCGGTAACGTTTCCCCAGCTGGTTCGGCGGACAAGGCCAAATGTTCCCCGGCTATCCTCGCGCTGGTTAGCTAGCTCCCGGCCGTCTGGTGTCGTTCGATCGCAGCCCCGCTCGTTTTCTATCCGACTCACCTCTTGTGATTTAAAAAACACACGCAGGAAGGCAGAGAATGGATCCAGGGGAGAGGTATCTCCTCCTGCTAGGGCTAGGGCGGCATGTCACACAGCTAACCCGGGGCTAGCTTCCCACCAAACACAAGCGTTTCCCCTCGGCCCCAGCAGCGCCTGATTAAAAGCCACTGAAACATTTACCAGTGTGTGACAACACCATCAAGATAACTAGTGCTAAACCAGTATCAAAACAGGAGTGGGTCGGGGCACAGCAGGAACTATTCCATTGATTGGCTTTACCCATGCTAGGTGCTTAGTTAGTAAATGCTTAATAACAACGTCCCCGGCGACGTTGTTATTAAAGCTCCCCGCTGCACCGACATTATAATAAATGGTTTATTGGTTTTACCTGAAAGTGTCGCTTGTTATTTTGTCAGATTCCAGGGCTACATTCGTTTCTGTGACCGCCGCCGGGCAACTCCTTAATCCCGAAACAAGCGACTGCTCGCCAGCGGCAGCCGGGGGGATCTCTTACCGCTTAGCACGGCAGCTAGCCACTTAGCAAGCTAGCACACGAAACACCGAGGAGGGCGCCCCTGTTACATGGCGTCTGTTATAAATCAGCAACGGACGAACCGAGTGTCCGTCCCGTCCCCCCCCCAAAGCAAAGCGTGTTACCTTCAGACGTGCGCTACCGACACGCAGTCATGGTGCTCCTGGGTTTCGTGGAGATTCTGCCTCATTTCGCGTCTCTCGTCCTCAACTTGCTATGGTTTCGCTGTTGTCTCTTTAAGCGCAGCGGTGCTCGGCGTCACTGGCGCTACGCTGGAAAACCGACGCAACTGGTTTTGGTGAATCAGTCCCAAGCACCGGGCGGGCGAAGCATCTGCGCCAGACTGATCGATGGGTTTGATCACATCTGAACTTTTTACCCCTCCAACACACTCACGCACACACACACACACACGTGAGGTTCAGACGGCGTGAAGACAGACACACACATAAACAGACACACACAATCTGGGTTTGACCAAAATGTGTATCTGCTTTAGTTTGACAATTCAACACCAAATACTGCTTTAGAATTATATCAAATATAAAAATTATGATGTTGGATTATTATCATGGCTTCATATATATGTTTGCTATTCAAAGACCTGATGTGATATTTGTTTTATGTTCGTATTTCCCAGCTGATGACTTCATCTATACAAGTATTTACACTATATATTGACATAGGCTCCTATTCACACTGAATAATCCTGTTTATTTATTTATATAATTCTATCTATTCTCATGCATCGACTTTTTCTGATCATGTTCCATTGTTTTACGTCATTGCCTTTTCTTACTTTATATGCTATTATATATTTATTTAGTAAAGACCCTTTATTATATTAATGCATATGTTTGTTATCTGTTCCATCTACAGTACTCAACTACTCTATTTTTGCTTCTTAGATTACTCTTTTTAATCGAGCTTTCACATGATTGTACTTTTATAACCGGTTTGACTATTTATTGTTTGTTTATTCAATATTCAATCCGAAAACACCCTCATATTCTTGGGTCTCTTAAAAATGTCCCAGAGTGTATTCTAAGTCAGAGAAACAGATCCTCTCACAATCAAAGTAAAAGAACACAACAGGGAAATTCTACAACAAATAATTTTATTACACATTTATATTTTACAGTGCTTTGTTAGAATGAGGGGCTTTTTTCAATATTACTTTTTGGCGTTGTGATGGAATAAACAACTTCAACCGAAGTGTACATGTTGTTTAAAGCAGAACACAGATTAGATTGGAAGCTAAAGTCTCGTCTGAGTCTATGTGGACTGTAGCTTTTACTTTGCTTTAGACAGACAGGCATTCAATGAAAACAATCTAATTAAGAAATCATATTCTCTGCACTGTCTGTGGTCCGGTTTACATGAACAAGGCCGAAAGGGGCTTCCCCATCTTGCTGCCCTGTTTCCTCCCAAACTGGATTTCTTCAGGTGTTCCATGAGAAGAGAAAACATCTGGTTGTAAACGTCCACATCAGTTACAGCCCCAGGTGAGGGTGAGGTATAGCTTTTCTGGAACAAGCAGTCTGAAGGGACAGGCTACAGTTTTTAGTTAGTGATGACGGGGGCACCCCCAGGGCCGAGCTGTGCTGTTGTATGATGGGCCAGAACACCGGGGGGCGGGCGAGCTCGGCGGACAGCACTCCAACATGCTGCTGGTGATGTGGGAGGCCGTAGTGCTCCCCCGTCATGTAAGGGAACAGGGGAGGGGAGTGAAGTCGGAGGGGGCACCGTGAGATATCAGAGTCTGAAAGGGTGAGAGGAGGGTGAACATCCCGGACACGAGGAGGAGGACGAGGAGGAGGAGGGCTGTGGCTGTCAGTGTATGATGTGATGACTTCCTGTTTGTCATCAGGCCTCACTTCCTCCTGACCCACCTTCCTGCGGTGGGGGGTCTCCTCCAGATCGTTGTTGTCCTTGGAGAGCGAGGAGCACTTCTGATCTTTACGAAACTTGGCCCTCCTGTTCTTGAACCACACCTGGAGGAGAGAGAGGAAACCGCCACGGTAAGTTTGTTTATGTCATTGTTCAATTTATTTAGATTTTCATTACTACACTGAGATTTGATCTGGAAAACAACCTGGAAAACAAACTTAAAGATTAAATGAAAGATAATATGTGTTTGTAAAAACATTCAGAGGACAAACACGGATCTAAAAGAATGACATGAAAATAAATAACATAACACAACTTCAGAAGGCAGCAGAAAATAACAAGATCATTATACAGATTTTATGATCACTTAACTATTAGTAGAAATTCAATCTTTTGACTAACAGAAAGAAGACACACACACACACACTCACACACACACACACACACACACACACACACACACAAATAATCACACAAATAAGTGAAGTAAGTGAAATTTAAGTAAAAAAATTTTAAAGTAAAAACCACTAAAATATATAATTTAGTTTTCTGTTTGGTTTAAGTCTAGTTTGAACTGTACATTTTATGGTATAGAAATGGCAAAGTGCTTCATAAATGGCGCAATGTAGATATGTATATATTAGCTGTATTGTATTTTATCTTAATAATGTAGTAACCATTATTCATATTATCCACTTTCTTCACATTATTGATAATCTATATCAGTATCAGAAGGAAACTACAGCAAGGCTTTCTCCTTCATGCTTTCCAGCTGAACGTTCCCCATTAACAACCAGTGCTGCACTACTGGTGTCAGGTGACCAGTCAGGTGCTGCCGGGTGGAGTTTGCGCTCTCACCTGAATACGAGCCTCGGGCAGGTTGATGCAAACAGCCAGCCTCTCTCTCATGCCCACGTCTGGGTACTGTGTCTGCTGGAAGGCTTTCTCCAGAGCCTGCAGCTGGGACACGGTGAACGCTGTGCGGCTGCGACGCTGCTTCTGCTGGTTCCCATAGCGAGCCTCCAGAATCAGCTCTGATGGGACAGAGAGAGGAAAATTACCATCACACCATGAGTCAGCAGATTGTCTGAGGTTGACAAGCAGCAACCTGTGTAATTAGTCAGTAGCATACATGTCAGGTCAATTGTTATAAAGCATTTTATTTACGACAGAGCGAGGCCCAATGGGTCACATAACTCCTAAAAGCTAAAATGAGAGTAAAAACCTGAATAAAACCCTGTATCATTAATTCATTATGTGGGTTCAGTTAAATAATGCTCTGCATTTTCTTTACAAATCTAAGCATGTATTTTTACTTTAATGCTGATCATTTAAACTAATTTGACTATTTATAGATAGATACATGTTTCATTTGTAAATTAGTTAAAATTAATTGGTGAAATTTAAGAATGTTGCCGTTTTTATTGTTCATTTATATATATTTACAGCTGTTGCCTTGACACTCCTCCATAGAATAAGTGGGACTTTGCTCCCCTCAGTTTTCACATATTTTACTTTCCAGCTTTTTCATTTATAAAATATCTTCATCCACCTTTTTTTGTCTGACACAATCTTTACAAATGTACTTTATTCTATCTATTTATAAAAATTATGTTGCATGAATGACAATTATATGAAAGTCCCCGAGGCAAGAATTGACAAATCAACATTTCTATTCGTTTTTATTATAGGTTATAAAAGTCCTATTCAACCATTATTTCTTCTTTTTATTAAGTAGAGGAAAAAGTACGAAAGTGTCCTTCACCTAAGGTAGAGTTGCGATATCGTGCTGAATGGTGAATATAATGTAAGTTAAAGTCGTGCAATAAAAAAGCGTTTTAAGTATCAAAATCTAAATGTTGTAGTTGGTTGAGGTGGATTTAGTTTCAACTGTTAAATTTACCTTTTATCAATAAAGATGATATTTTTAAAAACCTCTCCCAAGTTATTTATACTAAAGTAAAAAAAGTGAATAGTTCAATTGGCATCTTAAAATTACCCCTCAAATCTCAAGACACCTACAGTGGGCTATTTCAGAGTAGATTTGTATTCCACTGTTGCTCCTCTTGGGTATTTAGTTAGTTAGCTGAGTTCCTTCCTCTAGCAGCTTAACACCCCATCACTACTCATGTGACCCTAACATGTGACCTCAACACTCTCCACCCCCCAACTTCGAAAGATACTTAGATCATTTAAAACAAAATAAAATCCCATTGCTTGTTGAATGATATACTTTAAAAAGGATGGAGTGGGTGAAACTTTTAGATTCCTCATGAGCCGGAGCCCGGGGACCCACCTGCCAGCCGCTCCGCCACAGACAGGGTGTGCACCGCGGGCCCTGCTGCGGAGTAGACGTGGTACTGCTCCGCCATCTGCTGGTGCAGGTCGAACAACATGGAGCTGGCGCCGTGGAGAGGAAACACTCCACCGCTGGATGTCCCGCAGAAATTCAAGGAGTTCATGGTGAATCTAAAGAAGCAGAGAGGGAAAGGTGCCATTTTAAATCCAGAGATATGAAGGAGACAATGAGGCTCGTTTCTTTTTTCAAAGCAAAAGTCTGTGTCATTTGCATAAATTATTTTTAAAATGATTTCACAATGCTCTGATTTATTCATTTTATAAAATTGATAGTTGAGAATAATAACTGTGAGAATTAACAATCACAGGAACTAACATCAGGTCACAATTGACCGTTTTCTCTATTTGTATCCCTTATTTAGTTGTTTTCTTTACTGACCAATACAAACTTATTGCGGAAAAAATTAAAAGAGATAATAGAAGTGGGTTGTTTTAAAAGCTCTACTTATTACTTTGAGGTATGATTCCTTAATAGTAAAGTTTACTTAAATATAATTTAATTCAATGGGAAGTAATCTTATCCCAGTGAGCTAAGGTCCCAATGAGCATTTGCTGTCTTTATAAAAACTCAAACGAAACCATGTTGACTCTCATATTAATCATTTAGAAACATGTTAAGATATAGATATGTGATTGTAAGAGAAAAGAAAATACAAAACCAAAGCATTGGGTACTTCACTTTATTTATACCCCTCCAGCTAGTTGTTGAATTAAATGGGGATTTAAATACTAAACAACAAATTCAAGGTTTTAATTTAAATTCACACCTTACACCAAGCTTTACAGCTCTTTTCCACCAAATAGACTTAGAAACAACATATTACAACCGCTGACGTGCCCCATCAGAACTCGCCCCTCACTCACACATGAAAACCTTTCTGATATCACAGTTTCTTAGTCCTTGGCTGTTACCTGAGCTCCAGAGGCCGAGGTCCTGGTGCGTCTTTACGCACAGAGGTGTAGCTCCGGTCCGGGGTTTGGTCTCAGTTTGGGCCTTAAATCCTCACACAGCAGCGTCTCTTTGTCGAGCCACACATCTCATTCCCCGAAACCATTCTCACCCACGACTCTTTAAGAAGCATTTACCCAGGCTCCCCTCAGCCATTAGCCAATAGAAAGAAAGGTATTAGCCGGGATTAGGTGGGATGAGGGGAGAGAGGGGGGCTGCGAGGGGCTCAAGTTTTTGAAACTATTGAACTTGAGAGATTTATGCCAAGGATCCCCTCTATAAGCGAGCATTTCATTCCCCCCGTTAAAACAATTAAAACAATGTGGTCGGCTAATCTCCGAGGCAGCACAGATTAAAATAACAGCCTTTGATTGTCCTCTCCCTCTCGGCCCCCTTTCTCCCATACACAGGGGGGTTTTCTCCGAGGGTTTGTTTTGCTAACAGGCGCCATATTTTGCCCATAAACTGTCACCGTGTGAAGTTAATCTGAAGCCGGCTCAATGAGGACAAGGTCTTAAGACGCAGCCCGGCGAAATTAGAAATGTTTCTCAGGAAGAGAAAAACCTTTAATAAAACATCAGAGGAGAAGTTCTCTCAATTTGTCTTTTCACAGCATTTCCATCTCCACAAGGTGCAGTTTTATTACATAACATTTAATCAAACATTGTACTTATAGGGGACAGATTCTTCTGAATACTTTGACCACTGCTTTATTTATGGTAGACGTAGTAGTAGTAATTGTTGTATTTTTTTCCTGACGATCTGCTTAGTCTTCTCTCAACTCACTCAAATAATAAAACTACAATTAAGAAATTTATTAGTTTATCAATAAAAACAGCTAAAAAATGCAAAATCAGACCCAAACACTTCAGGTTCCATCTTTAAATGATCAGTTCTTCTTCTGGGAAAAGAGAGAGAAACATCCAGATATTATGATTGCAAAATGTATGACAATGTAACTTTAACATAAAACTATGTTTAAAAAAGTCTATAATACAAATTCCTTGGATGAAGGTGAATAAGTTTCACGGTGTCTTTCCTTTATTGTGAAGTTAACTTAAAAATGTAATTGCATTTACTAATAAACTTATCCCAGTTCACGATAACCCTTATTTTAAAACTCAAATAAAACTTTGCTTTCATACATATCCATTTTTAATGTTTCTAATGTCTTTGTAAGAACTTCTGTGACCAAATAAAAGCTTCAACTACTACAGTGATGAAAACAAATTTGTCTAAACAAATGAATATGGAGAAAACTCACATGAAACCACACCGGCCACCATATTCATCCAATCTTTAATGTATAATGTGAATTTAATTTGGTATAAAAATGCTTTGCAGTCAGTGCAGGACAAGCTGTTTATTGTGGAGCTGTTTCTCTCTGTTCAGTTTCAAGGCAGACTCTCATCCAACCGACCTGCTCATTAAGAAAGCTACAGGTACATTCCTGCACCGAAATCAGCTGCTCATAAGGAACCTGTCTATGTTTTCTTTAAATCTATATGTGAGTCGTCCCCACTGCTGTGTACCTTGAGGTTGTATAGACCAATAACCACGGTTCACTTCGTCCTCTCACAATTGCACACAATAAACAGCTCAGAGTCCCCAAATATGTGAAAATGTTTGTGCTCCCTTTTCCCCTGGCTTTTTTCTTTTCCGCCTCCTTTCGCTGTTCTTGGCTGTCAAGCTATATTAGTGTCCGATAGAAATAAGTCATTTAGAAGAGCCTCTGTCGGCCAGCCCCTCAGCCCCACTAAAAGCTCCAGGATTAGGTCCCAGAGGCCTTTGTCTCCGCAGCCCGCAGGATTAGGGGAGATTTACTGCGAAGAGAGAAAAAAAGTAGTTATTTCATGGCACTTTCATGATGAAACCTGGCTAAAGCTGTGTTGGCTGGGGGGATTAGAGGCACACAAAGAGTGTGGTTGTGTGTGACCCTCCCCATCCCCGGAGCCGCTGCCACCGACTCACTCACTGCACGGCCCCTCCGGATCCTTTCCCCTTCTAGAGGCCAGCAGGGCCCGGGCCGGGTTCACCTCCTATACCCGTCAAGACGAGCCGGGTTCAATCTTTAATGAGCTCCTCACTTCTCACTCATCCAAAAGTTGCGGATGGACACTTTCATCCTCGAAGGCCCCCCCCCACAGCAACTCTAATCAACACTATCATCAGATTCCCGTAGTCTTCAAGTTAATCAGTGGTTTTAAGACGCAGCCCTGGGTGCTTTAGGTCTAATCACCAGGATATACTCTAAGTATGTTGCATTAAAGGAGTGAGGTGCAGGGGTAAATGAGAGGATACTGGGTTTGAGTCCCTCCTGTAGTGTTTCAAACTGCTTGAAGGGACTTATCCTGGTCTTAGAGGATCCACTTACACATGCATGGATTAAAGGGAATAAAAGACAAGAAGCTGAGCCACATCACGGACGACCAGCGAACAGGTGAAACTCGCACAGGTTTAACGGCTGTTGTCACCGAGCGGAGGGAATTATAGAAGTGTCCCTGCAGCGTGAACAGTCAGAACAGCCAGTGTTTATCCTGCAGCGTGTCAAATAACATGAAGTTATTAAAGTGCACTCTCTTATAATATGCTGAGGCAAATAATGAGGAAAAACTGCTTGTTTCAATCTTTAAACATCAGGTCATTCGAACAGTTTGGAAGCTCTTGGATCCTGCAGAGTAATAAATGATACGACCCTCTGTAGTTCTGCTGCTATCACACTGTCTGAGCAGTTATTTTGTGGTTTTAGGGTAAAGATATGGATCATTGTGAGTGAAAAAACAACATTGAATCAAAATAATGAGTAAAAAGCTCCAGAAACTAGAATAGATTCAGTTTGTGATCACAAAAAACAATGAAAAACAGTCAAGTTGTACAACTGAGAGGTTTGGTTTTATAAAATTGTTGCTGGACAAATACTATTTTAACCATTTGACTAATCAATTAATCCTCTCTCTCTCTCTCTGAGTGGGTTCATTCTATATGATAAAAGACAGACGGATTGATGGAAACTGATTCTTTTGAGATGAATGAGGACGCAGGGGGACTCACTCTTTCTCTATTTACTCTTTTTGTCCTTCAGTCGTTTTTGTTAATGTCCCCTGTTTAACAGATGTTTTATAAAGCAGCGCTCCCTTATGTTCGGGCTTTCTTTAATTACTTATCAATAGTAGAAATTTGTATTGACAAGGGCCTGTCAGGAGGGGACCTTTGTAGTTGTCAGTTATCTCAAAGGAAGGCCCCCTCAGACACCAAGTGGATCGATCGGCACGCATTACACAACCGAGAGGCCTTTTCGGGGGGGGCCTGGATGTGAATCCGGGAGCATGTGGGGGCCGGAGCAGCGAGAGCGGGTGGAGAAGCTAAAGACTTCTTCATCAATAGAGCCCGGCTGGCCTTTGACCTGAGGGGGACAGGCTGAGCGGGCGGCAGGTCAGCCGGTCTTCTTAAGCCCCTCTGAGTGCCAGGATCACGCTGTGAGGCCTGACACTGGCTGTGACACACTCAGGGCTTAGAGTGACATTGACCCGGCTGCAAACACAACAAGTACACACAGAAATCTCAAACATACACACACACCGAGTCGGATTTGCTTCGCAGTGTGTGTTTGTAGGTTGAGGGAGAATGTAATTTCACGACTGCTAGAGGCCGAGGTTTTTGAAGTGAAGAAATCGAACCATTAGTGGGAATTTAATGATCTAGAATGAAGATCATGTGAGACGTGCATCGGACTATAATCTTATACGACCCAGAGAGTTATCAGCTTCCAATTAGATTCTTATGATCTGCTGCTAGGCCCTCGGGAGCAGAGCAATAAGCAGCTCCGCCCACAGATCAATTTGAGGTACTGAGCAAAGATCAGACGCTTAGTCGGACGAAAGGGCCACAGATTAAAGACAGGGAGAGAGAGAGAGAAAGAGAGAAAGAGAGAAAGAGGGAGAGGGCCAGGCAGCTGTGGGTATCCGCGGGGGTCAGGGGTACCCACTGCGGGCCAGACTGGGGTGCAGGGTTTAACTCAGGCCACAGAGAGAAAGCAGACCCCAGGTTCTTTTAAGCCTGGTGATAATACGAACTGTGTAAACAATGATTTTTATCCACTTCCAAGCAGGTTGGAGTTTCAGAAAACACAGAGAAGTCCGGATATGAAGAAGTGATTTTGCACGAGACTGAGAAAGCGCCATCCCGTCAATGTGTATTTGGGCACAGATTTAAGATTCTTAATATCCAACATCCTTGATCCGCTGATGCCCACTCTTGTTTACCTGTATCCATAACTTATCCATTTATATTAGTCACTGTAAATAAAGATGGACGACATGTGTCTCCACTCCCAATATCCATAAATGAAGCCAAAATATCCCGGATCCTAACGCCGCCATCTTGAACATTTGGAGTTTAGGGTCTGAGCTGTAGCGATCGGGGGATGGAGCTGCAGTAGATATCTATTGCACACTGAACCAACCACAAGTCAGTCCCAGCTGTTGAGAACTACATAAAATATTTACTATGTACTCTGAATTTTAAGCTTTGTCCCTTCTGCTAACATGGAGGAGGCTTGGTTCATGACCTACGCTGCAACCAGCCACCAGGGGTAGCGATCAAGAATGAAGTGTTAAGTCTACTTCTAGATCTTTCAGTTTTCAGTCACCATTACCGAGATATTTAGAAGCAACAAACCAACAAACTTTTCCCGGAAAAACTGACCTGAAACTCTTTTCTGCATATGATGAAGAATAACGAGCACCTTTAAGTTTTTGGACAGTTTGTCAGAAGAAAGTAAATTCAAAGTGAAAGTTAAAGTAAATTAATCAGCTGTAGTCTGCAGTACCATGAGCTGCAAGTTCAGGATCAGGGCTGCAACTAATGATTAATGAAAGATCTATTGATTTAGTTCTCAGTCAATCGATTGGTCTAAAGAAAGGTTTAGAAAGTTTTGTTTTTCAAGGTGACGTCTTCAGATGTCTTGATAAACAACATGCTCAGTTGATAACCAGCTGCTGATTGATAAACAGCCTCATGTCTGTTTGGGATGAGCCCAGTCAAAGTGTTTCTTTGCTGAGGCTCTCACAGGAGATAATGCAGCTCTCCATCTCCCAGCATGGGGTCAGTGTGGAGGCCCCCGCCCGCAGCACCGACCCCCACCAGTCAAAGGTGATCACTGGGGACAGAGAAAGAGAGGCACTGATCGAATTCTATAATGAAGACGATCTCTAAGCTGCTTTGCTCCACATGTTCAAAATCTCTGCGACACTCGATAAACACTAGGAAGCCCCCCTCCCTGTCACTGGAACATTGTGTAGGTATTGATCCCGGCTAACTGGCTCTCTTAATACCTGGTGTCTGTGGCCCGGCCTCGGGAAATGCATCCTGACATGTGACGGGACGAGCTTAATAGGCAAACACATCGAAGAAAGGATGGGCCTCTCGGTTTAGCATTTCTCTCCCATTTTTTCCCAATTTACACATCTGCTGAAGAAAGGAGAATTACGGCCGCTGCACCTGCTGTTAAAGAGACATATAGACGGCAAGAGGCCCGGCACTGTACAGAGAGAAAGCTGTCACACTGTCAAACACTATTTGTGCAGCAGAGGTGGGAGAAGTGTGCCGAGCTTACTGTTACTGGAGGAAGGGTCGAAATTCAAATGTGGGGAAATACTAAAGAAATGACTAGATTATTCAAGAAAAGGTAAAAAAACATCATCCGTAAAATGTACTATAGAATATAGAATATCAGATGTTAAAGTATTTGTGACGCAGACAACACTCAGGGATGTTTGTTGTTATATTGCAGTTATGAGTAGCTTATAAGTAGTAGTTTTAACTACTGGAATTAAGTGTGAACTTTAACTTCATATACAAAGTTTACAGATGTCGCACAATTTTCATTTTCAGATCTAGTTTCTGCCTAGAACAATATCTTTGCCATGGACCTTTAAAAACTGTGAGGAAGTGCTGCTCTGTTTTAAAGGTGGTTACAGGAAATATTGTTTTGATTTAGGTTTGAATCTGTTTAAGTAGCTTTGCATGCAGTTAGTTCATTGGTAATTAAAAAATAGGAATGTTATACTTTTTGAAAACATCCTCTCTTTACTTATAGAGCCCAAATCCTCTGCGTTGTCTTGTATATAACTGGAAACCTGCTGTTAGTTTTTAGTGTTATTTAACTGTTAGATTCAGTGCATACACCGAGTTCACTTCCAGTCCAGACTGAACGTGAAGTAAAACATTTGTTATTCTTTAGGATCTGAGCTGTAAGTACAATGTGATATAAAATAATGGAATTTAACGTTTAAGTGCAAATTTTCAGCTTTAGCAATGAAAGGGAGATGTAACCGTTTACCGCAAGATGCCCAAATTGCAAAGGTTGGACGGACAGACGTACAACCTGACTACATTATGCCTCCAGCTGCTCGTCATTGCCGTCACAGAGGCATTAAAAACAGGGGAGCACTGGAAATGCAGGAAATTGCAAAATCCGTGGGGGATGAGCAGAAAAAAACATTATGACACAGCACAGCAGGTCAGGCCTGTGTGTAGGCGGACATGTTTCCTAGTCAGTGAGGGAGCAAGACATAATGCAAACGTGCTAAGTTATGGAAACAGGAAAGTGTGGAGGTTAAACAGGAACATCCCACCACTCCTACTGGTTCTCTTACGGCTTTGACCAGTGGAACCAGCACACGGTCATGCACTGTTGATTCCGCTGCTGACGGCGGCAGCAGGATGAAAGCAGACGTCTAGAGGAGCATAAAGAAAGAGCCACATCTTTATATATTTTTTTACTAATACCTTTTAATAGAAAAAGATGAACAACCAAAAATACAAAAGGAAACGGCATATTTACAGCACTTGGTTAAATCTTCTGTCATTTTCAACATAAAACAGCCGATTCACACTAAATGAAAAGTGTCAGTAATTCACAACCCAGGTTTAATTCTACAACACTGAGCCTACTTTTGTGTTTATTAAGGAATATTTTGTATCTCATGCAACGGTCGACACGGAGACGGTGGCGGTTATAGTATTTTGTCTGAACTATAAACTACAGTTACATCGTCCATCCACTTTACCAAACAGGTAGCAGCAGAGACTTTACAACGTCTGCTGAGGGTTTTTGTTTATTTTAAATGATCAAGTATTATAGGATTATTCAGGTTTTAGAGCCAACTGACATAATGAAGGCGATAAGAGCCGCTGCATGAACAGAGCATCAGCGACACCATGACGAGGCGCATCGTGAAAAGTGCGTTTACACAGCAATGCTTGACAGACTAAGAGATCAATGCATTTATGTGTAACTAAGAACTTGTGTTATCCGTTAGAAGTGAATGCAGTATAACACAGATGAGGTACTCAGACTTTGGCCCTATACAACAAGAGCATTTCTATAGTGCAATTTAGGCTGAGGGTGGAGCCTGGCGTGAATATCATCATTATCGGTCAGCGGACAATGCCCCGGCGGTTTGAGTAGTTCTGCTATAGAAAGGTTTTTATTCATCGACTGTCCGAGGTGTTAAAAGACACCACTCAAATAACAGAAATACTTTGAAACTAACATGGTTAAGAACTGAAATACAAACAAATGAAAAAACACTGTCAATTCCGCCTCCTATTGCTTTTCAGAAAGAGTAGGTATCAGACTTTACTGATGAAAACTTCCCTCTGTTCTGATCTCTCCACCACTCAGACTCTCTGAGAGCAGGTGCAGGCCTCCTGAACTTCTGACCTCCTGTTCTCAAACATGAACGCAGGAAGTCGTGCTGCGGAAAGTGGAGCAGAGGGGTCAGAGGTCATCTTTTGCCCTTTGCGTCCTCCTTGATCCTCCAGATCATCAGCTCCAGGCAGGCGGTCGCATCTTCGCTCGAGTCGTGGCCCTCCACTGGAAACACAGGGGCAAATTATATTAGAAATTATAATCTGTTTGCACTCCAGTTAATAGTTGTTAAAAGAATTTAATCCAAATTATAAAGATGACCTGGATGATGGCACCAGAGGAACAGTTACTCAGACTGAAAACTCAGACTGGGTACAAGCAATATTGGGTCTTTGCGAACAGAAATGAGAAATGACGTACATGTTCATTTTGCATTTATAAAGCAGGTTGACAGATCAGATGCCAAGTGGTCACATTCAGGACACTTGATCAAATCTCTAAGGACGGATGTTAACTCCAGTTCTGAACAGCGCCACATAAACTAAATTATTTTTAGAGATGAAAATACTGAAGTAAACTGTTAAACGACTGTAAATGTTTTTTCATTAGTCCTGGACAGACTTTAATATTTCAGAAAAACGTCATATGTAGTGATGAAGAAACGTGTCTTAATTAGGGAATTCAGCCAACTCTGCAATAAATAGCTTCTGCACTCAGACTTCCACCAACACAGAGCAGTTGAGCGACATCTGCTGGAGACATGGCCACACTGCAGTCACATGATGTAATATACCACATTTAGGACATTGACCCGCTTTCCCTGGACTTTCCTGTATTACTTTTATTGAATTATTCGTATCCTGCTGTTGGGTTATGATCCCACAACTCTTACCGTTGTCCTGGATGATGCGCTTGAGGTGTTCAGCCATCAGGTTTCTCAAGGCACGTTTGTAGGGTAAGCCGAGGCGGTGAGGGAACACGATGGCCGTGTCTACCACTGAACTGTGGATTAGCTGGAAAATGAGAGACAGGAAGAGGCCGAGTGATTAAACCGTTAAAACCCAGTGTCTCATCCTGGGCAATGGATTTCTCCCAGTAAAGCAACATTCAGCTACAGATATTGCTCTATTATAACTGTTACTAATTATAACCAGTTCTCTGGTTGTCAGTGAAACATCCTCCAGATTGAATCATATTCACTTCACAAATTAAACCAAAGTGTAAAAACAGAGCGTCTCAAGAGTTAATAAAATGTAGAGTCACTGCACCTTCAGAGCGAAGAGGTCGCTCTCCAGACTGTGTCCGATGAGAATGGATTCAGCGCTGAACATGCTGAGCAGCACGGCCTGGACGTCTCTCAGGGTGATGGTGGCGCTCTCCAGGTCCTCCTGCGTCACCCCTGAAAATCTGTGTGTGTGTGTGAGACAAAACTGCCATTACAATACTGTTCCTGGAACTGTTGATTAAAAGACACAGTTGACAGTTACTTTAAAACTAGTCCAAGGGCTAAAACCCACCGTGTGTTGTAATCCACCACTTTGGTTATAGGTTTGACGAAGGTGTCGTAGATAACTTTCATCTCAGCATCAACCACCGTCACCCTCGTTAGTTCCAGGCCTTGTTTTGTGTAGCACTGTTACACAAGGACAAAAACACAAGACAGAATGAAAACAACACTGACCCTGTGAACTTAGGAAATACAACAACATACAACAGTGCACTGAAAATGACAAATAGCTTCTCAGAATCTAATTTCACCAGATGGAAGAATAATATGCATTAATAAAAGATTGAGCTCTGAATGACTCGCCCAATAATAATAAAACTGTTCCACCAATAAATTAACTCCAGAGTACATGTTCAAGGCCAAGTCTGTGTTTACACTGGAGTTTTTCAGTAGGTTCATGTTTTGGAATCAATTGTCTCACTCACCATCTCACAGTCCAAAGCAAACACCCCTCCGTTGCCATCTGGTGGTAGAGATTTACTGAACGTTGACATGTAGCCGTCTAACGACTCTTTACGCCCGTCCTGGACATGTTGCTGTGGGAACAGGAAACACGTGAACTCAAGGGGGGAATCAAGAAAATAAAGAACTTGGGCGATATACGAAAACAAGAGTCTATCCTGGAGGTGGTTTATTTACATTTTCAACTGGAAGGCACAGAAATAAAAGGAAAGAGACTGACCCCTAGTGGTTGAATGGAAAGTTGTTTTCAGTTGAATTTAACTGTTTTCCTGATACTGAAACACACACACACTCCATAAACCCAGCCCAGTCATTCACACTGTGTGAGGTTCTGATGATACCTTGCACACTTGGCAACCTGGAGCGCCCACCGCACCAGCACAGCAGTTGTAGTTGGTCTCCCAGCCTCCAGAGCCTGATGGACACAAGAGACAGAGACATATCGAATTTAAATTGGACAATCACAACTATTTACACTAACGAATGATAAATGGAAACAAACCTACCTTTGTGTTTCCGTAGACGTCCCCAGTGAAAACTGCATTCCTCTTTCCGTACACAGTTGCCATTGACATTGATCCGATACTCTGCTCCACATCGACAGCATATCTTGTTCAAGGCTGGGAAAATATTACAGGGCCAAGTCAGTTAGTCTCACACAGCCGAACCTTCGCAGTCCTGAGTCCACACTGTAGGAATGGTGAAACTGCGTTATTAATTCTTAAAAAGATTTCCAATCATCTTGAGCAGCACTACGCACAGGATGCAGCTTCAGTATGCTAGCGAAATATTGTAAGGGAGGAACTATTATTTAGTGGAACAAGTGGGGAAGTGATCACCATCTTTAAATGTCACAAATTCTTAAAAAAGAAAAAGAAACATAAAACAGTAAAGGGCGTGTGACTGAAGTTTGGCTGCACAATCCAAATCTTTGTCAAAACTTGCTATTTTCGGAGTGTAGGTTGCCCAAGGCAGTTCCTAGGAAGTTGTTGTTTCTTACAGCAAACAGTAACAGGATGGGTGGGGGGTGCCATGTGAGACATAAGGCAAACAGCAGGTTTATACCCACAGTCTACATCTGGTGCATGAGACTACCTGTCAGCTGAACGGGTAATAACTGCTGGACCACATGCTGTGTATTCATGTTGTTTTTAATTTACAAATGAGATACTTACGATCTGTGATGGCTTTTTTCTCTGGGACGTTGTAGACTAAGGCCTTGCCCGGAGCCTCTGGGTTAAATCTTGGGTATCCGTGCTCCTGCAGCTGCTCCTCTGTCATCATGTACGCCTTCAGTTTCCTGTACAGCGTGACTCCTACAAAGAAACAGGGCAACACGTGTTAACATACTGAAAACATGATTGTCACGTCATTGTGATCAAGGCGCTCCACTGTTAGCTCAGCCCAGAATAAGAGAAACTGGATTGGTCCCTCACCTGTGAGTTTCTCCTCCTGCTGTTTTCCCATCCTGTTGACAGTGAAGCTGGTTGTAGCCGCCAACCGACCCCCAAGGAGTTCCTCATGGGACAGGACCTTCCTGGTAGTGAACCCCCCCGGGTACTCTGTAAAAACAACAAAACAAAAACACACAAAGATACAGGGGTTAACAACTAGAGTTTACTTGGATGAAACCAGTACATCACTAATGTCCATGCTCAGGTGTTGCAGTGCATCATATTTTATATATTATATCTATTCGGCTCATTGATTCATCGTAAGTTTTATTTCTTGTAAATGTATGTAAGCAGAAAGTCGTGAGAACACAGCAGGGGATCCCCAGTTGGATTCACCGTGAGCGAGTGGGGGGTTTTGTTTGTGCTTCTAAAACACAACAGATGCAAAAATGGGGAAAAAAACTCAAAGAAAAACAAATATCTCCAGGTGACAAAGCGGTGACACACACGAAGAAGACACCGATGAAGATGTCAAGAGAGATGGGGGTGATCTGTGTTGTCCAGTAAATCCTGTGATCTCTGCAGCGGAGGTAATGTGTCGCTTCCTGCCTCCGCCTGTTGCCACCGGCTGCTCTAACTCGACCATGAATAATGTGGAGGATTCGATGCTGTTGTGAATGTATCTGTGCAGGAGGAACTGTGTTGTGCATGTTTGAAAAGCAGACCGCAGGTAAACTCCGGATTTTACCCGCAGGTCAGGCTGTGTTTCCTGTGTGTTGAGGTGACTTACTGGGGGGAGGTGTTGGACGGGAGGTGCACTTGCTGCGGAGCTTCTTCAAGGTGTTGACAGCTATATTGAGATAGATGCTCTTACTGCTACTGCGGTCATACACCTGCTTCTCCTCGTCGAGGCCCTGAAACCAGAATCACATCTCTATCACTGTCCGAACTTCAGCTCATTATACTGGGAATAAAATCATTTTACTTTATATGTAGGAAGCATCTTCTCACAAACAGTTTACGAACTATACATAGATACAAGCTACAAGAGAGATCAGAGTCAGATCCCAGTTTGAAGTGTTATGGGGAGGTTTTTCATACCATCTGGAAGCCAGCGTCTTCTGATGGGCAGAATTTCACACATTCATCTATGAAAATGTTGAGGTAGCGCTGGCGGACGTTGGTAGGAACTTTGGCACCAAATTCGGTGGGGATGATCGGCCGCTTCATCGAAGAACTCTGAAAAAGTGAAAGCACAGAGAAAAAATGTCAGGCATTACAGATTATACCAAGTTTTTTTTTATAGGCTTTAGAAACCTGTGGATACCTTCATGGTGGGAGTGTGTGCCATCCTCTTCCCCGTCACAGTGGAAATAGTCTTGGACAGAATACCGGCTGTGGTTTGAGCCTTGACAGTCTGATGCGTCTGGGTGGGGGACAACACTCGACTGGCAGCTGGTCTAGCATCTGCAGAAACTAGTGAGACAAAACACGCACACAAACACAGATGTGACTTCACATTCTGAATGTCATGTAGACAAAGCTGAAGGCTGCTGCTGTGTGACAGAGGCATCCATACTTGTTTTGGAGGATGATGTCTGTGGGCCGGGACGGTGAGCTATCCTCTTCCTCTCTCCAGGGAAGATAGAGCTGGAGCTCTGTGAGGCAGCTTTGACTGAGGCAGAGAGCTGAGCAGCTTGATGCTGGGCCAGCTGCATGCGCTGGTAGCAGACCTCCTGGGCCGAGGCTCTCTTGTACGGTCGTACCCCAGACCTGGATGCATCACTCTGAAAAACAGGAGCAGTCAAGTATTTATTTGTCTCTGAAAATTACCCAACCGCGGCATCCGACTGAAAGTCTGCTAATGCAAATAAGAACACAAATATTAAGTATTTGTTGCGATTCCTCTTTGACAAAGCAAGTAGCTGGAAGCTAGACAGCTTAAGTGACAGTTTGCAAAGGATTGAAGCTCTTATGTTCAGATTATTATCCTTTATATTCCATCAGGGAGGAGTCCGATTGTTCCCGAAATATTTCTGCAGCTCTACAGCGACCCCAACACACAGCCAGAGAACAATCACCAGTGACAAGCAGAACAAGGAGTCTGCAGCTAATGGTGAAGGACCCACAGGACATGACCACATCATCATCGAGTACGACTGGAATTCCATGAAGAAAGAAATACTGATCTGATTTAGTTTTCCTCTTTACTGTATGTTAACTGATGAATCAGCAGACTGATTAGCTCACAGCCCCTTTGGAAACAGCAGGTTTACTTTCACAACCAGATGAAGTGGAAAGCCCCCCCACCTCCGCGTTCTGCCTCAGATCACAGTATTCTCACAACATACTTCCTTGTTTGTTGAAACTGCCGGCAGGCCCCAGAACTCAGTGCCTCTCGCAGAGAGGTTTTTATTCTGTCCCTTATTTGTCTCATATATCTACAAAGATCAGTGACACAACTACTCAGTGAAATCTGTGAGGTATTCAGAGTCATTTATGGCAACTTTGAGTTTGTGTCTCATGACCAGAGAATAAAGATGAAGTTTGACCGAAACATTTACTCAAGCGTAAACTCAGATTTGACTTGAGTGAAACTATGAACTGAACCATTCCAACTCTGTATGAGGTCAGGACTCAAGTCCTACAATGCCAATAGATGTTGTACCAAACACTTATGACGAAGAAATGTAATTGATAAAAAAAAAGAAATTTGATAAGTTTAATCAAAATATTCTTTAAAAAATATTATTTAAGCCTCTTAAATACCAATTTGCAAGCATGCTTTGTATAAAGTGATGTTCTGAATTGCTGCAACTTCTTATACCGTTTCACAACACGTTTACGGGGCTTGTGCCCGTCTTGTTACGACACAGTGTGATGGTGAAAGACAAAAACCTCACACTTACTGTGGCAGCACAATGTGAGACTCTCTTCTTTTGACCAGGGATGAGAGTCGTCTCTGGGCCTTTCTCCTCCTCTGAATCCCTGGAGGGCTGAGAGGGCACAACATAGCATGTTGATTCAAATCATATTCCACCAACTGGCATGAGCGTAATATGAATCTGGTCAGAAAACCCTTTGTAGAATAACACATACCTGTTTAGTTTGCCTGCCCTTGTCTTCCTTCCTTACATCCTTGGATTCGTTGAAGATCCGCAAACACTCCTCCATGGGATCTGAGTCAAAGTCAAACTCGTCGTGGAAACCGGAGAAGTCGTTTTCGAGATGCTCGTCCCGACCTGCGCTGCCTCCCTCCACGTCCCCCTCGTCCTCAGAGGAAGAGGGGGTTCGCTCGGACGCTTTCCTCTTGTTTAGACACGCCCTCTTTAGAGCATCAGCTGACTTTCTCACCAAAACTTCCTCTCCATCATCGTCGCTGTCGTCGTCGTCCACCTCCATCGGATCGGCCTCTTCTGGACTCTCGTCTCCAAACAGATCTGCGTGGCTCAGACTCTTCCGCTTGTTCTCAGGTTTTTTCCCGTTTGCTGAGCTGACGTTGTGCTTCGTCTTATTGCCGCTTGCAGAACTTCCCTTACTGTGACTGCTACTGCTCCCACCGTGAGAACTGCTTTTGTTCATTTTCTTCACCTCCTTTTCTCTTTTACTCGTGTCAAGTTTACAATTTTTTTGTGGCCGGTCCTTATTCCTGCTGTGCTCCTTTTCCTTGTCTAATGTTTTGAGTTTCTTTCTTTCCCTCGAATCATTTTCTGTGTCTATGCGTCGTTTGCTTGAGTCTGTTTGACCTTTTTCTAAAGTTTTGATTTTACCATCAATACTCTTCTTGTCTCTTCCTTCCCTCTGAACTTTATCACTGGTTTTATCCGTTATCGTGTTTTTATCATCTTTCTTCCCTAGACTCTTGTTCTCTTTTTTAGCAGACTCCTGGTTTGAGTGTTTTATTGAACCTTTGTCGTTACGACTGCTGCTACCGCTTTTACTACTTAATGTTTTCTTTGCCTCTTTTTCTAATTTATGGATCTTCTCAGATTTGCCACTTTTCTCATGACTAATCTGACTAACCAGCTTCTTCTTCTCTGGATTGCCCTTTCGCTTAATGTCTACCTGGACGTCCGAGTCCTGTGCCGAGTCCTCTTTATTCCTTTGGGTCAGTGCATTTATTACACTTTCAGTTCTCTCCTTTTTCTCCTTCGCAAAAGCGACACCAGGCGTTCCAGTGTGGCCTTTTCTCTGCTGGAGATTCTTAAGAGAGGTGGGTCGATACTCCGTTCCAGAGCTCTCTTCCTCAGAGTCAGAAAAAGTGTATTTGGACATGTCTACACTCGGCTGCTGTGTTTTCTTCACAGCTACAACGTACTCCTCATCTGATAAATCAGGCACAGGTAACTTTTGTGTCTTGCTCCCATGAGTCTTAACAGCCCGGGCCTCTGCCCTCTTGCTTTTCGCTGCGATTCCTGCTGTGTAGTTGGAGAGTGGGTCATACTCCATGTCTGTAGAAGGTTTTGAATTGTCCAGAGTGTATTTACACTTTGATGCGACTGCGCTGGTTGAATACTTTGGGCTGGAAGGGGGAGAGGGGAGTTTGTACGTTTTTGTCCGAGTTGGAGGCTTTTTCAAGGTAGGAACATATTCCATAGAGTTACTGTTTTTCCCCTGGTTGTCAGAATCCAAGGTGTACTTGCTGCAGCTGGGGGCGGGATTATATCCAACTGATGTGATCTGATAACTCCCAGGATCGTAGGCCATGTGTGAAGCTGCAGCTTTACTCTTAGTGGCACGAGATGAAGACAAACTGGTACTCCCACTGGGACTGTATGGTTCGTCTCCCATTCGAGAGAGCTTCCTCTTCTCCCACTCCACCTCACTGCGGGCCTCCTCAATGGCCCTTTTGACCTGCTCCAGGGCCCCGCTGAGGTCCCCCGACCCAGCCGGCTTCCCATTCTGCTGCTCCGGGGGCCGCACCACTTCTGGGTTGAAGGGATCATAACCTTGATCTGCAGAGACACAAGGGAAATGGTTGTATTCAAACTGAACCAAGACTCGTTTAAGATTTGAGTCTACTAACAGAGAAGCCCCAAGAAGGAGCTGGTACCTTGTTTGATGCAACCGCTGCACATTAGATGATTTCAAATTTCCATTTGACTTCGACATAAGTTACAAGCTGCCATTGAAATTTGGTTTAAAACTCCATACACACAAAATGACTGTCAAAACCCATTCAAAAACTTTCTTTCACACTGTTTTTTTTAAAGCATCTTAAACCTTTCAACACTTCACACAACTATAATTAACTAAATTACCCTCTTACAGTACAAGCCATTTTATTATATCAATGTTCGTGGAGGTTTCAATATTGTGTTTGGCAGAAACAGTGTTAAAGAGGAGTTGATTGAACTGTATGACTGAATCATCTTTGTTCAAGTGTCCCTAATAAACTGAGAACAGAGACCGAGAACATTACCGGATACTGTTGTTGCCAACAGAGTCTGATACCTTTGATTTATAATTTCTGTTATCTATCTATAACGTTTATTTTCCAGGGACAGTGCGACACCACATCCAGTTAAAGAGTTCTCTCTCTCTCCCACAGTTCCCACAGTGCTGCTCATTGTGGGAACTGAACTTTTACGGTCTTGACCTTATTATGTCTTGTTATGATTGGGAGCTTAATTTTGAGCTGAGTTGAAGACCTTTTATTTGAGTTTAATCATTTCTTATCATGGGTTTTAGTGAAGCAATTTGTAACCTTGTTAGGATAATTGCTATATGAATAAGTTATTATTTCATGTATAACAACAAAGGTTCCTGGACTGGATGTGAAGTTGGAGGCTTCAGAAATCTAATGTTTAAAACCGTTATCAGCTATGCTGTGTTAAGAAAGTCTCAGGATCTGACACTGTGCACTTGAACTTCCCTGGCAGGTCAACACAATAAAGATAAACATGTACTTTCTAGTAAACTTCTCAGTTTTCATTCTCCATGGAGGATCCGATGAACCCGGTGCAGATATTTAGCTCGATGTTAACAAAGCTAACACAGAAAATCCCTTGACACCGTGAGACACACTGAGGTCTGGTCCTCGGGAGGATTCACCCCCTGTCCCAGCGGCCTGAACCGTCCCAGTGTCGAGTTAAACCCCCCAGTAAAACCCCGGACGAGCACCTTTCTGCGCGGAGAGCGACTTCTTCACATCCGCCGGCGGAGCTCCGTAGGACGGCCGCCGCTGCTGGCTGTGCCTGAAGTGACAGTAGGCTCTGCTACACCCATTCCTGCCGCCGCCAGCGTCGCCGGACTCGGCGTAAAACGGGCAGTCGATACCTCGGAAGAAGCCGGTGGAGCGTAACATGGCGTCCGGGTGCTGCGCTCATGCCCGCGTGGACTCGCTCGGGGGGATTTCGCCTGCGTAGTTTTTCGTGGCGCTGCGAAGAACCGGAGAGAGCGACGGAACAATAACAACGTCCCTACGGCGCCATGTTGGATCGGTGGGAGGAGTCGGAGGAGCGGAAGGGGGGGATGGGGGGCGGGTCTACCATTACGGTTACGTGCATCGCTTTCCGCGGACGTCACACAGGAAATGAACCGGTTACCCCCTGGGTTAACTTCCGGTTTGCCCACTAAACAAACAAAGCTGCTTAATGTCAGCTAAAGAAAGAAATCAGTGCTTTCTAGACAAAATAAAGATGTCCGCTCGTCATTCATGTATTTATTTATGAGTTGCTGAGCATTTAAGTTTCCTCTCCTCAACTTTATCACATTTATAGACTTGCTGTCACTCAACACTTCAAACATTAGTGAACAGAAACACTTTAATGTGCCTGAAGTGTCACAAAAGTAAAGACAAGTGTTTTTTTTAAAGGTTTTATTTCTCAGGAGTCCAGCTCGGCCTCAGGGCGTCTCCTGTGGAAACATGACAGGGCCGTTGCATCAGGGAGGGCAAAGCAGGAAGTGTTAATTAGCCCTGAGGGCCCCTAAAATAAACAGCAATGGGAATTTTGTGAGAACACCTTAATAATCATTTGATTTTATATCAGAATATACAAGAAACATTTCAGTTTTCATTGAATCACTTGTGCGTTCATTTTTTTTCTCCGCTTTGCGCAACCTGAGCCTAAAGGAAACCAAAATACTAAATCCCTTCCTGTCCATGATGGCTGTGCACAGGACACATGATTGGAGATCCCACCAACAAGGCTCCACGCTACCAGCGGTTTTAGAAGTTTGCTTGAAACTGGAACGGCCATCTTGCTTTTTTTGGGAGGGAAGACTTAAATTCGATTTAATGTCCCCCGGGTCCTCAAAGTCCCCAGGAACAGTCCATGGCCCAAATATCACATGACCTTGTTTAACATTTAAAAAAACAGTTACAACATTAAGGTAAAACTTTTATTTGCATCGTTTCCCAAGCAGCATTTAAGAATATCAATACCATTCAGTTTACAAATATTGAGCTGAAACCCTCTATAAAGTTAATAGATACATTTCCACAGATGTCAAACTATTGTTTTAAATGCTTTTCTCGTCACATTTGCCTAAACACAAGCTAAACTCAGTTATATGTTTGAGAAGAGTTACAGGATATCGAGATTAACACATTGGTTTGTTTTTTCTTTAAATCTTAAAAAACACATTTACTGAAGGTCACGGTAGTTCAAAAACATTTCATTCCAGACAGAAAACCCTGTAGACCTAGGCTAGTAGTGTAGCTTCATTTAAGAACCATTACATGTACCAGCTGTATCCTTATATCCAAGTTACTGAATGTGATCAGTGACTTTTTTAAATTTTGAGCAAACAGTGACAAAATGTCTACATTTGAAGTTTTAATTATTAAAAAATAAACCCCACACAATCTTACAGCTTCTAGAGAATCCCTGAACAAACGCTTCCTCACACACCTCTTGATGCCTACCTCCACACTGTCGGCCTCTCAAACTTCACACCACCATGTGCTCAGGCTTTTTGTGCCCTCCAGTACAGACATGTGATCCAATCATCTTCACCCTCCTCAGGTGCTGCTCAGATGATCACAGACGCAGGACCTGAGGCTCCAACAGCAGGTCAACTGTTGTTTTCAGTTCACTTCATACAACTCTGCTCTGTTCTGTTTTCCAAACCAATGTTCAGTGCAGAAATACAATTCACTTGACTCTCTTCAGATCTCTCAATTAAATCTCATGACCTGGATCCCATGATCTGTGGAGCACACCAGATCCTTTTGTTCTCATTTAACAGTGAAGTTCGATGTAGTCACACTGAAAAGAAGATATGTTTATTTCATTATTAAAGGCACAATCAGCACTTCCTGTATCAGACAGTTATTTATTACGGTACTAAATACAGAGATGATCCACTTTCATTTGAATCATGTCAGTGTAGTGCCACATGCAGTTGTGAAAACTCTCCAATAGAGGGAGACACATGTTTGTGAAGTTTCCCTGGAGGCTGCACAGAAAACACTGCGGTTGCATCGTTTCATTTCCTGCTGACATATGACTTTTGCAATACTGAAATAGAAATTGGGCAATAAACCGGTTTTTGTTTTGCTTTAAGATTAGTTGAGAACTTTGTTTTTTGAGATGAATGTATCTATGTATTCTCACCATTTCACTGCTGATGAATGTGATATATATATATATATATGGGGTTAAATCAGTTGATGGCTATATCCGTTTGGCTTTAAAGGAATAGCTCACGCAAAAAAATAAGATTCCCTCATAATCTATTCACCAGTATTCTGATGGAGTGGGTGAAGAGTTTGAATCCATAAAACACGTTTCAGGGGTAAAAAGAGATGGAGCCGAATCCAACACAATTGAAGTTAAATGGCGACCACTTCTTCTAACAGACTTTTAGGCTGAAACAAGGTGGAAATGATGCCGGATGTCATGTTTTTTTTCTGTTTTATTTCTTTTTAGGGTTAAAGAACTCCCATGTTACTTCAATTGTATTGCAACTCCAAAAATGTTTTGTGGACTAACAATTCCCTCCCCCCTCCATCGCCCTCGTAGTTTTAAGGGAGTGAATTTTCATTTTTTGGTGAACCTTCCCTTTAATAACCAATCTATTAAATACCAGTGACATTTCTACAGACATCATTTCCTTCTACTCAGCAGGTTTCAGCCGCAGGATGACGTGTGCGGACTCGTACAGGTTTTGAAGTAACACACTGTAACTCATTTCCCTAAGCAGGAGTCACCGTGTGTCCCCAGGCAGATCAGGAGGTGTCGCGCTGGAGCCGGAGCTCTTGCAGCAGGTTGCATCAGTCTCACCAGATGAGGCCCCTGGCTGCAGCGCCCCCCACCGGCGCTTTCTCTGCACGAAAACTGCAAAGGGACAAAGACGTCACATTTCCCTGTGTGAGGAGACAACTGATCTCATACTTGCCAAGGACATTTGTGACAGCGTGAGCTCAGGTATCAGTGGGTGTTACTGATAGAAGGATTTACTGCTCGGGAAATCAGATGAAACAACCTCAACCTTGGCCAAGAGATAAGAACGGCTGGTTAATATGAAACCGGTGATACAACCGAGAGTTCCTATCAGGGAAAGTACAGTCGTTTTCACTGAAGCTTTTCTGGCATCGGGCTAAACATCCGGAGACCACAGAGACCAAACAAGAGAAAGTGTGTAGTTCAAAAAATGCTTTATTGCTTTTAGAAAAACAATACAAAAATCTGTAGCAACTGTCATAAATGTTGCCTTGAGTGAACTGCAATCATTCAGATGGTACAGTAAAGTGCTTATTTTAAATCAAAAATATCTTTTGTATTTAAAGGATGTATTTATTTCAGATTTCTTCCCGATGAACACGATGGGTGATTCAGACAGTGTTAAAGGTACGTTCCAAAAAAAAACAAAAAAAAGGAAAAATGTTGAGGACTGGATCCACTTAGACAGAATAACCCCACACCACGTCCATGGAACAAACAGTTTATAAAACTTTTGATCAGTGTTGCTGGATGTTAAATGCTTTTGCCTTTGGGCTACATTCAAATTATGGGGAGGTGGATGATGATGGTTATTTGAATTGAATGAATTTTAACACTTCCTTCTTCAAAATGACATACAATATAAAAGTTGTGAGGCTTAAGGATATCATTTTGTCCCAGTATCACCAGTAAGGGGCAGTCGGAAAAAAAAAGCAACTGCCACTTGACAAAAAAGTAGAAATGGTCATGACCAAGAAAACTCCTATATACCATTGAGGATATTACAGAGTATGGCCAAAGTGTGCGTTTCTGAGTATCCAACCCTATCAAAAAAAAAGTAGGGACTCAGTTGTCTGATGCTCAAAAGGGGGAAAAGGCAGAATACTGAAGTGAACAGGTATTTTCAAAAACCCCAAGATTGCCTATTTCATTAGCTTAATGGTTTGAGATTACCGATAGCAAAGTAGTTTCCCAAATGGAGAAGAAACAGCTGCATACACAAATTCAAGTAAGTCTTAGTATAAGACATAAAACCCCATAACGATGCATCTGCAGAAAGGTATTTTTAGAACTAATACAGTGTCCTATTATCAGCATAATGGGTCCTTAGACACCATTTCCAGAGTACCATCGCCGCAGTGCTGGCGACAGGACATGGACAATCAGAAGTTTCTCATTTGTCACTGCAAGGTGATGGATCACAAGTTCAATGAACCGTCTTTGGTGAAATGGCTACAGTGTTGTGAGACCACCTCATCACGAGTCCATTACCTGTCAGTTTCAGAATGAGCTTTAACTTAATCTGAACAAACAACAACCAAAAGATTATTGCCATCTTACAAAAAATAAACCAACTTAAACTTAAAAACTTGCCTTCACTGGGCATGAACGCTCCAGATCAAATAAACAAACTCCATCTTCTCACCTCATACACCACATACTCCGAACTTTTAAAAACACATACATAAAAAAAAAGAAAACTTAAAAAAAGGAAAAACATCTGGTGTTCACTTAACTGCACCTGCATGGAAATCACCATATAGAAAAATAAGCCCATTAACAGCCATACAAATACGGGAGGGGGAAAATATCAGTGTGGCACATTGACATGGAGTTTTCGAACATGAAAAATAAAGTAAACTTAATACAGCTACACATCCTTGGAAGACTTTTTTTGTTGTTTTTCTTTTTATGGAATGTTTTTCTTTTTTTTACCGTTTCTTATTTTTTTGGAGTAATCTCATCTGCCTCTTATTTTGTGAAGAGAAATTTGTCAAATGTCATTAATTTTGAAATGGGTGCGCCTCTATAGAAACAAGAAAACCCATGGACAAAGATGATGGTAAATCTATTTGATCAACAAATGAGAATCTGTCACATTGGCCAAAATGTGCTTTTTCAAACCCCTGATGGGGGCTGTAACATTTACTGCCAAAAGCTCTGAGGTTAAATCTAATGAATCATTTGATCTGTGAAAACTCACCAAATTAACCCCAACAATAGTTCTCGTTGTGGCGAGGGGACAGGTCATGAATTCTTTACAGAGTAAAGTAAATTGCCTGTTTCACCTGTCTAACCAATTAACATACTGTATAACCAGCGTGTACCAACATACCAGGTAAACCTCAGAGCGCGCTCCGAGGGTTTATTTTGCAGTGGCCAACATCATGGCTCAAGAAAAATAGTTTTAATTTAATACTATCAGACTTGCCTGACTGTCTCATAAACACTGAGCGATGTGGCCCCGATGATTTGGCTTCTTATCATATGACAAACTGTACGAATTGGTGCAACAGTAAGTCAGAGCTGGCTGGGTACAGAAAAACATTCTTCCGGAGCATTAAGTGCTGGATGAGGCTCAGCTTTAAGGAATTTATCCTAAATGAAGGAGGAAAGAAAAATCTTTGAAGCGTCCCCAGTCACACAATGAACCGCACCAGGCACGGACAGCATTGACTTTCAGCCCTCCCAGCCCTGTATACTGAATCCCTTCAAGACAAGAACAGCCTTCATCTTGGCCTATTGCATAAGCTTGTATGTATCTGCGTATGGGCCATTCGTGCAAACACATACAGGCAAAGAGAACATTCCAGATAACTTAATTCACAGTGGATCCAGTTGTAACGTGGGAGCAGCACAACAGGTTGTCCTTTGGTGTCTGAGCTTAGTTTTGAAGATAAGTGTTCTGATTTCTTAGGAACCGAGTTGTATGAAAAGAAAACCGAACAGAACTTTGAAAATACTTCCATCTCTCTCTCTCCCAAACCATTACCTGGCCCTCCTCCCCAACCTGGACGTGCACATTTGCTATATGCAGGCCCAGGGATAATGTGCTTCAGAAGTGCTGCAGAAGGTCAGAAGGCATTTAGAGGAATAGCTGCAAGCAGCAACTTCCTTTACAGCGAGGCAATCAAGCCTGAATGGCAGAGGAATCAAGGCCAGCTAGAATCAGAGAGAGTGGCCAGGAATGGGGAGGGAGAGTTTCAGGACAGTCTTAGATCTGGACTTAAATCTTAACGGGAGGTCGGAGGTCAGGGTTGATGACATTCAGGCACAGTCTCCCATGATAACCAGGGGGGCCAAGAGCTGACGGAGCTCCGTAGCAGAGACGGGCCCTCCCTGGGGCAGGCTGCCTCGCTGCCTGCGCTTGGCCAGCTTGGAGTTGGAAGGAGGTGAGAGGTGAGTAGAAGAGCCAGCGGCAGTAACAACGAATGGGACTTCCTGCTGCTGCTGATCTTCAATGTCGTCCTGTTCAGCCAGCTGCCGGTTCACAGCCATGGCCTTTCCAGCAAAGAAAGTCAGATCCCTGGCATTGCTGGTTCTAAAAAAGGACAAGAACAGAAAATGTGAAATCTTTGAATAAACCTCAAATATTTAAAATCAGCGTCAAAAGGATTAGAATCTTTTAAAATAGTGTAATTCTAAAGTCCTCTCACCTTTGATGCAAAATGGATGTTGGCAAAGTGTCGCATGCACCCTGAAAAAGAAAAATACATTTTAGTGCCTTGAAACACATTGCATTAAAAACAAAAATGTGTGTCAAAGATATGCAGAAATGGACTCCTAGTTAAAGACTTACCCCCTGCACCCAGGGGTGCTGCAGCACCTGGCGGGCACTCAGGCGGTTTTTGGCGTCCCGAACCAGAAGTTTGGATATTAGGTCTTTGGCACTTGAGGAGATGTGAGCCCAGTCTTTCTCTGGATACTCGTATTTCCCTTCCTGAATACTTTCAAATAAAGTGTTCTGGAAGTGGAGAGAAAAATTACAATTAGTTGAGTTAACCTAAACGGGCAAGAACAACAGCTAGTATCATTAATGTCCTGTAAAATATATATGAAAGCAGTGACAGCTTTTTACCTGGCAGGTGTGGCAGGGTTCCCCCGATTCCCAGCCACAGTCACCACCACAGCGACCTACAAATGGTGGGTAGCCACTCAGCATGATATAAAGGATGACTCCAAGGCTCCACAGGTCACAGCGCTTGTCGTAAATTGTAGCCTCCTCACTGAAGGCCTCAACCACCTCAGGTGCCATGTACTCTGCTGAGCCACACTGTAAAAATACACATGGAACAAAAGAGAAGACGTTTGTCAGCCCCAGGGATGAGACATAAAATGAAAAACAGTAACGATAGTACAAAGAGAGAAACACTGGCCCCTCTGTATGTTCCCTCATTCAGCTGATAGCTCATGATTCAAAGTCTTTCAGCCTGATGCCTTCTCTTGGCTTGTGCAGTTGGGGGGGGGAGGGAGGGGGGCAGCCTATGTGACAGTCACATGCTTATCTGCAGCGCTGGCCATTCAAAATTAGCTCTACAGCTTTTCTTAATGTCTTGAGAACAAAGTTAGTAACACTGTGTTCAGCTACATTTAAAGGGTGGAGAAGGGAAGAGCTGGGCTATAATGATGCAGGTTAGTGTGGGTAGGCAGCAGCGGTGAGTCACTGCTTTAACCAGTCAACTGTGCACAAGCCAGGCTGAACAGGCTGATGGCCAGGATGGGCTGAGCTCTGACGGTGCCTTGTTATGTAGCTAAGAAGGAAATTAGGCCAAACACTGAGCGGGGAAAAGAGGATTGGCTGTCCTGCTGAGGCAGAGACTGAGCGGAAACTTCACCGGTTACATAACTTGGAAACACCAAATGCTGTTTTGATACTGAGCAGGTCGGTAGTTCAGCAGGGCAGATATTTGTGGATAGAATGTTTTATTGCAGACCTTTTTCATTAACTCCAGTACTTTAACATCCTTAAAAATAAAAACATTAATGTTAAGAGTTTGGATTCTTTCAAATTTAAAGAGGATCCTACTATAGACAATTGCTTGTCTACGTCAGAATATCTCAGCTATTTCCAAAACTGTAGCACAAGGTAAAGCAAGTCAGTATAAACATCTGTTAAAAACTGCATCCTGGCAAAACCCCCCTCCCTTCCATCTGTGGAGGCGCATGTTTACATTGAATCGTTCACTCTTTTGTGTCCCAGTACCATAACCCAGCTGTCTCCAGACTCCTCCTCCACCCCACTGCGCCCTTATGTAATGAAATCTGCTGCACAGGAATCTAGAGTCAGACAAAGCTGCTTTTGTCGGGAGAGAACACCCCAACCCCCACGACTGCATCGACAACATGATGTCTGGGGCGGCTACATCCACAGACAATCCTCAAGGATTGAGGCCAATCGAAGCCCCCACCCACCCACACATAAACAAACAACATCTATGCTTTCCAAAGTACCCTAAAACAGATAGGCAATAACATAGCTGCCCTATCGAAATCAGTTATCAAGGCTAATTGTGTTTAAAAGCTGCCCGGACACGCGGCCATCCAAGACAAGTCAGGATAAAGAGCCAATCCAGCACTGCCTGCAACTGCCACTGATAAAGGCTGAAAACAAGGGGAGTGTAAGCAATCGTGATTCTTTGGTCGAAAACCTAACCTCAGGTTTATTCTTCCTGAAAACATCTTCTGCACTTACAATCACCTCCACCGCAAACCTCCCTGTGAGCTGCAGATATATAATCAGCTGCTGTTGCTGCAGGATTCCTCGGTATTGTAACCTGGGGCTTTCCAGTGAGCATGTGACAAATGAGACCATATTAACAGTAGCGATGACTCACAACTCTGCAGTTTGTAAACTGCAGGATTAGCTGAAGACGCTTACAGAGAGGGGACCTGTTCTGTCATCATCCAGCTGTACCTGCAACTGTCACAAGGACCAACTACAGACTGGGGAGCGGTGTAGTGCGCACTTGTGTGGAGACATTTGAACAACTCATGCCAAGTACTTGGGCAAGGCAGGCACTTGTGAAACATTCTCAGTATCTAAAATTAGACTTTTTCTAGAAAGTTCCCTCTCCTCTCCCTGACGTTCCTCATGTTTACAGATTGCACAAACACATCCACATAAAATGATATCTTTAATGGCAAACTTAAGCCAATAAAGGTCACTCAGGAGGATCAGAAACTTGTGCAGTAAATGTAACATTACATAATATACTGCACAACAACTGTAGGAATGTAGGCAAAGAAGGGGGCAGGGTGAGAATGCCAATAGTGAGATGAAAATCAGATAACATTGTCCCTGTGACCAAGGCAAAGAAAACAAGCCAGTGCGCATGAGCAGAATGGGAGCTCGTCCCTCCCACTTACCCCCACCTCCCACTCCCCAGCCAATCACATCTCAGTTGCTAGGTATGGGGGGAGAGACTAACAATTTCTAGAACAGGCCTTATGCACAGCCTTTGTATAAAGAACATAAAGAGAGCGCAGAGCAGCACAAGCTGTGGTTGGGGCCACTGGGCGGAGACTAAACAGAGGGTGGATGTTTTTCTCTCTCATACCACAGAGAGAAAAAGGAAATGAGCAGGAGTGTGTATGTCTTTTTTCATTGCAACTTCTTCAAACCAAGGGACTTTCTTTGTAAAGTAAAAATGTTTTCCCTCTGGCCATATTACATTCCAAGGCTACCACATTGTGTCTAGTTCAAGGATTGTAGGTATGAACCAAAATTCCCTGCGTAACAGGTTATAAAATAATCACAGAAACATTAAAACAAACTAAAAGGTGCACTGCACAAAACAGACATTTATTCAGGTTCAGCTATTAGGCCCCTTGTAGACTAAACAAGTGAGGCCCCCAAAACTATCCCCCCTTCAAATAGTTCAGGGGTGGGCTCTCGGTTCTTTAGTTCTGCTAAAGGAAGATGAAGTTACCAGTGTTGGAAATCCCCCACACATGCAGGCATGCACTCCTGCAGGCTAAACCACTATGCTTCACCTGCTCCCATCCATCTACCCCCATCCCCCCAGACAACCAACAGACAAGCCTGTGTTGACAAAAGTTGAAAGCTCGCCAGTTCAACTTCGCCAATTCTCTGAGTTTGCAAACATCAAGCTTTTCCGCGTGGCTTTGGAAGACCTTTGTGTTGTGACGACAGCAGGAGGGTTAAACACTCATGACCCCCCCTAAAAGCTTGTGGGCCTAAATATTTGTTTCTGATAAGCAACAGGACGTGGACATTAAACTGAGAGATCTATAGCCAAGTGCTGCTGATACTTCAGTACGACAAGGGAGGTTAAAAGCTGTCAAACCAGGACATTCGGGACCCAACCCTAGCTATCATGTCAGAGAAAACAGCCTAACACTGAAGTACCGTAACTTTAAAACACAACATTTACTCCTCCAATCAGGGAGCTGTCCTGCAGCTCGCGCCACTCATGGCTGCCCAATAGTCAACCAGCTAGTTGGACTTGATAAAGAAGTTTTACAGCCTGAAAAAAACTTTCTTATCCACAAACAGGGAATTAATGAGTGAACTGGAAAATGTGAATCAGACTGTAAAATCAGATTAGGGTCATTGATCAGCAATTTTCTCCTGTTTATTAGGGTTGTTGAACTGTATGGCAAAAAAAGAAAAATGAGCAGCTGGACTTACAGGAGTGAGGAGCTCAGGGGTGGAGATGGGTGAGCTGTCGCTGTTCAGCTTGATCCCACTGCCCAGGTCAAAGTCACAGATCTTGACTGGGGAAATCTGGCAAAGACATACAAATTCAGGATTATTCAAATGCATCTGGATTTTGTATACTCATATAAAAAACTACTCGTGGAGCAGATATTTGAACTGTCTTTTATCATCACAGCGGTTTGTTATCACAATCTATGAGCAAATTATCAAACTTATCACATTAGTTGCCCTTTGGACTGTTAGGACTCAAACAGGGTTTCAGTAAACTCACCTTGTCGGCTCTCTCACAGAGAATGTTTTCAGGTTTCAGGTCTCTATGTGCCATTCCTAAAAAAAGGAAAACAATGAGTCAATTTTCCTTTCACCAACATCTGGCCAAGCTGTTAGGATGGAGCAAGCTCTATTTTCTTGTTAAAAGAAACATACTAATACAGTAATGTGTCAATCAGATCAAGAAAACGTTGTGAGCAATATATCTAATGTAAGGAACGGGATCCCTAAATCTAATCTGGGGCAATTGTGGACATTTGGCGATTAATAGGAGTAATTTCATTGCTCGTCATTTTGCAATTTTGTGTAAGTGGTCTTACCCTTGTTATGCAGGAAGTCTAACGCACTGGCAATGTCCTGCACGACAACACTGGCTTCCTGCTCACTGAAGTGCTGCCTCTTGTGAATGTGTGCCAAGACTGACCCTAGCAGGGGGAAATGAAAGACTACATCAGCTTTGTTTACAAGCAGAAAGGCATAGAATCAATGTCTTACCACACACAGACCGTAAACATACATTAGAGGAATCTTACTAAATAAACAAAGGGATAATGATGCAGACCTCCAGCAGCAGCTATAATTCACTCACCTCCTCTGAGCTTTTCAAACACCAGGTAGAATTTGTCTTCCTCTTCAAAGAACTCCACCAGCTCCAGGATGTTACTTTAGAGTAGAAAAAAAGTCCAATGAGCCACTGGTAACTGAGTCCTCTAACAGAAACTTTCATACAATCTCTACAGTATTGGGTAACTACAGCCACCACAAATTAGGTCAGCCTGCAGAGCTATATCTATACATTCATCACCATGTGGCATTATGTTTATCAGGACATGACAGAGGACATTACCTGTGGCCCTGGCACTGGTAGAGCATTTCAACCTCACGGAAGACACGGCTGCGGCTGTGACCTGGTCTTTTCTCGATGATCTGAAACAGAACAATGTCATGGCTGAATTTCATTATCTAATAATAGACACCTTAACATGAGAGCCTGTAACATTCATGCATTTCACCAAGGTTGGATGAGGGAAAATGAGGTTAGCTCTTTGATTGCTACAGAAGAATCTGGCTCATCTGTGAAAGTTTATATTCTGTCGAAGGCCACCCCCTGATACTGCACCGCAAGACACCACCCGTGTCTGTTTACTGTAGAGCAGGCGGTATAGCCTAGATTACATACTCCATATAGAGTGCCCTGTAACTGGTCGCCTTAAAGACCAAACATTCATCCCACCCTGACAGTTGCAAGGATAGTCTAACCTACTTTCGAAGGGTTGCTGCCATAGCAGAGATATAACAGAATAAGACTGGAGCAGTCACAGAATCTCTATATTTAGCAGTCTTGTGTAAATCTAAATTGCACTTAAGGAGTCATTAGTATATCCCATCTCTTAATCTAAATGTGTTTACGATATCAAAAAGCCTGCCTAAAAATAACCTTTATGCTGCCTGCAAATAAACAGAATGCCACGGGCTGCAAGGTCAAAAAGTGACAGAATGATAGACTGCTGACACCGGAGCTAAAGGCCCGAATTTTCCAGCCCTGCTCAGTTATTGTCTGCTTGGGAGGCTGTGCGTGTTTCTCTTCCTGGTTGCTGGATTACAGCTGCTATTGAAGCCTGTTGGGGCCACGGCTGCAGTGTATGTCTAGGATTAATGCACAGACAAGGGGCCTGTGAGTAGCCCAAAGCCGCTGCAATGTTCCAGTCTGAGTCAGCAGAGCAAACGGCCCCTGATCAGCTCACCTTCTCCCAATCACAACACAAATCTCACACACTGATGCTAACAAATTCTGACAAAGAAGAATCTGCAACACAATGCTATCAAATCAATTACCAAAATGATAAGTGGGTGGGCTGTTATTTGTGAGGTGGTACATATACGGTCGTTTAAAAAGAATAAGAGGAACAGACTAGAGGCACAGCAGCCAGCTGCAAAACGAGTCACTAAGCCACACTGCAGGCTTAAACATCAACCTTTAGTCAGGGCTTGCAATGCACACCCTCCTGTGAGTCCTTGGTGCTGACGCTTTTGTGCAATAGCAACACAAGGAGCCCACACATGCATCTCATCCCCGTCTGAAGGGGGAGGGGAGAGACATCTGGCAGGGGCCGTCTGAGCCCCCGCCGACTCCCGACTGACCGCCAGTAACTGCAGAACGCTGTGTCTCCACCCCCAGAATCATAAAGTCCCAAGGCACCATCTCAGGATAAACATTACCAAGAGATCATGGTCACATGATGGAATCAGGTCTCCTATTCCTCTGAAATATTAATTGGTATGACATGGAAAGTTGCTCTCGGGTCAATCAAGCATGTAACGGTCCACTGTTCCAAACTTAAGCAGAATTACCCAAGAAAATTAAAAGCGAAAAGACAGATTACTGTTTACTTCCAGTGTCCCAATAGGATTAGAGGTTACAGGTCAAGAACTTTTATAAAATTCTTATCCCACTATGCTTCACAACAGATAAAATAATTTCACTGTTTTGTTCCTAAAAATGAGGAAATGAGCATAAAGTGTATAAAAGCAAAAAGGGAAGTGCCCAAGAGTCAAGATTGCATCCATGCCCCATTTTATTAAGGAAAAGTTAAAAAGTTTAAATGGACCAAGCAAAGGAGAACAAAGCAAAGTAAACACCCTGGGTCACAACCCTCACCCACCATCCCCCCTCCTTCCTCTCTGTGGGTTTTGTTTTGACACAGTTGCCAGTACACAATGTTCTCAGCACTAGCGTCCTCTGTAGGCAAAATTATTAAAGAAAGGGGGTGGGTATATCCCTCCCAGTGCTCTGATTGGCTGAAAAATTATAAAAACAGTGAGGAGAAGAGCCTGTAAGCAGCAGCTCGTGTTGCACACTCAGGGGGGAAAAGGGAAAAAACCACAACACAGATGAGAGCCTGCAGCTATCGAGTAAAGAGCTGAACTAGTGGGGGAAAACAGAAGTACAAGGCCCAAGGACTTCACATGACAAGATTTCTAAAGAATCACCAGTGAACAGAAGGCAGCTGGCACACATTGACCCACATCCCATAGTCTAGTTCTCTTCCATTTAACTCTCAAACAGCATGTAAAGACACAGGGTTCCTCCTTGTATAGAGACATTTAATTGCACAAAGTCTGATCACACTGATCACTTTTCAAGGTGCCCGACAGACAGGAAGCACGACAATGGCAACAACATTTACAGAGGAGAGCAGATTGGCAGGAATAAAGACTCCATATATTTTGAATATTGTTTTAATATACTCCAGTCTTTTAAGTGTGTAAAAATGTCTTACCTTGACAGCATACTCGTTGTTGGTGATGAGGTTAATGCATGTTTCCACTCTGGCATAAGCACCCTCCCCTAGTAGCTCATCTTGCAGTCTATAGACATCTGTGGCAGAAAGTGGACTGTTAGAAAAAATTACTACCGGTAATTCAATCATGATAAAAGGAGAATGTCACAAGTCGCTGCAGATAATATTTGATTACGAGTGTTAAGAATAGCAATATAATAAGTTGGTCTTAAAAGCTTTTTACCCTCAAATCGCCCAGAGAAACTGTCAGTTGCCCGGCAACGCTTCTTCTTTTTGTTTCTCTTCTTGGCATCGGGGATGTCGATAGGCCGGCTGGAAGGCATGTCTGTGAAAACAGGAGTGCCCACATTATTTTGAGCAAGTAAAACCAACAATTTGAGGGCAATCACATCTGTTGAGATAAAAGTGTACATTTCATTTTGAGAAAGCTGACTGAACAGATAGGTTGGCTACATTGCACCAAATGTATCATGGATTGCATCAGCAACACACAGATTAGTTACAGTTTAAACTCCACTCAGCAGGTTAGAATACTCACCATATCTTGGGGAGGAATCAAAATTAAAGGACGAGTCAATTAGATGGGATCCATTTTTGGTGAAGTCGTCTGATTCAAAGGGATTTTGACCCTAAGAGGAAACAACAAATGTGCCTGTTAAGGTCTGCAATCTCCTCAATGACGCAGAATGCACTAGTTGTTATGACAGATAAGAGAGGCCCTCATATCTCCCACCGTGCAACCATAAACTAAAACTACATTATAAAATACACCCGAGGGACTGAAACTTTTGCATCTGGAATGTGTGATGCACAGCTAACTGGTTATCTTAAGACCGACAGCAGATATACAAGTCACTTATCACAACATGATATGTGCAGAGCAGGAGATACAAATTTAATATTTATGCTGGCTTTTCAATGCTATAGTCTACTCAACTATGTTTCCATTAGCCACGTGGTGTGTTCATCAGTCATAAGACGCTAGAGAGTAACAGATGTGTTTATATATAGCAAAGTGAAGCCCCACCCCCTCACGTGCAGGCTGACAAATGTGCTCTGATATAGACTCTTCCCAGAGGCCCAAGAAATCTTACCTTGAAGGAGCGGTGGAATCCGGTGACTTCGGTGATCTTGTTCTGCACCATGTTGGCTTTGGTTTGGGTGGAGATTGGGTGTTTGTCTGGCGGATGGCGGCGGCGGCGGCAGCAGCAGCGGGTGGTGGTGGTGTGGGTAATTTTTCGGTTGGTGGTGGGGGGTGTCAATTTGCACCTCTCCGAAACAGAAGGTGGTTTCAGAGGGAGTCGCAAGTGATCACACTGCGCTGGCTGGTCAGCTTTTGAACGGGAGCCCTGTGGACAGACAAAAAACACACAACTTTAGTACCGACACGTAGAAAGAGCCAGTTGTCTATAAACTCGCATGATCTAAAAAAAAGAAAAGAAAAAAAAACAACAACCGACGCTAAAACGAAAAGACGCTCCTAACTGTGACATATCGCACGTCCGTGGTGATTAAAACAACGGACAGCTGCTAGCCCCAACACCACCCAGCTATAGCTTCAGTGCTAGCTTGGCTGTATGCAGGACGTCATGTTAAGAAGCTAGCGCAGAGACAACTCAGTCTAACAAAGCGCGTGTGAGTAAGGTGCACAAATTGTGTTATTTTTTTTGCGTCGTGCTGGGCTAAAACATGAAAAGCACACATTAGCATCCGGGAGGCTAACACTTGATTAGCTAGCAATAGAGCTCGAGCTCAAATCCAACTTTTACCCCCCCCCGTGTCAGAAAAAAGCTGCCCGTATCTCGCGTTAAAACGGTAACGTCACCGTGTTCGCGTCACGTAGACACCAACAAAGGGGAGAAGAATCGCCATTGCAAAAGCTTCTATGTTAAAATCCACGGTTCTCTCTTTGTGTGTCCGTCTCTCCTCCTCCACTCACCCCGTTGTTAATGTTACAGCTCCAGTGTTGGCGTTGTTGTCTGACCCGCTGCTTCAACAGCCCGCAGAGGACGGTCGCCGGGGAGGGGGAGGGAGCCGCCTGATCGTAAGTGCGTGGAGGAGAAGGTGGCTGTGCAACAACAGCTTGGAGGTTTATATAACCTCCCCGGCCCTTGACTCCTCCTCCTCTTCCTCCTCCTCGTCATCCGCACTCAGTTGGCTCCGCCCCGATGGTCACGTCAACACCACTGGATGCGTCAAGTAGGTTCTAGAATGGACGCGTTCCATTTCGCTCCATCGCTCCTCTGCGGAGCTGGTAGACGTTGAAAACACACAAACTTCACCCCCCCCCGCAACCTTCTGAAGAAAACTCACAACTATCGATGCATTTATTGACTCTGGTTTTATATGTTATCGGTTGTTATTCCAAAAAAGCCCCACGCAACAGAATTGTGTGGAGGTTCCTAAATCGGACGCGGACGTGGAGCTCTAGTTTGTTTCTGAAGAACTCAGTGCAGGGGCGAAATGGCGAGTACGTGCTGATCAGCACAATCAGCAGCAGGCTGTTCCGATGCCAGAGGATGTCGGTGCAGATGGACCCGCATCCACATGCACACGGACCCACAACAAAATGCACACGGACCAGATCCACCAGTTCACCGTGTGATGGTGGAGCTGATGCCGTCACTGTACAAACAAGAGCCATTCATAAACATCTACTGGTCAGCATCCGGTTACATAAAGAGTGAGAGAAGACACAACCTGTACCACACCTCGGCCCCTGTGTGTCACACACATGGACAAACGTTCTGTCAGTGATACACAAAGATCCAGTTCAAATGACTCGAGAAGGTCACAATATACACCAGGCATCTAGTGATGAAGTGTAACTAAGTACATTTACTCCATTACTGCCCTGAACTACATCGTTTGAGTTACTTGTGCTATTATTAACAGCAATAGTGTTATTATAAGGTTTTCTTCTTTATAAGTAGAAATTTTACATCATTCACCCATAACTTGGGTTATTTGCCATGATATAATGTATGGTTGTTATTCATATTGGTTTACCCAGGCTACGATACAAAATATGCCTGCATTAATGACAATAATAATAAGTAAATCTGTCATATTCCATTTTATGCTACTTTAAATTCCTACTCCACTATATCTCGTGTATAAATATCTAACTTTTTACTCGCATATAAATATTTAACTTTTTACTTTAAATCAAATATATGTTAAAGCATTTTGGCCATTTTTAGTTTGGGTCCCTTGTCACATTTCAAACGCATTTTACAATGCCCTAAACGTTAGCTTCACACCCAGGGATGAATTGCAGTGGCCAGATGGCTGTTCAAAGAAATCCCCGTCTGAGTCACTGCCTGCATCGTCTGTCCCCCGCATCCCAGGGGCAGTGACATGACTTTATTTATACACTGTCGAGCAATGTAATGTGGATATAGAAGCAGTCGGAAGAAGTGTTGCAATGAGTTGCATAGTAGAAGCAACAGTATCTCAAGCTAAAATTAGGTTAATGTGACTGATTGATGGGCATCTACATGTATTTATAATCTAAAAAATAAGGGTATAGGCTACTCTTACTGCCGACAGACTCACTCCTGTTAGAGTTATATGCTGACACTACATAGTTGTTGCTGATTCATTTTTATTTGTAAAATCTGTTTCAGAATTGTTAAAAGTTGTATGAAATCAAATGTATAAGAATTATTATACTGAAATCAGTATTCATTTGCACGTTTTGTTGTATGTGACAGGCGTTCGCAACACGTTTTGAACCCAGGTGAGGAGGCACGCTCTGACAAGGGGGGGGGGACGGGACGGTTTCTCATGGTTATGATAATGAAAGAAATCCAAGAACTGCGATGTCGGTGGAAATGTGCACTCTCTTAACTCGTCTGCTAATTGTGAGATGCCACAGAAGTGACATGTCCCTGCTTCTTCTGTGAGATTAAATGCAAAGGTATTTCTGACAGAGGCCCAAGAGAGGACTGTTAGATCCCTTTTGTGATTTCTGCTGTATGCATCTATCCTTATTAAATCCAGATGTTAAAAAATGGCATGTAATGGTTGCATTAAATGTAAAGTGCACATGCTGCATTATGCCATGTGCTTTGCTTTAATGTACATCCTCTTGTGAACTTTTACTGTCATCACTGTAAGAAGAGTAAGCTGGAGTCAGCAGACTTGCTATCTATCATATTAATGTATTGTTTATCAAGGGTGTCTTGGTTAAAACCTTGTAGGGTTTGTTTTCAGCAGCTCCTGTCTTGTGACTGGAGGCTTTCTGCCTCTCCTCCTCCTCCTCCTCCTCTCACCTTCTGCCCCTCAAACATAAGCCCAGTGGTAGCAAACATTACGCAAGCTGCTGGCAGACTGAGTAGCCCTGTAGCCAAGGAGCACATGGTGTAGTTGCAGGTTTTAGTAGGAAAACAAGATCACACGTCAAAGGGGTGGGCTTGTGTCACTACCGGTCAAAAGGGAGAGGGATGGGCCATCATAAATAACTTTAGGCGGCAACAGCCCACTTTCTGGTGTGGACGGCCCTCGACCAGGACACAGTCAGGAGGGAGGTTATTTCAGTGAGAAATATGATATAACTGAGGTGTGTCTCCGTTGTTGTTGTTGTGGTGTTTCATGACAAAAACTACAATACCAACTCTAGTCTTCTACACTGTCCCGATGCAGTATGGATCTACAGCTTCACATGTGTCAACCACTATACTGCGTTGCTCTGGCATCTGCATCGTAACCTTTACTCCTTGATTGTGCAATACAGCAAAGTGCAATAATATTTACAAGTAAACTATATACAAGTAAATAGTTTTAGCAGATGTTTCCAAATTCATTATAGAGGCCTCATCGGTAAATCTAAACCTTACAGCACAAAGTTATTTAAAATAGCACATCATTCTACTCATTGTTCAAAGTCACAGGTCAGGGTGTTTTTTTCTAGTATAGATAAAATTGTATATTGTTGCCATGTTGCTATAGAAAAGAACAAGATAAAAAAAAGCCTTGGGTGGGAATACATCACTTTATGTAAACTTCATGCTACTTTAACCGAGTGCTGCAACAAACCAATAAAGCACTTATTGTATATGTGATAGCCAGAAAGTCTGCACATCTCAAAGCTGCTTAAAGAAACTTTATGTTTCTAATTTTAACATTTTGAACCAGCAGGGCTTTGTTGCCTAACTGTATAAACAACACAGTAAAATGCTACATGCATCTGTACACGTGAGTAAATATTATTACACCTGCAACTGATTTTAATGAAAACCGTGCCCGAGCAAGTCAAAATAAAACTTCATCAAGAGCCAAGAGGATAATAGTGCTGGAGGCCGCCCGCAGTCTTGCACTCTAACAATGGACTGCGTACATTTCTCAGGTAGGAAAGTCGCTTGGCCTCAGGACGATGATTGAACCTTTTCCAAGAAACTTTCCCAGAGCAAACTTCCTAGAAGGACGCAACCTACCGTTGAGAAAAAGACTCAGGCGAAACCTCTGCCAAAAATGTAAGTGCCTCTAGGCATTCCAGGAGACAGACATCCCACTGGAGCACTGGAATTAATCCAACACCCAGAAAAATACTTTCACACAGGAGGCGTTAACAAGGATTTTGCAACACACTTTGTTCCATTTGTGATTAGGAAAACTTTGTTTTCTTTTTTTTCTCCCCTGAACTTTGCTTTTGTTATATAACCACAAATAAAAAAAAAGCATTTGAAATTAATCAGGCCTTTGAATCTCCTCTCAGATGGAGCAACATCACACCAGAAGCTGCAACCGCTGACTCATCTGCAAGAGGCTGAAACGCTCAGGCTCAGCTGTTTTTGTGTTTGTGTCGTGACTTCACCTCTGAATGAGCCGCTAGTTTAGAACATTGAGTTCAGCATTATGCTTTTTATTGTTTAATGTCGATGTCACAACAGCCAATGTTGTGATTTTATTGTATTGTTCTCCAAAGTTTTATAACGGTTAGGGCTGTAACTTAAGATTAGACGATTATTATTTTGGATTCTTTTCTAAATGAACTTTTAACTGATTAGTTGCAAACCTCAAAAAGGTCTCCATGAGTCCATAATGCACATATTTAAAATGTAGTTTGAAGTCTGTGGAGATTCTTAACCTTCAAGGTTATCTTATACTTGATAAGTGTTAAAGACAAGTCATCTGCTTTCACTCAACCAAGTCCAGGAGACTTGCTTTTGAATCTAGTGTGATGTAAATCAAAAGGTTATGTTTTCACCCCTGTCCCGTTTGTTTGGTTTGTTTCATTGTGAGCCAGTTCCTAGAAAACTATAGGACAGACTTCCACGAAACTTGGCAGAAGGCGGGTGTGTGGGTCATGAAAGAACCCATTCAAGTCAGGGGCAGATCCAGATTAGGGGCCAGATCCGGGAACATTTGATCACTTTCTTTACCATTGATTTAGAGGCAGATTTCCCCTCTAAATCTATGTCATTCGATGTAAATAACTTCCTGAAAAGTCACATGCCACAGAATTGCATGTTGTTTTATTGCATCAGACTGTACAGTTGAACCTATTAAAGGTGCAGCTGAGTGTGTTTACCACCTTCATCTTGCATAAAAGTATGTAAAGATATGAGGTTTCCTTTGACATTTTCTAAATTTTTCCAGATAATAATTCAAGTATCGTGATAAAATCATTCAGCATAATTATGGGACTGATATCTGTGAGTGTGTCCAATTTGTCTTGATTGAATTTCAGGTTACTCTTGGGCCTTGGCAGAGGTATGACCTCTACTGAGTGCCATTCTTAAAAGATGAGAAGCTGTAGGTTTGTTGAACTGCAGATAACATATAAAGCATTCATCATTTGAAACTTTTGGGGCTCCACATTAACTCTGGGCCCCCGGAATTCATAATCGCTTCTCTTCCCCGTGGCTGCACTGAGCTGCCGGCTACATGGGGCAACTCACTGGCAAACCACAAATCCGTTAGGGTGTGGGCCCAATCCTACTTCTGCTGATTCACATTATGTCCCAAAACCCTTTCTCTCCATGTAAACAATCACACTGTACCATCGAAGCAGCACGCTCCACACGGCTGCGTAAACCCTGACACAGTTGGACGAGCTGCAATGTGATTGGCTGCAACCTGATATTCTCCTCCCTTGTTCTTGGCCTCCCTCCAGTTCTTCACTTCGACTCTTGCAACCACTGAGACCGTTGGGGGCTGTCTGATGCATTCCAGAAAAGAGACAAACACACCAGAGGGGGGGAGGAGCGGGAGGCGGGCACGGCACGTAACACGCGTAACACATGTTGCAAGAGTTTCACAGGAAGTGAGTCCACTGAGCGAGGAGGGACGATCCTGTAAGAGGATCAGGTTGCAGCAGTCATCGGTTGATGTTATGGGACAGATAGTTACATCATGTTGGTCTATTGAACTGTGTAATAATGGGACATTTTTAAAATATGCTGATAAACGTCAAAAGGTGAAACATCCAGTTAATTACTGATAGAACAAAACACATCATCCCCAGCCATTCACATGGGAAGGAAAAGTATCTACCAGTAAGTACATTAAGTCTCTACTGTACTTGAGAACAACTTTGAGTCACTTGTACTTTTGAGTACTTTGCTGCTTTATACGCCTCCCCAACAGTATCTCAGAAGTACATGTGACATCCGTACCAAAATATAATTTGGTTCTTCTATGACCTTAACTACTTCACTCTCCCATCATAACAACAAATAAAGATACAAAAACATGCTTTTTAGCTTCTTGACTTAGGGCCCTTAGTCAAATGTAAATGTAGATCAGCAGATTTCCTCTCTAAATGTCATTCAAAGTAAATAACTTCCTGAAAAGTCACATGCCACAGCATGGCATGTTGTATTATTGCATCAGACTGTACACATGAACCTATTAAAGGTGCAGCTGAGTTTGTTTACCACCTTCAGTTTGCATAAAAGTCCTTTTGTACTTCAGAGAACATTTCCTTGATAATATCTATGTACTTTTACTTATCTTTTCTCCTTATAAAGTATTTAAATATAATCACTTCCTCCCCCAGTGCCCCCTCCCTCTCGACAAACTGTCAACCTGCAGCGTCAATATGGAAAAAAGGGATGCCCTTGGTTTTATGACTGTCACAAGCTGCATAAGCTCTAGCAGGTAATCCTGTAAGTGTGTTTATATGGGTGTTTCTTGTGTGGAAGATTACTACTCATTAACCTCATAATCTGAGCCATTGTGACTGATGACTGCCTCTAAATCCCACCAGCTATGTTGTCCTCGAGCCTGTTCATGAATGCTGTTGACCCAGCCAGGCCCATTCAAAACAAAAGCTCTCTGTGTGTGTTCACCATCACAGCACAGTCTGGCCTGTTTCTTACATAACCTGCTGCTGAGTCGAATCATTAACCCTGATATCGAGTGGACCCATCCCCTCTTCACGACCACAACTGGGACATTGAGCAGATTACAGAAGGGCGACATTAACTTGGATTTACGCTGTTTATCAACACTGAGAAAAAAAAAGGAAAAGTTGACAAAAAGTGGTGTCCGACGCCCCCTGGTGGACGGTATAGAACGTTGTTTTGCTTTGTTTTGTGCCGCCCTCGTCAGCAGAGTTTTGTCATGTGAGGTTTTTGGAGTCTCGTGTGACCTTCAGCTGCCAACAGCATCCGCCTGGAACACCTGCAGCTTTGACATATGAGAAGCTGTGCGGTGGCTCGAGGCCCAAAGTGCACAATAACACAGACGTGATCATGTCTGGGTCTCCAGCACTGTACCACTGTACTTGTGTTTCCACCTGACCTTTACATGAATGCAGCTGAACTCAAAACACTTGTATTCAAAGCATGAAAGTATGAAACAGAAAGGAAAAAGCATTTCTCCTCACTGTGGTTTAACATAATGGGACTGTTTGTACATAATACTTTTTCTGACTCCATAAAACTGAATAGTAAAATCAATACATTAAGTTTAGGAAAAGGAAAACCAATCAAAGGTGATTAATAAATTCAAATTGTAACATCAACAGTAAGAGTAATCATTTTAATATAGCAACATAGTGATTTTATAGATTTACAGTAAGAAATCATACTAATTTTAGATAATTTTTTTTACGGAAAGAAAGACCGAAGCATCATGGAATGATTGAGATTCAAATAAAAATAGAAAAAAGAAGCCAAAACAAAAACAAAAAATACTTCGACACAAACATAGACCTCTTAATACTGTGCTCTGATAAAATGTTTGAAAGGAACAGAACGACTCACATGACAAGGTTCCTGGTTAAAACCTACAGTATGTGGCTAAAATAGATTACAGTACTTAAATACAAAAATAGACTCTCTTTCTGAATTTGTTTGTTCTCTGCTGCAGTCGTCTGGATGGACGGATGGGTGTGTGTGGGCCCGGCTTGAGTCCACGGCTCCGCTGGGCTCCTCTTCAGTGGCACATCCGAGAGGTCATCTCTTTCTGAGGAGGACACACAGTACAGCGGGTTACAGCAGTGAAGGAAGTACTTGTGCTCATTAGCGTTGGGCCGACGTCTACTGACTTGGCATATAACCGTTGTGCACAGTGAAGCATTGTGACATCGGGCGGGTGGGGGTGCTAAGCTCCGTCACTGGTAATCATTAGCAAACATCATTAGCATTAGTGATGCTCAAAGCAACTGACAGAAAATAAAACCTGATGCATAGAGTGTAGAAATGTATTTGATGTACTTTTTCCAGTACATAATAAAATAAATCATCTAAATCCTCCACAGATGTGTGTTCAAGCTTTGGTTTACACTGACCCACTTCAGAGGATGACACATGCCAAACACACACAGGACAGACAGTCTCTCAGAGCTAATTAACAATCGACTAATCAGCAACAGCGATCGATGTCAGTGCAACAACCAGTTTGGGCTGTGCAGTGGTTCAACGACCCTTTGCTGTATTTCATCGGGATGTTGTCGTGAAATAATGATTTCTGAATATACAGATTAATGAGATAAAACTTATTCAGATTTTACACATCTTATGAAATCGGACCTAAATGAAAAAGATGGAGTGTGAGCACTTCTTGGATACAGAGCAGGAATGGCGGCAGCACCCCGTTTCATAAATGGGCGTCACTCACAAATTGTGTGTCTGGGAGGCCTCTTGCAACACACTGCATCACAAGAGTGCTTTTGTAAGACCCACAACGCCCTACATTTGCGTAAATGTTCGATTCGATTCGTCAAATTGATTAAAGTTATTATGAAATTTCACAAACCTCTCTAGGTCACCATTTTTATAACCAAGGACCAATAGCTTATCTGCAATCCCAACATCCTTGTATATGTTTACAAAAAATCTAAATAATAGTTGAGAACATAAAAAACTAAAATACTTGAGAAACTCTGGCCAGGTTGTAATTTTTACATCTTTTTTTGTCCATTTTTGACTAATAATAATTTTTTTAGTATGTGCCACTCTGTAAGTAAACCAAATTGGTAGCAAGACTAAAAGATGAAAAAATAACTGTATTGTTCTATTTATGTTTATATGTAACACAAATAAAAAATGTACACCTTCAAATAGCGATATCCGACTCAATCCAGTATAATCCAGTATGGGTCAGGCTCATCCTCACAGATTATTCTATTTAATGCTGTAGCATATCGGTCATTTTCATATGCACTGTCGGGTCTTAGACAGTTTTATCTGATACACCTAATTTCTTCAGTAAAATATCCATCAACTATGCAGAAAATGTCTTCTCTTTATGGTTAAACGCTCGTATTCACAAATGTATTTCACATCCACTCACCAGAGGTTCCAGCTCCTTGTGGTCAGTCAGGTTGAACTCAACGACAAAGTAATAGAAATGCTTGTAGCAGGTATTGACATGAGCCTCCGCCCCCATCTGGCTCACGCGGTCAAAGTGGTGGATGTAGACGTGGACAAACACCCGGAACAGACGAGACAGAATCTTCTTAGCCACCTGCATGAAGGTCTTAGGGAATGGAGTACCTGGGAGACAGACAGATGGACACATGAGAACACGGCGGTCAATCCACTCTGACCTTTCACTGTCTAGACCACAGACAGGTTTAAAACACTAAATTCATTTGAAACACAAGGGTAACGTGACATGTTATTTTATGATGTTCAATTAATCTAAACATGCTTTGATTCAAAAACGGGAAATATAATAATAGTAAATAATTGAATCCGTTATTAATTAAGTAGCTCACTGACATTTTTTTCTTATTCTGACAAAGAGGTCACATGTTTTTTGGTCTGTGACTATTAAAAGTTTAATGTGACATACCTCTTGATTATTTCCTGTCAATTAAATATTGTTCAGAACATGTAATCTAATATAGGACATTTTCATTGAAGCATTTAAATTGTTAAATGGGTTCAAACTTAGCTCTATTGACAAAAACAAGCTTTTATTATTAGCTGGTTCAGTCAAATGACCATTTTGGAAATGTTGTGGGAACACAAACAAAGTCATATCAACACAACTAGATGTTCACTACATGTCACTTAGGGACGACAGACGTTCAAGTCAAGGTTAAAGTTATAAATGGATCTTTAACCCCTGAGTCCCCACGTGTCACTGAGCCGTGGAGACCCTCCGGTTGGAAAACAGTGTACTTAAGGATGGAGGCCCCTTCCTACGTGAATGGAAACTCCACACGACACAACTTGAACGGGAGGGGGGGATAATCCTCAGCTCATGTGATTCATTTACGGTCTTGTTTTGCTTTGACTAATTCAATAATATTTCAGGAATCCGGTCTAGAGGACGCATGTGGCGAAGGTCGCGTCTATTCATAGCTCACTGTAAATTATGTGACCCATTTTTAAATCCATTGCTGGGATGTTTCTGTAGTTATGGGCACTCATGGACGATGCAACAGTCTGAGACGATAGAAAGATTCCCAGAATGCCACGGCAAGAGGAGATAAACTGACAATGTGTACAATGTGCAGCACTGAAGGTGATCTGAGAAACGGGGCCTCGCAGGTTTCATTGAAAACACATCACTGTGTTGTCTGGTAGCTGAGAAACAGCGGCTTCGGATTTTAGACGCTTTCATGGCTTTTTTCATGTGACTCATGCTGAGAGACAGTAACTCTTTCAGGTCATTTATTAAAAACACAGCGCGAGTGCATGTTACAGCAGGAGTTGCAGGTTATGACTCCTCAATAACGAAACTAACTCTACCCGCTACCCACACTCATCCGCTACATATGTCGACCATGTCAACGCGTGACACAGTTTTGGGGATACTTTATTGAGTTTCCAAAAAATTATTCAGTATTTTAGAAGACCTACCAAATTTAACATAACTCTGTGTAGCATAATTATGTTTCTATCTACTTTCCTTTTAAGATGAACCTCTGTGTGACGGGTCACAGCCCTCGTTCTTATGTGGACTGAGTTTGTGAATGGGTGGCGACTTGGTTTCTTCACTACCGGACTCATTTTGACGTCGATCTTTGGATTTCTTGAATTGAGAAAAACTCCAAACCCAAAGAATTACTGACCAAATCTGAGTTTTAACTGTCTGTGCCTAATCGCAGCACTTACCGACATTGGTGGGGAAGATGTTCTCATTGTTGATCTGTACCTCGATCCAATCCATGAGCAGGCTCATGTACTTGGGGGCCGACAGCGCGGTCGGCCTCTTGTACTTGTGCTCGTCCTGCCAGCGGTATTCGTACTTGGGCCCGCCGGACATGTTGGGGCAGGTTTGGTCGGTGCAGGAGTCGCTGATGGTGCCGTAGATGAGGTTGATGCGGTTGAAGAAGTCGACCACGTGGACGGCCACCCAGTCGTTGAGGTCCTCGCCGTGGGGCAGCTGCACCGCCTGCTTCAGGTCCAGCCCGGCGTTCAGGGAGGCCTGGGCCTTCTTGTGCAGATCGAAGCGCTGCGTGCCGGGCTCAAACTTACGCTTGGGCCGGAATGTCCTGTCTTTGTTGAAGACTTGTTTCAGCGCCATGGACATGGTTGTGTGCACAGGCGTCTACAGCGGCTGGTGATGTGTTGGAACGCTTCAGGTGAATTATTTACTGTCAGAGTCAAAGGGTTGAGTAAATAACCAGTGGAGAGTTTGGTTATGGACGGTGTCAGTCGGTGGTTCTGTGATCCTGCATAGAATAAAGGGGATAGAAAGAAAGGGACAGAGTTCGGTTAATGAATGTACGCTTGTCTGAAAATGTAGAGGTTCTGTGAATTTTTAAACCAAATATTACAATCTAGGGCTGAAAACAACTAAATATTTTTCAATAACTAATAATCTTCAGGTTTTTTAATTGATGAATACATGTATTATAGTGTTTTATCTACAGTCTCTATAGATAAAAACAACAGCGACATATGCCTATTGCAATTTTACAGACGAAAATCTGAGCTGACTGGGAAGTAAAACTATTAATTAAATCATCAATTATTCTATTGACAGAATATTAATCTGCCACTATTCTGATATTGATTAATCACTGGAGCTGTTGAGATAGAAAACGATTTATTGCTCCTCCGACTTTAATGAAAGTATTTTATGTTTTTCTCTGTTTTATGTCGTTACAAACTAAATATTAGAAAAAGACCTCAGAAGACTTAACTTCGTTTTTGACATGTTACGTTTTCGAGACTCAACTAAAAAATTTTCATCAAATTAATTATGAAGGGAAATAATCGGAGGTTGCAGCAACAATAGGATATTGGGTCCAGTTTATATGGTCTTGGGTCTAAACTTGCACGGATGTGGTGACGTTTAAGCTCCTTATCCACCTTCTTAGGCTGATGTGAATTCAAATGAATACATCTTGTGGTATGGCATTAGCTGCTGGGTTCTGTGGCCAAAACCTTTATGATAAAAATTTATAAAATCAATAGATATTGATAAATATCACGAAAAAGGCACAGTGAAACGTCACTCTAGTGTCCAAACGTACTTTTAAGAAATGCTACTACATTTTAGATCCTGTCCTAGATTTGAGATTTTGTACCAAATCATATGCTCTCTTTGATTAGAACTACATTATTTTGCCTGTTGCCTCTGATTGAAAGTTCCGTCTTACTGTGTTAGAACAATACATTTATAACATATATTACAGATATACACAGAGATCTTGAAAAATGACCTAATACACAAATTTATTCAGTTCTTTCAAATGAAAGTTTGCAACTGTGCCCATAACTTGTTTACTCTGAGTTAGGTAAACTAATTCACTTGTGTATTACCCATTGATTAACGTGTTACTGTTTTCAATGTATGTAATAACTGATTTAATGTTTTAAATATGAAAGATGTACTAGGTGAAACACCATCAGGAGATGTTTGAGTGGAGGAATGCGTGTGAAACTAGAGATCAGCTGATGGACCCGGTGGATTCAGCCCATGTCTGATGTCTGTGATCGTGATCAGGTACAAGTCTGAGCAGTGTCAACACAAAGGGCCTCATTCAGCGTCACACACCACACAACCCGCTTCCTACTTCAGACTCTCATTCACCGACAGGAATCTGCGGAATGACAATAAAACGTCTGTGACCGGGTGATAACACCGTCCCCCGGTCAGCTCGCACCTCCACCCGGACACTCACACCCCCATCTTCCGCACAACGCGAACTTCTAGCTGTTTTATTTCTGTTTTTTTATCGCATTTTGCAGAATAAGAGCCGCAGATTAAAAGAGCGGGGGCACATGACGACTGTTAGTTGACTGGTGACGGGCGGACGGGACCAGCTACCTCCGACTTGTTGCTTCCTGGGAACTTAAAAACACACACAAACGGGACGAAATCAGCCCGCGTGACTCATATTTAATCACATCTCGTGTGAAATGAACCCGTGCGTGTTACGGACAGGTCATCGGACGCGGATCAAACCGCTCAGATCAAAGCCACTTTCCAGAAGAACTTACTTGTTCCGCCTTCCTGTTCCGTTCTGTTTCCTTCGGTGTTTGATCGATTAAGACCCGGTCACTGGTCGATGGCTTCACGCAGGCGGCTCACACGCTACTACATTATGGACACATGGCGCCGTACATGTCGTGGAAGCGTCTATAATTCTAGAAAACACGCCACTTTCCTACAGAAACTAACGGAGGACTCCTCCCTGCGGAACGAAAAGTACAACCACGGTCAATCTCTACCAGGCACTGACGCGCACTTCCGGTGGGAACCTTCAGAATAAGTCTTCTGAGTTTGTGTTGCTATGGATGTCACACTGAAAATTAGAAAAAGGATTCAAACTCAAATCTGATACAAACAAGGTGTCTGCTCTTATTTCCCTGGAATAATTGTAACACTTTGTAAAACTTTATTCTTTGAACACGCACTATGTGTTAAAGTAGAGGATAATAGGGACAAACCGTACAATAACTAAGGCGTTTTTTTCATGTACATGTATAGAACCGCCAATGTTCCATTGGGGTGGCTGTGGCTGAGGAGGAAAAAGCGGATTGTCTGCTAACCAGGGGGTAGGTTATAGGTTCATATTCCCGGAAGCGCTATTCCTTAGGCCAAAGTGTCTATGGGCAAGACACTGAACTCCAAATGGCCTCTTTTTGTGATGAAGAAGAAAAGATGTTCTCTTCATCAATAGTGATATGAGGATCAATAAAGTATCTATCTTTCTGTCTTTCTGTCTGTCTATCTGTCTGTCTGTCTGTCTGTCTGTCTGTCTGTCTGTCTGTCTGTCTGTCTGTCTGTCTGTCTGTCTGTCTATCTATCGATCTGTCTGTCTGTCTGTCTGTCTGTCTGTCTGTCTGTCTGTCTGTCTGTCTGTCTGTCTGTCTGTCTGTCTATCTATCGGTCTGTCTGTCTGTCTGTCTGTCTGTCTGTCTGTCTGTCTGTCTGTCTGTCTGTCTGTCTATCTAATATTAACTGCAGTGATGATCAAAACAATGGGCCTTTGGGGACCCTAGCACTATTGCCATTGACCAGTGTGTAATACTGTGATTAAAAGTTTCTATAAATCTCCCAAATGTGAGATGTGATACTTATACTTCTTTATTTTTACTTTATAAAAACATTAAATACAGACACATTTGCAATAAATGTTTTTTCTTGCTAGTCATTCCAACACTGCCCATCAATTCAACAGCACCTATTCTTCAGTACCACACAAAAGAGGTCAATCGGTTTATGTGAGCTCTTTGAGGCCTTTAATTTGAAGTCTACTTTTTGAACTTCCTGTGTTGTGTGGCCCTCGGTGTTGCCTGGCAGCTCAGAGTCACTTCCTCTGGTGGGGTGGGGTGGGGGGGGGGCAGCCTGACTAATCCCATTTACTTAATAACACAGTGACAATGAACCACAATATCATGTTTGAATCACTCATAGTGAAACGGAAGTCAACATCTGGCTCCTGAACATGCACATCATTCTATTGACAGGACGTTCACATAATACGTATTACTGCATATAATGCCAATTTAAACTACTGGTTATTTCTGACTAATTGTTTACATGATGCTATATGAAAATGTATTGTCTATGATACCCCAACACACACCACAAACTGTGCTGCTGTTCAATGTTTTCCGTTTTATTTCAGAAGACTAGTTTACGTACAGTAGATGATTTCAATGATTATTCTCCACACGATTCTGTCAAATACTCTGTACCGACAGATTTGAGTTCTTCATTTCTTCCTTTCAAGTATCATCTGTGATCTCACCAGTAATTTATGATTATATCATTGCACTGTTATATACAGTCTATTGTAAGAACCTTGCAGTAACTCTAAACAAATGTCCCACATAGTCGACTTATTGTTTATGATTAACAAGCATGATTAGTTAACGTTTATTTTTTCAGATTGAAAAACTTTGTGTGGAAGTAAATCAAACTTTCACTGTATATCACAGACTTCAAAGAAATGTGGAAATCGTAGCATTAAAACAAAAAACAAACAACAAATCTGTCCTAAGTGGTGGCAGGTTAACATCGATAAAAACAACTCATTACACTAAAAAATATCAGAATATGAAATTACTTTGTATAACGCAATGACGTCAACACTTAACATTCAAACAGCCACTGTCAGACAGAGACCCTCCTCACATGGCCGACACACTGAGGTTTAATTTACAAATGCACATGTATTGTCACTGAGGCCTGTTTGGCTGTGTGGGTACTGTAGCTGACGCTGGTCAGCGTGGCCCGTTCATAAAAAGCCCTTTTGTCTTGGTTGGTTAATGGCCATCTGAAAGGAGGCTTTGTGCAGCACTGGAACAGAATGTGGCTTGTTTCTTGTCTACTTGACAGGCTCGGCAGCGGCTGCAGCTCCCTCAGGCTTGGCCTTGTTGGATATGGAGTAATGGTACGACCTCATGGACTCCTCAACCTTCTTGAAGTCTGGACGGTCCTCATGCCTGGTGAGGAGGAGAACAGCCGTTTGAAAGGTTGTGACCAATGGAAGATAAGATTTCACAAGAGCTGTAGAGTTAAAAACATTTCACTGTCTGAATGCTAAATGGTCTCTATATTTTAGAGGCCACTTCAGAGTTCAGTATCTTGCCCAATGGCACCATGGCACGCATAATGGTGGAGAATGTGATTGAACCACCTTTGGTATGTGAACAACCTGCTGTACTTCCTGAGACACAGTCGGCCCATGAAGCTGGTCAAACAATATATAAGGTTTTGTTTATATTTCTGAAATCTCGCCTAGGGCTCCAACATTACCAGGGCCGGCGCTGTCCGGACCTCCTTCAGTAATGTAACACTCTTCATGATATTGTTAATAAATCAGATTGAAGCGGATTTTCCCGCTGAACTGACACCTTGCTCAAAAACAAAAGAAATCTCATTGGGTTCTTGTACCAGATAATAGCTTGTCAATCATAAAACAACTGTTATTTTTTATATCATACAATCCACCAAAATGTCTCCTATGGATTATGAGATTATGTATACTCTTTAAAAATGAATAAATATGACACCAGATCAAAGGACAGGTCCCAGGACTGCATGTATGGTATGTGTGTAATTCGTCCTTAGCGCTCTCTCAGGAAAAGGGTTTTGGATTTCAATGGGACTCACAAGATAAACTATCTATCACAGGCACAACATTCAGTGGGAGGAGTTTCTCACTTGTACGTCCAGCACTCGTTCATCACTGCATACATCCGCTCCGAACACGCAGGTGGACACTCCATCCGGTTTCCAGCTTCAATGAAGCGGGTCACGTCCGGTCCTTTCATTTTCTGGACAAAGATACAAAAAGAGAAGAGCAGGTGGGGTGACGTTCAGGACCAATCCTGATCCTGCGTTCGTGTGAATACTGTGATGAGGTTAAAGGTTGACAGTACTGTACCCTGTAAGGCTTCCCTCCGTAGGAGAAGGCCTCCCACATGGTGATACCAAAACTCCACACGTCGCTCTTACTGGAGAACTTGTGGAAGTTGATGCACTCTGGAGCGTACCACTTCAGGGGCCATTTACCTGCAGTGCGAGCCTGTGCAACACAAAAATGTGCGACAGTGAGCTGCTTGTCAATGAGTCACCAAAACGAACATTACGTCACTATTAATGATTAGAGCCGAAAGGGGGAAGAGGAAGGTTCAAGCACCCTAGGGTGAGTTAAGATGGGTCAACGCAACATTCTTTGAATTAAATAATTGATCCACGGCATCAAGATTTAGAAATATCCCGTCTGTGTCCTTATACTGTTTATTTAATGCTCCTATTAGAGGAATTTGGTTAAAGTGGGTGAGAACAGGGAGAATTTATGATGTCACAAAATCCTAACTACCAGTAAGAATCATAACAGGTGAACAGATCATCCCGTCCAACCAGCGGCAACAAAAACCACCAGGACAGTGGAGCTTTCAAACCACATTGATCCGCACCCTCTTCTCTACTGCTGGCTTCGGTTTAAGGCTGAGTTCAGTTTAAGGTAAGGAGAAATGCATCCCGACTTTGAACCCACACCTGGACACAGCCAGACGTTCATGGCCGTTTTCTGATAACTGCATTCCCTCCAGATGTGGGTCAGTAGACCAGACAAAAAGGAAATCAGTTCAGTGTTTACTCTAGTTCACACAGAGAAGCACGTGCTGAGCCTTAGGACGATAATGTCGAGTTAGTATTTGTGCAGTGTGAGGTCAGTCATTCCCAGAAAAGTAATCAATTTTAGACACACTATCTATTCGGGGTTAGCCGCGACTCTGATGTCCTCTCACGCCCCCTTCCTGTGGTTATTCTGCATCTGTGTCACTTTAGTGCAGTGCGACTACTTTGATAACATTTGGTCACATCACGAGGACCTTGTAGTAGTTGTCGTCTGCTCCCAGGGCCTTGGACAGTCCAAAGTCACTGATTTTGGCAAACTGCTTTGAGACCAGCAGGACGTTACGAGCTGCCAGGTCTCTGTGCACAAAGTTCTTCTCCTCCAGATACTTCATCCCCATCGACACCTGGTGCATCAGGTCCACAATGTTCTCTGCAGTGACACTATCCCTGTGGATTCATTGAACATTTAATTTAGTACATTTTGTTACTTACTTTCTGTTTTTTTGATTATTAAAATGAAATAAACTGAAATTAGATTTGATGTATAGAAATATTACTAGCTTGCTCATTATGTTGGATTGCAAAAGAGGGTTTTGTTTTTATCCATAAACATTATAAAACAAGTTATTTAGAAAATAACGTCAGAATCTTTATGTAAGAAAACAATCTGACATATCTGTGTTCGGCTGATTGACTCTGATTCTAGTCTGTATGATCTCACTTGTTGCTGCTGAGGAATTTGTGCAGGGGTCCAGCAGCTGCCATCTCCATGACCAGCATGAGGCTCTCGGCGTTGCAGAGGCCGAGCATCCGGACGATGAAGGGGTTGTTCAGCTGGTGCATGATCTCTGCTTCCCTCATCATCTCCTCCTTCACCATTTTCTCATTTTCATTCTTCAGCACTTTGATGGCCACGTCGATCTGACCTCTGATCGGAGCACAGACAGAATGAACATTGTAAACATTGGGCTGGGTGAAGACATGATGCAACGTGCATACATCATTCAACAGCCTATTCCTTATTCGTTTGTGTTACAGGTTCCATCTTCTCATCGTTGTGTTTTATAATGTTTTCGATCCTCACGCATCAGTCTTGAGAACTCCCTTCTTGACGCTGCCAAAGTTCCCACAGCCGAGCTCCACCTCGTCTATGAGCAGCTGACTCCTCTGGATGTTGAACCTCTTCACCTCGTTGGGGTTGTGGTACGGGTTGAACCCGGTGCAGTCCATGGGCAGAGCATCCCGCTCGGCCTCTGGGTCGGAGGACGCTGAAACGACTGTGGGGTGAAGGTAGGAACCACATGTGGGAAAAGCACAATCCACCATGTTTACATGTTAGTCTGCTGGCAGGTTTTTTCACATTGCCCCCCCCGTTCACACTGTTAAACAGATGGCATCTTTTAAGCTCCTTTTTAAAATTTGAATTATAAAACTGAATACATGTACTCAAACACAGCACTCAGACTTTTAAGATTATTGTACTTAATCCCATTTTAATCCCCCCAGTGCTTTACACACACAACATGTAATTACTGTGTAAAATATGATGCACTCTTTTGAATTAGACCCCCCCCCACCCACAAGAATAAATAAAGAAGTTAAAACTAAGGTCACTTCCTTCAGCTAAATTTCTTCTCATGAAACAATGCTGCAGAAATAATCTGATAAACTTTTCAAAATGTATGTGACAGAGCAGCCCATTGTTTATGTATGGAAATACAGGAAGTGATTTTTACTGGTTGTACTTCACAAGACTGACCTCGAGGTGGCGGTGTGTATCCATTTACACGTCTCTGAAAAATGTGACAGAACAATACATGTCAGATCATAATAATGATGATAATAATGATAATAATAACGATGCCGGTTGTTGTTCATACTCACCGTTGCAGGGAGACTTGGCATCTCTGCAAAGTAACAAGACAAATTAAAGTTGTATGAACATTTATAATCATAAATTATTTATTTGTTGAATCTTTCAAATGAAGTGGAAACTCAGTGGTTTTCAAACAATAACACAATATATTTAATTATATAATATCATATATATATATATATATGTATAATTTAAGAATAAAATAAAATGTTATTTACTTGCGGCTTTGCCATTCATGCAGGACTCTCCGAGAACCGTCACCAGGCCGTCAGGCTTCATCTTCAGGTACTCCACCAGCTGGTGAGATTCAGATAGAGTTTACTTTTCATTCAGAAAAGACCATCATGCTTTGCTGCAACATCTAAGGAGCGATAGAGCATTTACCTGCCAGATTGTGTCAAACTTCGTCCCCTCTGGCATGCAGAATTTACCAGACTTTTCTTGGAGTATCTGATAGTGGTAAACTGTTTTGCCCATATATCATTGAGAGAGCAAAAGTCCCAGACGCATCTCTGTCTCGCACTCTGGCAAAAACAAAACACAAAAACTTGAGAAGACCTGTGACACAAAAAACAATCGCAGGCCGAAAAGTGGTTCGACAGTTTCATATCACAGCATCTTACAGAAACTTTCCATCCGGTTGGGCTCCAGAGTAGAGCCGCCTCTCTCCTTCCTGCCGGGCGATTTTACCATGATACCAGGGCATCCTCTCATGGGCCGTGGTGGCGATCAGCTTCTCCAGCTGAGGAGCTTGGCTGATGATGGCCTGTTCCATAGCTTCTCCCTGAACAGAGAATCAGACAAGGAATCAAACAGAGGACACACATTGGGACTAAATGCAATTATTATTGTGCCCCGTGTATGTATCAAGATGTTACTTCAATATGTACAAATTAATTAAGTAATATCTGCTAAATATTTGGGCTCAGTATCCTCAGTCGAAGCTCTTTCACTCAAATTATAATCACATATTGTGCTTGAATCCCTGTGATAGTTTTCAGATATAAATCCTCTGAATGTGGCAGATTTATTCATCAAGATCATAAATGAAAAACACATTATGTTAAAGATAAAGTGATGACGACTTCCTGGATGCATCGCTCTGCCACACGCCAAGATTTAACAAGTTTTACAGTTATTGGCCTGTGTCCCATCATTCCACCAAAATTTGTGGATATCCATTAAATAGTTTTTATATCAAGTGCAGTGAAGTGGCAATATCTGAGAACACTTCAGCCTCACCTCCAGGTTCCAGGTCTGCTTCACGTACTCCCTCAGCATTTTCTCTCTCAGGCTGTCGAACACGCCGGCCTGTATCGGCGTGTCTGGAGAGCGCAGGCAGGGTTTCTTCAGGGTGCACACCATCCCGTCGGCGTCCTTGCTGTAGAACTCACAGAGCTCGGCGGGCCCACAGTGAGGCTTCCCTCCCACGATGCAGTAGGTCCCGTTCAGCTGCTTCTCTATGGAGTAGTGGTTAAACTCCAGGTTACACGCGACCGACAGGACGTAGCCTCCCAGGCTGCGGAGACACTGCCGGAGCAGGAAAGAGGCCGTCGACCATCCCGGCCAGCTTCAGGTGCTGCTCGGCATCCGAGCGGCTGATGCTGCCGTAGAAGAAGGGCAGCTCGGCCGCGGGGTCGGTGGACATGGTGAGACTTCAGCTGGACTCAAGCTCAGTGTCCTGGACGGAGATGGTGGAGTGAAACTAGAGAAGCAGAGAGGAAGAGATGGAAATAATGATTTAACCAAGTGAGAATGTTGGTTAAAGGAAGCTGATACTGAAGAGCAGTGTGTGTCAAGTATACAGGTTTGAAGCCAGTCTGTGACCTCTGACCTTTTAGCCTTTTAGCAAACTACCATTACAAAACAGTTAGGAAACTAGAACGGCCCTCAGAGAGCACGTACATCCTCCAAGGCCCAAAAGTCCCTTTTTGAAACTATATTTAAATTCACTAGTTCCTGAAATTGGATCTGCACCAAACTTCACACACTCCTAGATATCAGTCTCATAAATATGGCTGATTTACAATAAATCAAGATTTATTTTTTATAATCTGAGAAATCAAAGACAATGTTGCAAACAATCTCACACTGTTAACATTTTTTATAATAAATCCAGCTTTGTCCCGATCTTCACCGAAGTGTTGTGGCTTCTTCCTTGGCCGATGTCATATCCTTCCACCAAGTTTCGCGTAAATCCGTTCTATTATTATTGTGTAATCTTGTGAACAATCAAACAAACGACCAATGCGACGAAATACCCCAACACAAACCCTCTTCAGATCCTCACCTCCTCCTCTTTTCTTCTACGTTTTATACCGGGACAAACTAGAGAGGATGATGTTTTGTCTTCTACACAGATGAGCTGCGAGGTCCCATGTGTCGGGATGAGATTTTAAAACGAAAAGCACCCCCACTCTGAGACTGCATGAACTTTGCAGAATAACACACTGGTGACAGAAGCCACAACAGGAAGTCGCAGTCCGCCCTCACAGCCTCCTTTCTCCAGCATCTCGCTCTCTTCCGTTGAACAGGTGGTTTTTGGGTTCGAGAACATTCCCTCTGCTTCAGAGATGTTTGCACATTGATCTTTCACTGGAGGAAAACCCACTGGGGTGGATAGAATAACTCAGAATTAAGTCGAGCCGAAGTGCAGATGTACAGATAAGATGAAGCAGGTTCTGACTGCAGGGTGGAAAAGTTACACGGAAAATATCTGTTTTGAATTTCGACAGCGATCAGGAACCGTTGACACACGTCAGCCCACAGAGAAGAGATCATGTGGGCATGCAGACGTCTTTGAGAATTCTATTTGCGGAGCCGATCCTCAACCATGTCTGACTCATCCATCAATTTCCAATTTCTGTGTAAATGGAAACATGCAGGTTTATGAACAAGACTTTAAACCTGAATTTGACAGCATAAAAAACCTCAGTTTCCCGGCCACACACCTGTGATGCTGCCCAAACCCACAGTGGACAACTGAGCCGACTGAGCAGCCAAGCCACAAGACAAGAGTCTCCACTGTGACTTGACCCCCACGCACCACAACAAAGACCCCAGACACACGCTTAGGCCCATGCAGGTGCTCCATTTATGTCTTGTGTTGGTTTACCATACAACATCAAGTGTATATGAAACAGCTCTTGTTTTAAATGTGTGGATGTTTGAATTGAATGTACATATTAACTGCACTGGTGTTTTATGGAGAATGCAGGATCAAGTAAAAACCTGAGGAGGTAAAAGATCAATTCATAGAGAAATGATTTTAGTCCAACACATTTATCAGCTAATAATAATGTATTATTATTCTAAGTTCAAAACCTTTGATTATGTGGTGTAATATGCAGATTCAATTACCGAATAGTGTAGGAAATATCTACTTAACAGTGAAATGTTATTTACATATTAATTCACCAGTAACTAAGATGGTAAATGGAATATATTTACACTTTTCCAGTCTGATTGACCACTTAAAACGTTACAATGTGTGCAATCACTCATTCTTGCCCAAAGACACTTCGGCAGGCAGACTGGAGGAGCCGGGGATCGAACTACTGACTCTGTGGTTATGGGAGGATCCTCTCTACCAGGCTGCCGTACCACATTGCACACACTCATAGATATCAGTTCCATTAATATGTCTGTTTAAGATCTGTGAATTTTTCCCTGGTGTAAATTTCAAAGAAAACAAACAAAAGAAACAAAAAATTTAAAAATAAACAAAAGGCCTGATCTCACAATGTAAGTCCTGGATCTGCCCATTTATTCCGAACTGGGGAGAAAACATAACCTCCTCATCTGATAATAAAATGTCTGACATTTAAACTACTTCAAGTACATCTTGCTTTAGTCCATTTAAGTTTCAGTCTTAAATGAAGCTTTGTTTCCTTTTTCCACTTTTATATAAATTCCAGCTAAACACGAAGCAGCGACGCTCCCACGATGATGAACTTTCCCCGTCGACTGTGAATTCCCCCCCCGAGGTCTGTGATAAAACTTAAACAGCGAGAGAAAAGTGAAGTTAATTACAAATCAGCAAATCCCCCCCCCACGCACCATGACAAGAACACTATCCACCTCTGTGTTATTTATGACACGGCTCAACTAACCCAAATATTCTCCCTTATCCAGCAGCGTGCAGGAGCCAGGTCTCAGCACAGATCGTGTTCTTCTCCAAATATAAGATTTTTATGGCTTTTCTCCTTTGCTGTATATCACGAGCCACAGACACTGGGAGTGGAGCGAGGTGCTGAGGTGACACATGAGAGAGAACTTTGAACCAACTGAACTGCGTGGGATCTTCAATAACCACTTTGTGTACCGACCGTCTTCGTCAAAAAGGCCGAAAATGTGTCACAAACATGTCGTTTTGTAAATGAGATGCTGTCGAGTGAGCGGCTGGAGACCAAGCGATCAGTGGGAAGAGTCCCGTGAGTCACAGGAGAAAGAGACACAGGCCAACACCTACAGGCCAGAGTGTTTCTGCTCCTCAGAGAAGAGGAGGTGAAGTTTTCTCTGGCATTGCTTTGGTCTCCTGGCCGCGAAGTAAAAGTTAAAAAATGGTGCTAATAACATTTCTCTGATTGATTTCAGGAGATCAGATATATTCCACTAACAAGGTGTTTCCTGTAGAATATGCGAGTCACATGGAAGACATGTATCAACACAAACTATTGAGGCCATTTTGTGATTTCATATTGATTTCATGATGATAATATTCTTACCCTATGATCAGTATGGTTTTAAGATCTTTCTAATATTCTCTCTAGCCTTATTATTCATGGAGATATCTCAGAATATCTTTTTGTTGCCCTTGACCTTTAACCTATCAACTGCTTATGTTAATCCTCATGGTGATATACACCCCCCCCACACACACACACACATAAGCAGACACAGAGTTATCACAAAAAAACAAGTCAGCTAAAAGTCTTTCCGACGCCTCACCTCCTCCACGTAGACGTTTCACACTTCCCTGAATCACACGCTTGAAAGTTCAACCGATGACGGTTCTGCAGATTATTGTCATATCGAGGCCACGAATGACCCAATCTGCACAATTAATTCCTGCATCATTGGAAACAAGTTACATTCGGACAAACTCTCAGGTTTGATTCCTATTGAATCTTTCCAATCTAACTGTTCGGTTTACACACGGTCAATGAATTTGGTTCGACGCCATTTCTGTTATCATTTTTGAATCTCTTTCTTTCAGACCTAAAACAGCACAAGCAGCCTCGGGTCGTTTTATCTCTGTTAATAAAATGTATAAAACAAACGCCTGCTGAAAATTTGCAAGCAGATTTCGGCCCATAAGAATCCTTCTTTGGGTTGAACAGACCAGTGTTGTCCGACTCGGGCTGGAACATTGCAGAGATACGCTTCAGCCCAGAACCCAAAATACATCCAGTCGTTTCAAGAAAAGTCACGAGCGATAAAAGACACACACACACACACACACACACACACACACACACACACACACACACACACACACACACAAGCACACGCACACACAGCTCCTGGGTGTGTTAACAAACCTACCCATTTTTGGTTTTCTATTCCTAGGCTAAATGAAAGGAGCTATTTTTATATTGTACAAGTAATCTCTAATTTTGTGTACCAGAGCAACAATGGCTCGGCCTGACTGTGGCGCACGCACGTTCTCTACAGCCCGGACACAGCTGAGCATATTGAGGGGAAAGTTTCATAACTTTAACAGATCAGCAAGAATATATAAATATATATCCCAGATAATCATATGTTTACAGACTGAGTTTAGATTAAATACAAAAAAATCTGTAGTCTTTTTAAAGCGGTGGTTGAGTTTTCCTAAGTGGACGTTAATAAACTACAATACATGTACACTTACACTCACATAGTGGGTAACTACTACCATCAAACTACTGCACAATAAAACAAGTATTGAAACATAGTATTTAAGAGAGAAATGAAGATTTCGAACTGCTCTGCTCTGTTTTTGGTGAATTATTGAATTATGTAAAGACACATTTTTAGCTAAAGAATATTTGTAACCTATGTATTGTCACCTATTGTGATACGTTTTTGTGTTAAATGTGTTGTGTTAAATCAGATATAAGAAGAGAATCGACTCACGTTCAACTGCGATGTTGCTGCTTTACAGACAAAGGGATATCTGCTCATCTGACGGTGGTGTAACGTGCTGTCAAGTGTGGGTAAGAGTGATGCACCACACACACACTTGCACATACACACACACACATGCTGCATTTATATAAGACAATACATACACAGTAATTGTCTGAATCCTGATTGCAGAAAGTATAACACAAGGTTTGACTAAATATTTGTTGTTCTATAAAACATCAGAAAACACTGAGCATGTTTATTGATCCTTTCTCTGGAATCAAGATGTTTTCATATATGTTTGTGTATAAAACCAATAATCCAAAACAGACCAAAATATAATATTGCAGAAGAAACTTGCATTAACAATTAATCCGAGACTGATTCATCTATAGTTTCAAATTTAGTTCCCTACCATGTGTATTTTTCACATATACATATAAATAAATAAACTTGTAAAAGTATATATATATTTATGTGTTAGGGATAAGAATTAGTGACCTTATGATAGTAAAATACGTTTTGGTCTTAACTTCTATTTGATGTGTGTAATACTTCTTTATTACGGAATATAATATAATATAAAACACACGTAGACACACACACACACACACACACACACACACTCAAACACACAAGCACACACACACACACACACTCAAACACACAAGCACACACACACGCACACACATACAAGCGCACACACCGGCTGAAGCTGCTTCCTCACAGTCTCCGATCACGCAGCCAATCAGTAGGAACAGTCTAAATAAAGTCGGATGAAATAAGATGAGACAAAACCAAAGAGGAAAATTGGCTCTTTCAAAATAAAACAATCACTTTTCAGAGTGTATTTTCAATGGCTCAGTCAGAATTTTAGGAATATTGAGTCTAGTCCAGCACCGTCTTTCCAGACAGACTTTGACAAAGAGCTTTGGTTGTGGAGAAAGAGTTATTGTGCGTTCCTCCCTGGGAAACCTCTGGCTCCATATTTGTAAAGCTCCAGCTCCTATTAGCGGTGACTTAAACATGACAATCCATTATTACACTAATTATCACCCCTTGGTTTAATGCAGTCTGTAGCTACACAGGCCTAATGACAGTGTGCTGAGCTCAGGACTGCAAGAGTTAACAAAGGCACCTCCAACACAGATACCAGACACAACACATCTAGTCTGCATTTGTTTAGGTGCAAGATGCTGGTGTTAGTGCATCACCTAGTGGTGATGGATGTAATTTATACAACCATTCACTTTATTGAGCTGAGAACAAATTATTAGTTCACCTAAAAAAACATGGAAAGCACAACGAGGTTCTAATTGTTTGTCTTTATTTTTTAACTGAGTGTGCATCCCCCACATTGATCTGGTGCAGAGACGTTTTTAAACATAAGGTTGTTGCATAGGTCAATTTTTTTATCCTGAGTCATTTTTACATTAAAGGTTCAGGGTTTAGAATTTAGCGACATCTAGTGGTAAAGTTGCATGTTGCAGCTTAATTACCCCCTCACCTCATCCTCTCCTTCCAACAGGAAAGAGAAACTCAAAGGGTGTTTGGTTTGTCCAGTCTGGCCTACTGTTAAGAGGACCCGATCCCGATGTAAATGTAAAGTATTTAAGTATAAAAGGCTCATTCTAGGGTAAAGAAAACAACAATTCGTACAATTTAGATGAAAGACACTAGTTAAAACATCACCAGGATTATTTTGTATCACATTTCTGCCAATAGATCCCCTTCACCTAGATCTCACACATTGGACCATTAAACAGTGACAGGGTCGGACTCCTGGAGACACATTCAATCGTAGGAATTTGTTAGAATAACATTACAATGCAGACAGTAATAAAAATAGTTCCAAATAGTTCCTTTACTGTGTTTTATTTTCCTCTTTGATCAGCAAGTGCAGAAATGTGGAAATGAATTTATCTTCTACCATGAATGATATTGACTCTTCTTTTCCAGTGCACCTTTTAATCTGAAGGCCATGACAGGAAGTGTGATGGCTGTAGTACGTGGGACTTGACGGCTCTCTGCAGCTCTGAGGTTGTGGAAGGAGTTGAGTCTCCTCAGTCTCCCGCCGGAGCCTCCTCCTCTCAGCTCCTCTCAGCTCCTCCACTGCTCCTCCACTGCTCCTCCACTGCTCCTGCAGAGGACCGGGCCTCGCAGCGGACACTTGTGCACGGGGACACGGCAAGGTAGGTCACCGAGCCCGGCCACACTCTCTGCCTCTTCATGCACAAACCGTGGAGGAGACCTGATGCTTGTTCTCTGCTCTCACACTCTATTCTCTGCAAATAGTTCTGCACAGACTTTGAATTTCGCCTCTGATTAAATATTTTTTTGTTTTTGTGAGGATTTGATTCCATTTCATAGAATTTGCACAATTCCTCGTTCTTTTTTTCTTCTTTTAACTGCCACTGGACATTATCCTGATATTCTCTTCTCCTCAAGAGCTCTCACTGCTGGGAGCTCCTCATTGGCTGAAGACAGGGCAGTGTGTGTGTTTGTGTGTGTTTAGTGTGTTTGTCTAGTTTGTGTGTCTGTGTCTGTGTGTGCAGGGATGATGTGGCCGACAGCAGACATCAGGTATGTGAGTGAAGGGTGGCATTGAGTCCTTCACCGGATGGGGGAGCAACTTGCAGTTTCTCTCAGATGCAGAAGAAGCTGCAGTAACAGCCACATTCACTAGTAGTAGAGTATATATAGTACTTTTAAACAACTAGAGTATCATTCATAGTGTGTGTAACCTACTATGGGGATTACAAATATGCAAAGATGATGACTAAAAGTCACTTTTTAGTTTTGCAGATGTGTTTTAATCAGATGTGTGACATGTCTGTGGTCCCTGCTGCTCTTCTGCTGACTGGACACAAATCTGCAGGTTGATGTGTTGCCTTCTTGATTTCTTTCAGAATCAGTCTGTTATGTTTTTGCCAAAACTTTGTGTTATTACATATAAATGCATCTTTTTATTTGGCCCGTGTGGAGAAACCAGACACCGTCATCATCATGACAAAACATATTCTCTAACAACACACTGAATTATACTTCGGTGAGTTTAATCATTCTCAGCAGACCTCACTCATTGGCACAATCTTAATGGAACATATTAGGAGGCTGTTTAAACCGACAGTTCAGGCTAAAACTACAGAATTTCATTGCAAACTGTGTTTAAAGATATAAAATTCAACAATTCTTCTTAAAAATGTCTAAAAACAAATGGACCTTTTTTTATTTTTCGAACTCCAAAATGTTTCCAACAATGTTCAAACCCAGAGAAATTCCCCAATTCTGTTGAAGGCAAACTGCGTGAGAAAACGGAAAAAACACACAACTCTACCATTAGCAGTTTTTTCTTTCCGCTGTTTCTATTGGTTATCGTAAGCGATCGCGATTATTCGTTGCCTCTCGCTGCGTAACGTGAATAAGAATCACCTAATACGTGAATTTGATTCGCGCATATGTCGAGTCAGATCGATTTTCTTTGGCAGTGGCATTAAAGACATCTCCCATGATATCACGCTGCGTCGTGACATCATCAAACTAGGTATTTTGTTATTGTTTTGATTGAGAGACCCCTAGTGGCCAAAGTGACATACCGTACGTTTAAACCAGATAGACGGCAGAAACAAGTTAATTCGACAGAGAGTCAGATTGCGACTTTTGATCATCAGTCAAAAGCCAAACATTCTTACTCTCTCCTCTCAGATGTGAGTACTTGCTACTTCTCTTTGTCTGGTGTGGTGTATCTTTAGTGTTTCCGACGCCTGGAAGCTCTAAACCAAATCAAAAACTGCACAGAAACGAATATGATGGGAGACAGAAAAGAGAAACGCGTCCACCGCCATCTGTGCTCTGTTCCCAGTGCTGCAGGCTGACTCACTTTCGTGTCGAGTCAGCTCTCTGCCTCACTAAATATTGTTTCAGACTTGAGAGGCACATTTTCGGAGTTAGGGGAGCACATCCGAGGTTCTCCGGCCTGTTTACGTTCCCACTTTTCATCTGCACACTGTTTATTTGGGGAAATAGAGAAAGGAATGCCTGCCTCTCTCTCTCTCTCTCTCTCTCTCTCTCTCTCTCTCTCTCTCTCTCTCTCTCTCTCTCTCTCTCTCTCTCGCTCTCTCTCTGCCTTTGTACCAGACAGAGAGTTTAGTCTGAGATATACCCCTCTGTATTATTTCTATTACCTGTTTCATCTGGAGATCTGTGTGAAGCAGTTTGCTGCTGAGGCCGCGTCTGACTCGTCACATTCGTCTCGTGGGCCATTTGATCCCACGGCCTCGTGCTCCTATTGGGAGAGAGAGGCCGCACCGGAGCTTTAATGAAATAATAAACTGAACCTAAAGCTGATTCATGAGCTACTCCCTGATCAAAGTGCAGAGAGAAAGAGAGACTGAGTGGGGGGGGGTGTGGCAGAGATAGAGAGAGAGAGAGAGAGAGAGTGGGGGAGAGCTAGACTTGAAGCTAAGCTGAGGGACACTTAGCATCTGTTTGCTCCACACAGACTTTACTTTGAGCCGGTCATATGGCTTTGATTAGTGTGCTAGTTTTCGGATAGCCTCCACTTTCCCTGGCAACAGTCAGAGACAAGGACAGCATAGTTAGCTGCAGTCATTAGAGGAAAAGAACAGAAAAAACCTCACTGTGCATCTTTTTCATGCAGAGCACCGCTAGTAGATAACAAGCGACAAAAAAAGATGTGTCAAAACACTTCTGGCTCCACCGGCTTGATTACATCGCAAAATTGGCCAACGCTTAAATTCCCACCTAATTATCCCGAGCGGTGCAATTTCTCTGTCCCTTGTTGCAACAACGACCTCTTTCTTACTGCTCTCCTCCTTTTTCTATTTTGACGATTGTGATTGCGCTGGAAACTGTCTGCAGCTCGGACTGCTCTCTCTCTCGCTCTCGCTCTCACTCTATTTCTCTCTGCAGCTACATGCAGGATAATCCCGCTTCATCCAAGCAGAACACCATGGAGAGATTCGGCGAATGTGCTCACTTGGCCTACTGACAAACATACGTCTTCTATTTTCACCCCCCAAAAAGTTATACAGCCCAGAGGGGAAAGTTTTTCACAACACACACACACACACACACACACACACACTCACACACACACACTCACGTCGTGGAAGATGGACGACACCATCGCCTCTGAGAGACAGTCGACTCTTAATCTACCTGCGTTTATGTGCGCTTTATGATGGTGCAATAATTTACCCAGAAAGCAGTGCACGCTCGTTGTTGTGGGAATCCTTTCTCGAACACTGTCCACAAATCTTTTTAAGCAGCTTTACTTGGAAAGCAGAGAGGGATGGCATTGGGGTGTAGGGGGGAGCCTCCCCTTGGTTCTCTTGTTTAAATAAACACGGGGGGAGTTAGTGCTAATGAAAAGCACTTGATATCAATATGCAAGTTTAATAACCCCACAATAAATCGCGAGAGGAAGCAGGGGTAATGAAGGAGGAGGGGGGGGGGACTTGGCCTGTGCAGGAAATGACTGGGAGAAAGCCTGAGGGAGGGGAAGAGAGAAAGACTTTGGGTTGTTCCACGTCGGAGCTGCAACAGTACAAAGACCCCTCAGTGCTTTTTAAGCAACTTCTCTTTTTACTGTTCCGTCCCCTTTGCTGTTTGAAATGAAATTAGAGGCACGTTAGGGATTTTTTTTCAACTTCATTACCAAACTCGGTTCAGGGTATAAACACTGGAGCAGCTCACACTCTCTCCGTCTCTCTTTCATTCCCCTCTGGGCTTTGCACTCGTCTTTTTCTTTTCTTTCTTCCTTCGCTTTTCAGGAGGCAACTTGCACCCCCCCCACTACTCTCGTCACAGGAAAAAAGTTTCCCATCTGCTTCCGATTACCTTTGGCTGCAGTTGGTTTGCCGCCAGCCATCTGGGCCAGTGTGGCGTCTCCGCTCTCGCTCCCCTCGCCCCAGACTGCTCTGAGGGAGGGATGCAGGGGAGAGAGGGGAGCCAGGGACAGGAGTGAGCTGGGTGGGCAGACTTTACTGGAGGAGAGTGAGGGCTCTCTTTCTTTTTTTCTTTCTCTCTTCTCATTGACACTGCAACCCAAAGCCAGGAAACTCAAGAAGTTCACCCATGAAACCGTGACTCCTGATCCTGGCTCTGCTCTGTTGTTATAATGGGCGCTGTGGGTCAGAGGAAGTCATTTTCCGTTGTTATTATGAAGCAGACTCGTTCTATGTTGGTCTCTAAGTATAAAAAAATTAAAAGGAAGGAAAAATAGCTCATTTAAATGTAACTTAAGGTTTATTTAAATCAAGGCCAGTCCAACAATTAGTCTGGAAAATGATCAAAGCTCCTCTTTCCAGGATCTAAACCTGTGATGTGTAGTTGACTGTTGCCTCTAAATGAACATCCTCATCTCTTCTTATTCAAAATCACCTCTGGCAGCAGGATTTTAACACGTCTTTAAAGAATGAATTGCAACAATCTCTTCACCAATCTCACAGCCAGAAGGTTCTGTGTGTTCTGAGTTTGCATGTTCTCCCTGTGTCTGCTTCCTCCTGGTCCTCTGGCTTCCTCCCACGGTCCAAAGACCTGCAGTCTGCGGTTAATTGGAGACTCTAGCTTGACCATAGGTTCCAGGGTGTAATCTCGCCCAATGTCAGCTGGGATGGATCCACCCCTTGGTGACCCTAAGCTGGTTAGATAATGGATGTTTGGTTTGGTTGGTTAGAATTGATATTGAGGTTTTACTGATCATTGCTGGAAGTCTTGCACAATCATCTTCTGTTGATACAGAGCTTAGTCCCTGCTTGAGATCTTCATTGGTTTCTCGTCACTGTAAAAATCATGCATGAAATGTAAAGAGCTTGCAGCACAGAAATGTGAAACTAGATTTCTGGTCATTAAGAAACAGTGTACATAAAGTTACCTAAAATCTCAGGGGTCCATATCAAGACTGTTTATAATCGATATAAGTAAAAAACTTGATTTGCCACAAACTGACCAAAAATCTGAGTTACTCTGCATTATTCAGGCTATAATCATTACAGGACTCTAAACTTAGTCTCAGATGTAAACCAGCTTCATATAGACACTCAAACGTACCGTGTGTGACCCTGGACACCAGCCAATTAGAGAGCTGTACGGTCAGGCAGCCGTCCAGCGACTCACTCAGTCAGCCAGCGTAGCGGTGATGGCAACCTGCTGCTCCTCTCAAATTGGCTCATTTTACCCCCAGAGCCTCTGACATAATACTCACTTCAAGCCCTGTTTGGGCATTAAGCAGCAGCTCTTACAAGATCAATGGCTTCTTTTGTGTTTGAACTCTTTCCGGTGGGCAGGCAGCTTAGAGAGCGGGGCCTCCGGGGCCCCAGGTTGGGACCTGCTGTTGTCTCTGGTCTTCAGAGTGAAAGACAGGGTGTTTGCCCTTCGCCAGAGACAAGATTGATTAGCTGAGGGAATAATGCCGGACTGGGCGGCCCTTCACTGGTTCCTGAATGTGACCTGGGTATTTGTTAGACTGGGAACTGCATGGGTCAAAGAGATCTCATGCTCTCTCTCTCTCTCTCTCTCTCTCTGCCTGTATTTCACTCTGTCTTTCTCCTCCCTTTTACCCCCTTTCCTCGATGAACTGCTCCTCACTGAACAGTTTCTCCTCTGCAGGGCAAAGAGAGGAGACTAAACCCACCAGAGCCCCTCAGGAGATCCGTCCAGGCTGTCTCCACGTCCATGAGGACCTTGCTCCGGACTCCGTCCCCCACTCACTGATCCACACGCTGCAGAGGCTGCTATGTCCTCGTGAACCCTCAGCTCCTCCTGCAGCCATGGCCCAACAGAGTGCTGAGCTGTCCCACTGCTAGGCGACGGGGCAATCCGAGAGGGCAGGAGACATGTTGGGACGGAGGCCCGGAAACCACTGCACTGAATTCAGTTACTATAGCAACTACTGTAGTAACCATGGAAATGCTACGGAGGACTGGTCTGGTCTGCACTGTCATCGTCGTCATGGTGGCCGCCGAGGTCGCAGGAGGTCACAGGGATGAGATCGCTCAATCGCAAGGTGAGAGGAGGCGATTTGTAGTTTTCTTTGTGTAATGTAATGTAATGATTTTCTACTGCGTGTGCGTGTGTGTGTGCAACTGTTCTATCACTGCAAGGTAAAAGGACACAGGAAGAGAGCGGCACAGGTCGGTCACTGTCAGTTGTCCCCTGCTGTGAGGCTGCAGTGGAAACACACATCATCACGGCTAAAACAGACAAACCCTGTAATAACTGCTGCTTCTACACCAGAACATCAACTCTGCTGAGGAGTTCACATCTTCAGGACTGACTAGGACCAAGAAATCCTGTTTGAGATAAGATAATAAATCTAAGTGGTCACATACAAGTGGTCAAAATGGGTTTCCTACTCCAGGTGACTGGGTTCAGCCCGGACATCCGGAGGCATTGCTCCTCTGTGTTGAAAAAGAGCCAGCTGAGGTGGTTTGGACATGTGTGCTTTGAGGTTTGGAGGTTTGGAGGTTTTCTGGGCTTGTGCAACTTGTTGGAGGCCTCAGGGTAGACGTTGGTGGGGAGAGGAAAGAAAATGAATGGACTTGAGGAAAATATTGTGGTATAGTAAACAGAGTGAGAGACTTGTCTATTTAATGCCTTAATTTGCCTAATCCGGGTAAAAACAAATACAAGTCAACATACTTCATCATAGTTGTAAAAATATCTTCTGTTATGTGAACTTACTGTAATAGAAGTGTGTGTTCACTCTTTGCCACTGAACTCTGAGCCGTGTCAGGTTTCCCACCTCGTTCTAAAGCCAGGCTGCAGAACACAGGTTCACTTTTTCAAACCAATCCCAAGTTCTAGTTAGGAGAAGAGTTTTCTGAGACCTTTTGGATCAAACATACGTGTGAAACCACTTTGCTCTTTGAGGCCTGTATAAGTAATTGGGAAACACCTCTGGTTTACGGCCTGTGGTTGTCTGGGCTGCTTTAATTACTTTCAGTCGTTCGAGGAAAAGTACTTACATGTATTTGAAGGTCAAGGTGCCCGGAGTGAAATCTGTTCCTCATTTCTGTAAGGGGAATAAAAACCCCTCTCTTATACCCCTTTTTAAAATGTGTGTTTAATGAGAATATGTGATTAAAAATTAATCTTAATGATCACCATGTGTTCCTTGGTTAGTGTTTTTATATGTTATTCCCATGCACAGAACTCAGATGGCAAAATGTTGTGTAAAACGAGGTGTAGAACACGTTTGGGGATCTGACCCGGCCGTCTGACCGTCTGAGCTCTGCAGGTCTTCAGGTCAGATGAACTTGAACTCTGCTTCCACAAATTACAGGGCACAGACACCTCACAGTGTCTGTGTCAGTCTCACTTACACACTGAGGCTGAAGCGACTGAAATCTCCTGAAGGCAAAGACATAAATGCCCTGAGTGTCAGAGTCTCGTCACCCAGAACTAAGCTGTGATCGTGTATTTCCTAAACTTAACCTTTGACCCCTCACTGCTATCTATCTCCAATAGTTTGTCACACTGCTTCCTTTAAATACACCCCCCAACACACACACATTTCATATAGACGTTTAAAGCTGAACAGATCAACGGGCCAACGCAGTCTAACTAGATGATGAAGCAGCTTGAAATCTGGAAATTTTTCTTCAGGAGTTGGTGGAGACCAAAACAAAGCTTGTAGAGACGTGAATATCGGACTTACATTCATCAGATGACCAGAGACGTGACTTCAAATAAAAAATAACGATACCAGAGGCAAAAGATTGCTCCACAGCAATGGCAGTCATCAGTGTTGGAAATGATATTGATGCCGTTATGTGCGCCTCTAATCAGTAATGGTATCAAATACGGTTGTGATTTGCCCAACCACTTTCAGGGTGGGGACTAGGCAGACCTCTCCGAAACAGCAAATAATATGAACTCACTGATTGGTCTGGTTTCCAGCCTCCTATATGATACATTGACTGCAGAGCTTAGTGGCCCTGAAAGACAGACACAGTCCACTCCAGTATCTGTGGAGCTTATCTTCAGAGGGTAACGGGGGGCCAGAGCCAGAGCCAGCTGAAGTTGGAGGCGAGGCGGGGTTCATCCTGCACAGAGACCATTCACACTCACATTCACACCTATTTGGAAAAACGAAAGCTGTATGTATAGACCCAGTCAGAGTGAAGTTTGTGATAGCCACTGTTTCTGGCAGCGTTTGGCCCGAGGTCTGAGGGAGGGACATTTTTCCATCCAGAGTATTTCCTTCCACTCTTCTCATATGGTGATAATGAAATCAGGGTGATGCCCTGCTCATGGGCGGATGGATCAGCTTCTCTTCACTCTTCTTTTAGCCAGGGAGTGTCCCCTAAATTTAGCAAACATGTTTCCATTCTCAGTCTTTATGCGTTATTCTTCGATTCTCTGACTCAGACTCACTGAGCACACTGTACTTTGCACTGCTGGCTACTGCAGAGTTCCCCGTGTGGCCTCAAGTTACCACCATTTAGAGGTAAAACATCAGATATGTATTTGAGCTTGTGCTGTTTGCAACTACAGCAGACCACACAGGACTAATAGCTGGCAGGATGCGATGTAAACAATAACACATGTTGTCATATGTTGTGTTTCAGTTGTTTTCTTAAAAGACCCCCGGCCGCACAGTAACTCTACGAGACATAAATGGAGAGAAACAGGAATTTTGATAGAAAGCAGTTGGATCGACTCTTCAAACTCATTCCTCATTTTGCTTTAATAAAAGTTGTAAAAACTAAAAAAATGCAATAAAGACAAGATTTTATTTGTGAAAATTACAAGCGAGGCTATGAAAACCTGTCTTGTCTTCCAATAAACTGTACACTTCCAAATGTGATTAACTCAGTAGTTTACATGACGCTTTAAATCTGTCAGCATCAACATCCCGCTGCTGCTCCGAACACTGGTGCTCTAACATCTGGTGTGTGTCTGTTACACTGGGAAACAACGCAAACCATCAGAGGGACACTGGCTTGATAATGATTTTACACTTGTAGTATTTGAGTCATCAGTTTGATGTCTCCTCTCTCCTGTGGGAGCAAGAGGATCGAGTTGGAAACCCTGCAGAGAGGATGTGGCTTTTTACCGTTTAGTTTAAACTAGTTCCATTTTTTTTTACAGTTTTTTTTATTAGTCTATTCTGTGTGAGGTCTGATTAATTTCTTCCATATCTACTTTATTAAAACACTCCCTTCATTTTCCCTCCAGGAGTTCTTCCTGTACTTTAAAGGTAATGAAAACCACCCGTCTGATTCCCTTTGTGTGGTTTATTAGAGGAGGACGTGTTGTTGGTATTAGGAAGGTGACGCCTCCAAGGACAAGAGCTCACAGCTTGCCTTCAGGTGTCCATTTAAAAAACACTTAAAAAAGATCTTGTTCTCTTTTGCACATTCTTAAAAATTGTCATCTGTTTTCCATATTTGTAAGTGGTAGGAATTTTCCATTTCCCTGTACTTGCTTAAAATGTGTTTTTATTGTGGATGCTGTTGTTTTTTTGCAAACTATTGCTGCACAACTAATTTCCCCTTGTGGGACAATAAAGATAATCTATTTTAGGACAGTAGTCAACCAAAAGAATAATTTTGTCGACTGAAGTTAGATCTGCTCTTCAACCAACCGATCGGTTGCAGGGGAAAACTAAATTGGCCACAGCCACTCTACCCAGGGCCTTAATAATAAATAAATGTTCTTGAACCATAACCGGGAACGTACGAGTTCAGCTCGGAAATCTAACGTGAAATGAACATGTGAGAAAAAGCAACTTTAACACAAACATGTCACAGTCAACATTTTTCTTCCGTCACTTGACTGAAACCATTTGTATTCAGACAGTATTTTTGCTAAATTGCCTCCTGAGTCGCGTGAAGGCAGCTTTTCTAGTTGTGTGTTTTTTTATGTCCCGGGTGGAGAGCTCTCCAAGTCTGTACCAGGGAACTCTGATCTCTGGGTATTTACTCTCTGTGGGAATGGGCTGCCTCTGCACCAACGGAGGCCAAAGGTTTGATTAAAGAAACAAAAAAAAACAGCTCATTTGCCTGTGACCTTTCCCCATTAGTTAGCTGTGTGTGTTTGGACAATAAATCTCCCCCAGGCCCTGGCACAGAGCGGGACAGACAGGAAGTATACAGTTTCAGGGTAACCGTGGCAACGTCCCTTTGGCCTCGTGGAGGACTGTGGAGCCTCGTCAGCGTTCGGCCAAAAAGTCAGCAAGTCCCTTTTCGCCAACTGGGTTACTCTCTCAATAAAAGGAGCTTTATTCAAAGTAGGCGACGCCAAAATCCTCATCTGTGTTTAATTAGAGTCAATTGGATTAAGTGGAATTACGTTTTATTAAGTTAAACTGCGATGTGGTTTTATGCCTTCTTCATTCCTTTCTCACTTTCTCTCTCTCTCTCTCTCTCTCTCTCTCTCTCTCTCTCTCTCTCTCTCTCTCTCTCTCTAGCTGCCTTCCTGTCCAGTCTGGGTCAGTATGAAATCGCCATCCCAGTACGTGTAGGACCTAATGGCGAGACGCTGGAAGCAGAAACGCCTCAACACCAACGAAGAAGAAGACGCAGCACTGAAGAAAAGCCTCCTGACTCTGTACTTAGTTTGAATTCTTTGATTTAATTCTTCTTCTCTCTCCGTTTGTCTCTCTCGTTTGTTATTAACTCACTCGTTCTGTCTCTAAGCTCTTCTACCAGCTGTCCACATCACGTAACAACTTCATGCTCAACCTGACGCTGCAGGGAGGCCTGCTGTCGCGGCAGTTCAGGGTCGAGTACTGGAAGAGGGGCAGATTAGCCTGGAGTCACCCGTACTCTCCCCACTGCCACTACATAGGACACCTGCAAGACCAGCCGCACTCCAGCAAAGTGGCCCTGAGCAACTGCAATGGCCTGGTAAGACTCAAACCCCCCCGGTCTAATCCCCACTGAGGGAGGTCAGCAGCAGGAGTGCTGCCTCAGCAAATAAGGGATCAGATGCGCTTGACTCCGACATCAAAGCATAACACTTTAACAAAGCTTGAGTCTTAAAGCCAGTCTTCATCTCCGGCCAAATCAACCACCGTGGTTCTCAAAGTGAAATGATCCAGAAGGAAAACTTCAGGTGCTTCTCGAGCGAAGCTTAGAGCAACGATTCTTCCGAAAAGAGGCTCTCTGTGATTGGTCAGGCGTGTGGAGACTATTTTAAATCATCTCCGTGCCTCGTATCTCTCTGTCAGCAACTTTTCACTCCAGCTTTGAGTGTGGCCCTTTTGAAATAGCTATAAACACTTCTACCTTGGGATGTGGTCAGACAACACATTGTTTAAACTAACTCTCTTCTGGCATAACCAATGCACAAAGCTGCTGTCATGAGAAACAGTCATTAAAATTGTGTGGCTGGTTTATAGTCTCTGACAAAGGAAGCTTAGTCTAAACACTTTAAGTAACAGAAGGAGTTGGGAAAACAATGAAAAACGATGGAAGAGAGCTTAAGTGAGAAGTTCAAACACTGAGTGAACTCCAGAAGATGTCCCAAAAAGTTGGTTCTGGACAATTTCCGGAGTTTAACTTTCACGTTTAAAGAAAGCAGCAGGAGATTGTCAGAGTATAACATGTTAAAATTGGGGGTGGAGCCTGCTGGAGCCAGGAAATACTGTATGCATTTTGAACAAAGTCTCGTTCGAGAATGTTTCGGTCGCCAAAAGCTCTTATATTTTATCTTTCAAAGTCGACTGCATCTTCTACGTGTATAGCGCCTCTTTATCAACCTGAGATATTTGTCTTTTTCTTCGTCTGTCGCGTGTTAGAAACGTCATCAAGACGCCCACTGTCTTGCTGCAACTTTTTCCGTTTTCACTTGGACATTTGGGACATTTCAGAGCAACTGGCTCATTTGCATTCTCACATACAGCCCCTCTGGAAAAATTTCAGGAAAATGTCCAGACTTGAGTGGGTGTCTGAAAACAGCCTGACACTGTGAGACGACTCAACAATCAATCCCTTTGAAGCAGACTTAAATATCTGCCTGTGCCACGCAGGGCATCAAGTTTTAGCATGTTCAAAGGCAGTCTGGGAAATGTAGGATATTATTAACCGAAGCTGTGGTCAACGGGGAAGATCCCAAGAGGCAGCATGAACTAAGGATCTGATTTGAACCGTCTCAGCAGCTTTTCGAACGGACTTGTTCCTTCCATCGCAAAGGATCAACAACTTCAACATCTACTTCAAGTTCTACTTCCTATGAAGTCCTTCAGTTGTTTCCATCTGAATCCCTTCAATGGATATTCTGAATCGCAAGGCATCATTTTGTTGATGCATTGTTTTCCCCTCGCTCACGACACCGTGTATCCGAGTGTCCTCTCCCCTCTCCCTCCAAACAGCAGTCCCAGCAGCAACAGTTGTATATACAGCTGAAGGATTAGATGTGTCCGCAGAGCGTTAATAAGTAGCCCACGTAATTACTGTTGGTCAAAACCAGCATGAGCACATTCACCAGCGAGCGTGCTGTGTGTCCAGAGGGGCATCACTAACTTTATTATGGGATTAGAGGCACTTTGAAAGCTGCCGCAGTGAGTCGAGGGGAGACACTCGCTTTGACCGAGGCCGGCACAGCTGAGCGGAATCAAAGCGTGAGTGTTAGCGTATCGCTCTCTCTGCCCCTCGTGTTTCTCACTCCCGTTCACTCTTTCACGTCACGTGTGTTTGTCTTTGTGTGTGTGTCTGTGTTTGTGTGTGTGTCGGTGTGTGTGTATCGGTGGGCTCAATAAGAGGCGCAGTCTTTGTTTGTTGATGCATTGGGAAAAGAGCAGTAGATGATCATGCTAGGTCTGTTTCTTTAAATACACTGATCTATACTTGGTGAATAGTCATTACATGATTATAAACAAACAACATGTATATTGTTGTGCATTTAAGTCTGTGTCTGTGCCAAGACTTTGTTAGATAATTTTTCTATGCAAATATTAGGGCTGCAATCTATTTGTATTGATCAATTTGCAGAATGTTTCTCAGAATTGTTTAGTTTATGAAATTTTGCGAAATTTGCGAAAAAGAGTTGATGGTCAAGTCTTGCTTTTATGATCAAAACTGAAAACAGAGAAAAGAAGCAAATCTTCTCTTTTGAGATTGAAATCAAATTGAGATCAGATTTAAAATTTGGGTTCTTAAAACTGACTCTCAGAATCCTTTTCGATTGGATCACCTCTTTTAATCAAGAGCCATTGGCTTAAGTCACTGTAGAGAAAAAAAAAGCTTTTGTAAAAGTCAAGAGAATCTAACAGCTCACATGAAACTGTTACTGGTTTCAAGATTTGATGCGTCTAAAACTTTTGAGATTTTTAATGAAATCTCTTCAGTAGGTTTTCTGACCCATCAGCCCCTGGATCCCTTAGAAGAGATTTGATTTATCTTTACCTGACATTCACTCTGCTTACTTAACCATATTTGTCAATAATCAGATTATGATTGAAAACAGCTTTTAGCCCTTATCATTGATGAAATTGTATGAACATGTTGTATATTGCACATATTCCTGTTGACTTCACACAGATAATTAGTTAAGATCTGAACTGTCTTTAATATTTGTGACGTTTTTATCATAGAAATTGTTCCTGTTATTCTATTCTATTCTTTTTTTCTATTCTACAAATCTGTCTCTCTGCAGCAGGGGGTGATTGTTGCGGGGGGAGAGGAGTACCTGATTGAACCCCTTGTCTCATCAGATAACCAGACCAGCAGGGCGGAGAGGGGGGAGAGGGCAGAGGGGCGCCCCCATGTGGTTTACAAGCGCTCATCGCTTCGCCATCAGTACAAGGGCCTATCCTGCGGAGTCATCGGTGAGAGGGGGGGGCATTCTGGTTTTTAGTAACAGCAGTAATGCTTGGTCCGAAAACATCAAACCTTCTAATGACGTTAGCTCCACTCTGCCATCTTGGAAATCCTCCTCATGTGTCATTGGTCGCTTGGTTACAGTTCTTCATAAGGTCATTAATCTCTTGGCAAGTGATGACAAAAACATTCAGTGAATGATTCTGCTGAGGGGCGGCTCTGCTGTTGTGCGTTCGTTCATTCTCCATGTGTTCAAAATGTGTGGCTGTGTGTCTGTGATCCCTCTCAGATGAGAAGCCGATGAAGGGGGCGTCGTGGTGGCAGCGGACCCTGAAGACGCCCCCCCACCACGTCGGTCGCGGCCAGCTGCCTCTGAAGCGCTCGGTCAGCCGGGAGCGCTACGTGGAGACGCTGGTCGTGGCCGATAAGATGATGGTGGGTTACCACGGCCGCAGGGACATCGAGCAGTACATCCTGGCTGTCATGAATATTGTAAGTTTCACAACACAACAAAGACTCACACGCACAATTGAGTTGCAAAGTCACATAGAGAGTTTCTCACACATGGTGGAATTATCCAAAAACTTAGGGCCAAGTTTCACACGAAAACAAAGCCAGGCCGAGAAGATGTGGTAAAAATTACGTTTTGTTTTTGCAGATTTTCCTCCGTCACCCAGTCACGGTTTGGTGACTTGGCGTCGTGCAAAACACATGAACTTCTTGGAGTTGAACTAAAAAAACACTTTAAATGTGAGATTAAAGGCTCAGTTAGGAAGAACAGAAATGTCTCCTGGGATTTAAATACGTTTCAGTGCGTCTCTACTCACAAGGATTAGTGCGACATAAACTTTGTGCATTTAAATGTCAAAAAACCTCAAATTAAATCTAAATAAATCACAACCAGGCTCATTTATTCTCATGAATAATGGTTAGAGACAGGAAGGAAAAAACAAATGTGTATGTGAGGCGGCTGAGGCCACATGTTTTAGTCAGACAGTCTCAGATTGTATGTCATCATCTGCATTATTTCTATCACTGAAGATCACTTAACACACAGTTAATCACTTTAAACCCACACACTCACAGACACACACTCACACACACACGTTAGGAATGTATTTAATGAAGGGTTGTTCAGCTGCCATTGTCACAAAGCAGGTTGCATGCAGACTGTTGCTGAATCGCAGAAGCCGACACCGTCTCTTTAGCGGTTTGCAGCAAAGTGGAGCCAAACTCCACCAGACACCAGTAATGACAAGTGTCAGAGAACGGGCTCAGTGGGAGCAGTGGTTTTACCTTTTATTACTGTCGGTGCTTAAACTCTTTAATAACCTCTGGCACTTGTGCTGCTGTGGTGGTGCTCTGACTTTACAGCTTGCCTTCAGACTCTCACACTGGTCTGTTTCATACAGTGTTTGGCTATCATTTAAAAAATCAATCTCAGCAGGCACACAAGACAGGGATGTTTGCTTCCTCAACAGGAAAATCACATCTGAATCAGGCTGTTTTTCACTTCGCACGCAGTGGATGTTATTCATTCCATTTTCCAGACTGGGATTATGTTTTCTATAACTTCTCTGTATGAATCTTTATTACCTCCGCCAAGGAAGTCATGTCTCCGTCTGCATTTGCTTGTCTGTCTGTCTGTCTGTCTGTCTGTCTGTCTGTCTGTCTGTCTGTCTGTCTGTCTGTCTGTCGGTCTGTCTGTCTGTCTGTCTGTCTGTCTGTCTGTCTGTCTGTCTGTCTGTCTGTCTGTCTGTCTGTCTGTCGGTCTGTCTGTCTGTCTGTCTGATTATGTCATAGACAACCCAACACTGTACACGAAATCTGTCTGGAAGGTCTGGTCAGGAAAGAACTCATGTCTGTCTGTCTGTCAGATTCACTTGATCCAGAGTTCTATTTGAAACTGTAAATCATCAGACGCATGCAAAAAAATCCAGAGCAAATGTAGTTTTGTAAGGAAACTGTTGCTCTTATGTATACCTGTCATTCTGTCTCCACTCTGGTGTAATGTGCTCTCCTGGTGTCTCAGCTGTTTTTAAGACTGGTCTTTTCTTGTTTCCCTGGAGGTCAGGTTGCCAAACTGTTCCAGGATTCTAGCCTGGGGAATGCAGTCAACATAGTGGTGACACGGCTCATCCTGCTCATGGAAGACCAGGTAAATACTCCTCTCCTCCTCCTCCTCCTCCTCCTCCTCCTCCTCCTCTCCTCTCCTCTCCTCTCCTCTCCTCTCCTCTCCTCTCCTCTCCTCTCCTCTCCTCTCCTCCCCTCCCCAGCAGCATCTATGCACTCTTTGTTTGTGTCAAATTATTGGCTTAAGTGTCTTTTCCTCCACCACTCCCCGGTGGACTGAGTGAGTAAACGCGTCTTGTGAATGGCAGCTGTGGTAATGAAAGGGACAAGAGGATGTAGGGAGGCGTGGAGGAAGGTGATGGGTGATGGAAGGTGTTCAAGTCAGGGAATGAGGACAGTTTTGTACCTGACAGACAGAACTGCTCTGTGACTGTCTGGCTGGTTCCTGTGGGGTACAGTAACCTCTCTGACCTGCTGTGACTTTAGATTCAGACGCTGATGTAAAACAGATCAGCGTCTAAATCTGTTTCACCATTTATAGCACAAGAGAACACCACCGCCTCCTTTTTTTAACCAGATTCCTCAAGGTCTGGTGATTTTACTAATATGTCCCTGCCACACTGTCAGATGTTCCACCACTTTTGTCCAGACAGAAATTTCCTAACAACCCTCGGATAGACTGAAATAAAAGGGCCACCATGAGGTTGACGTTTCTATTTTTTTCCAAAGAATATCCATATACTCATAGAAATAGGAAAATTGTCATTGTCAGAATGTCATGAATTATCAAAGAGACATTCATGCTTCTCATTGGATGAATCCTCATGGTTTTGTTGATCACCTGATAAAACCTTGATCGCCACCAGCAGGTTAAACCTTTCACCTATCCGGTGCAATATGTCGACAGCTACTAGAGATAGATTGGCACAGAATCTGGGGCTTTGTTCCTCCTGTAGACGATTCCATGAATTCTCTCCTGTCTCCTTTTCTGTTTCTGAGTCAGATGCCTTGAGATCCATTGAATGGATGAGCAATACATTTGGTCAACTTGTTAATGTTACCTTCAGGATAAATCTCAACAACTTTGGTGACTGCACAGGAGCATCTCAGTGAGCGAATTTCATCTCCTGTTCACTTCTCTATTGTGTGAGCTAGGTGGTAGTTTTCCTAGTGAGTCAAGATGGTTGATGGCTGGTATTAGGTGTTGAGCAGCTGTTACTTTACCTCGTCCAACAACAACCACAAACTCAAAGTGACTATGGACCACACAACTAATTTGCGTGTGCACCACATCCTGCACCGCCCTCGTACAGCAGGGGATGATTCGTTGTTCTCCTTGGCAGGTGATAATCATTCCTAGTTGCGTATGTGTGTGGCCGTGCCCTTAGGGGGGGGGGCACTTCACAGTCCAGACTGTGCTTCCTGGTGTCCTCAGAGACACATCTGTCAAGTTTGAAGTTGATCGGATTAGCAATTGTCTAGAAACTTGTAGGACAAACAGAGAGAGAGCCGTGGCCGTGGTCTCCTGTGTTCTTATGATATTAATGAGTGAATGCAGGTTACAGAGGACAGAGGACTGGAGAGTCCAGCTCATAAAACGTGCCTGACCTTACCAGCCCAGCTCAGGAGATGACGGAGCCCTCTGACTGCCTAGAGTCCATGGCCATATTAACCATATTAACAGCATGTGGCGAGACAGTGCTGCTGCCTCCATCGTCCTGTTGACCTTCTCTGCAATCTGACAGAAGAATCAAACTGGACTGTGGCTTTGAGGTTTCTTCCACACGTATCCTATTAGGGGACATTTATGATTCATGCAGCTCATGCCATGCCTCAGATTTAGCTCCACAGTTCACCACTCGGACGTGTTCGTCATCTGAGCAAGTAAATAAGTCAATGTTAGGACCATTAGTGGTGGGCACTATTAATGTTGTTATTCTTACTCCATGGAGCGTTGAGGTTGAGGTCGGGACGGGATCGCGAGGAGTCTGAGTCGAGCTGTGCTTTTTAGCTTTCCAGGTCTGAAAGCGGCGAGCTGCCCCTAGAAGAGAACTGCCGGCCAGCAGTGGGCCCAGAAACGAGCGACTGTGGGATGAGGCAATTACTAGTTATGTCACCGCAAGCATTCCTGGGTTACGAGTTCTCGCCAGCTGTGGCCAGTGGTGCATTCCCTCCTCTCTTTCCTCTCTCGGCACGCTCATAGTACTAGAAAGCAATTCCCCTCTAATCCTCCCTCCACTTCAGCCTCTTTGAGACAGTGGAGGGAAGTTCTTTTTTCTTTTTTTCAAGCTTTTTAAGTCAGGGAATCCAAATGTTAGAAATGTGGTCTCACCATGTATGACATACGGTCTCATAAAGTCCACTGAAAACCATTTATCTCCAAATATTTGAGACTGAAAACTACAATTTCATGTAAATTGAGCAATGGTTATATTTATTTAATTCTTATATTAAAGAAAACATGTAAAAAACATTTTTTTCTGAGCTTATGAAAACTCAAGACTTCTGAGATGCATGGTTTTCACAGAACAGTAAGACTAACCCATACTGGTGTGGAAAACAAGCCTGAAAGTGCAATACAGGAAGACTGGGGCTGGGGTTAAGATAGCATTGTTGGCCTATCGTCTGATAGTCGAAATCTCCTCTTTGTTGACATTGGAATAACCCCACATTATTAAAGCATCTTTGCGAAAACATGAAATTGCTGTAGCCCGGTTGTAATCTCCACTCTGTAGCGTTTTGAGGTTTAAATAAGCAATGGAATTTCCCTGATTTGCCTTGAGTCCATGTTTTCCTCTCTTGTCTTCTCCTCCAGCCGACACTGGAGATCAACCACCATGCAGGGAAGTCTTTGGACAGCTTCTGCAAGTGGCAGAAAAACATCCAACACCGGAGCAGCTATGGGAACGCCATTCCAGACAACGGGATCGCACACCACGACACGGCTGTGCTTATCACCAGGTAACAAACACCTAGCTCACGTTAGGCCCAAACCAGAAAGGAGTTTTTATTTTGTTGTTTTTTTGCTTTAGAGATGTTTATGGGAAGGCTTTATTTGTCAATACTCTTCAATATACAACAATACATCATCAGCATATTGATTCTCTTAAACTGTGGATTTGTTAAATAAATGTTTGCTGTAGCACTTAGTTCACCTAACGCTGCAGCTTCTCCACATTGATTTTAGTTTAGTTTAATATATGAGAGGCGGTGGACCAGTGGTAGAAACTTGGACTATGGGCAGAAAAGGTCTCTGGTTCGACTCTGGTTCGACTCTGATTCAACTCCACGGAGTAAAAACAAAAGACGAACCTAGATTGATTTGTCCAAAAATCCAAGAGGATTCTCCCTACCCTGTCTAGTGCCCCTGAGCAAGGCACCTTACTCCCTCAACATCTGATCCCCGGGCGCTGTACAACTGCATGAGTGCGTCTGTGCATGTGTTTGGGACAAATTAATGGATCTTAATCTTAATCTTAAACAGGGTTTTCAAGCTCTTCTCTTCACATGCCTTCATTTTGTCGTATCCCCGGAGAGTTGATCTGTGTCTTGTCCCGACTGAGGTGAGGATAGCTGGGACCGCATTGCCCAGCTCTCATCTCCATTTTGTTTCTCAGCATCTGGAGAAAAAGAGAGATGGATCTAAAAAAGAAGCGAGAAACAATTAAAAACAGATTAGAGAAGATGGCGATACACCCGGAAAGGATGAGACATGGAGCAGGAATCAAATCAAAGCTGCCTTGAACAGGAATCTGACAGCCCTGTTAAACCTTACTCGTCTCGTCAATTTCTCCAACTGTTGCTGATTGTGTTGCAGGGGAAACACACACAACAATGGCAGACACGTATTAAACAGATAAAACACTGGTGCTATTGACTGAGGAATGTCCATCAGCAAACAGCAGAGCCACAGTTTGCTCAGAGTCATCTGATCGGGCTGGGCTGAGCTGCCACAAATACTTTCCTATTCTTCTTTCGAACAGAATGTGGGACCAGCTCGTGTTACAGGAGGTGAACATTCAAACAGATAAATGTGATTACTGTTTCTTTAGCTGCAGCTGTGGTGGCTTTGTGAGAACGTTTGGGTTTTTTACGATGGCATTCATCAAGCAGAGGATGGAAGCTGTCCAGACAGACGACACCACGGTGACCGTCCAAGACTTCCTGCTATTGTTCTTTTAAAAACGATATCTGTCCACTATCACTGCCGTCCACTGTCTGTCCCAAGCGTCTGCCTGTATATTTGTGAATGCACTGCATCCATTTCGAGTGTGTGTGTTTGTAGGCATACAGTGTGTACTTGTGATTACTGCTATTGAGGCTTTTTGTATGTGTGTGAGATTCAAGTATTAGTTCTTTTAAAAAGCCTTTCCAAACCATCTCTCCTTCTCGTCTGCAGGTACGACATCTGCATCCAAAAAAACAAGCCATGTGAAACCCTAGGTAACACAAACACACACACACACACACACACACAACCTAACGCTGTGTAAATATCTGTCACATTATTACAGTTTGCAAGTCTCCAAGATGTATTCATAAAAGTTTGTGGGGAAGTTTTCAGATATGGGTTTGGTTAGAGTAATTTATTCATTAATAGTCAATGTAACACCCTCTTGTGTGTGTGTGTGTGTGTGTGTGTGTGTGTGTGTGTGTGTGTGTATGTGTGTGTGTGTGTGTCAGGTCTGGCTCCTGTAGGAGGGATGTGTGAGCCGGAGAGAGAGCTGCAGCATCAATGAGGACATTGGTCTGGGAACAGCCTTTACTATCGCCCATGAGATAGGACACACGTGAGTTACACACAAACACACGCGTGAACATTTCTTTCAAAGTGACACACGTCCTCCAGTGTTGTGGTGCAGTGCCGTGTTCTCTCTTCCCCTCCACAGAGAGATAGTCCTCAGATTACACCTCCACATCTCCAGAGACAGTTTATGTAATATCCTGCACCATGAGTCATTTCCATCAGTTGTGAATGTGTTAATAGTTGTATATTTTCTTTTCAGTCACACTATTTATTCGCCAGGGGAATTGGGAACATGTGTGGTTGGAACAGCAGCTGTTCTTTTTCATATCTGGATCTCCTCGGTGATGGTGATTTCCTAGAGCAGCTGCTCTGGATCACTCTGTAACTAGTACTGGTTGCTGCCTATAAGCTTTATTTCGGTTATGAATACATTAAATCAACAAGGATCACTGATTTGATTTCTGTGAAACCACTGTTTGTTTACTCTTCTTTGTCAGAGTGACTGAGTAGAGCTCATTTTCATTGTCTGTGCACGGAACAGTGAGAAGCTTTAGGTCAGATGGTGGATCCATCAGAGAGGGTCCTGCCTCTGTAATGATAAACGCAGGTAGCTGACGCGTGCTGTGACCCCGAAGCTGTCGGGAGCCAGCGTGACGGGACACAGTGTGCTTGTGTGTGTGTATTAGTCCGCTTCCTGACTCTCAACACAATCAACAGTCGTTCATAATTGCCATATAAATTGTTTTGACATCTCAGTGCAGGATTAGATTGAGAACAGGCCTGTCTGTGGTGGAGAGTACCCATATGAGCCTCGAGCAGAGCTACTGAGTGATGTCACTGTCTGACATGGATGTTAACATCGACTCTATATCAAGATGGATGGTGTGTCTCCACTTGAACAGAAATGAAGCTATGTCCCAAAATGGGCGCTAGCATTTGATGTGTTTTTGACGTTATTTGGAGCCAGTAGTGATTGTGACTATGATTATGTTTATGATCAACTAATTTCTCAATAGATTCATTAATTGTTTGGTGAAGAAATAGTATAAATGAAACATCAATAATATGTTTTCATCGTCTTCGCTGTCATCATATGTCTTGTTTTGTTATTTGGGCTCAGGAGGTAGAGAGGGTCGTCCACTATCCAGTGGGACGGTGGTTCCATGCTCTTGTTCGCATTCCGAAGACACTGAACCCCAGATTTCCCCTGACAGCCTTATTGACAATTTAGAAAAAGTGTAGTGTAGCATGGAGGTGTGCGTGAATGGGTGAATGTGACTTGTGCTGTAAAACACTTTGAGGGTCGGTGGATCAGACTGGAAAATCTTTAAGTCACTGCAATGTGTAAATCAGGCCCTGATACGATGTCAAGTTGAAAACCAGCAAGACTCTGAGTCCCAGTATATATAACTGTCCTATGAGGCTAATATGATGCTTATAATGTGGTCATAAATCATATATTTCTGATGGATAAAGATGAACACCTGTAACAGCTTCGGATGTTACTCTGTAATTCGTCTGTGCTTTAGATCTCCCTCAGTTTATCCACAGGGATCTTTCTTTTCCCACTGTCCCCGTCCACAAAGCCTCAAAGTGTTGTCCATGTATCATCATGGGCTTTAGGTTTGGGATGAACCATGACGGGATGGGGAACGCCTGCGGCCCCCGCAGCCAGGAGACCGCCAAGCTGATGGCCGACCACATTACTATGAAAACCAACCCGTTCATCTGGTCGGCCTGTAGCCGGGATTACATCACCAGCTTCCTGGAGTGAGTCCGCCTATCAGAAATCTGCAACACCACAAATCATTTGGTAATTAGAGGTTTCAGAGAGAGGAAGTCACTTGGACGTCAATGTAGCATTTTTGATGGTGAGAGGAAACATTCAAGTTACAGAGTGAACGTGACAGAAGGCAAATCAACTAGATTTAATCACCTGCTTGTTCAGTGTAACAATAACGTTGTACCAATTAAAACATTACCAGGTATTCTATATTTGACCCTCCCTCCCTGCCCCCCCCCCGTTGTAGCTCTGGTATGGGCTCCTGTCTGAACAACGTCCCCCCCAAGCAGGAGTTTGTGTACCCAACCACGGCACCAGGTCAGGCGTACGATGCAGACGAACAGTGCCGCTTCCAGTACGGCATGAGATCTCGACAATGTAAATACGCGGTGAGTGAGCGGTCCACACTTTTCATTCATCTTTCAGCTTCTCTATCTGATAGTTGATGACAAATAGTCTGACGAGTTTGAATTACTTTTCAGAAGTGGTAGGTGGTGGGTAGATTTGATTTGAGTTAGTTATAAACAGTATATGAACATATAGTGCATTTTTTAAAACATATTCAAATACTTATCTTACTGAAAAGAATATCAAGAATCAAAAAACAAGATACAGATAATGCACTGACAAACAAGTATGTATGTATGAAAACGATAACACAATAAAACACATTCAAAAAGCTGTTCAGTTGTGTTGAGCTAAAAGTCTAAATTTATTTAAAATCATAAAATGTTTTTAAAGAGTTCTAATAAATAAATAACTACAATAGTTGGCATATGCAAAGATATGAAGGACCTTGCAGTACCTTTGCTGAACAGCGTCAACTCGAGTGATGGCTCTGAGTGAATGGACATCTGGAACAGCACAGGGCTTTATAGACTCATCATTATGGATACTATGTGGTCAGAGCATATGTACCCAATAAAACGTAGCCCCATGTGTTATAGACATTGCTCTAGAGGCAGAAGAGAGGAGTCAGCAAATCCGCCCCTGTATCTCTTAGTGTATGTAGAAGCACTCTGCAGGTTGTCTGACCATTGTCTTTGTTCTTTCCCTTTTATTTTCTGACTGTATCGTCTGTATTTTATTCTCCTTTCACTGACACACACACACACACACACACACACACACACACACACACACAGGAAGTCTGCAGTGAACTATGGTGCATGAGTAAAAGCAACCGTTGCATCACCAGTAGCATTCCTGCTGCAGAGGGAACCATCTGTCAGACCAACACAATAGAGAAAGGGGTGAGTGAACTCTGAAAAACAACTTGTTTAATGCATTAGTCTTTTTTAAAGGTTGTCAGCGTAGGAGGTGGGATGGGGGATCTGGAGGCTCCAGTCCCGCTGCTAATGTCCTCATCCTGACTCATCTTGGCTGTTGCTTTGTTTGGATCAAATGTTTTCCAACGAAAATATTTGTAAGATGATGAAAAATCACCCTTGAAAACAAAGTTCTGTTCCTGGAGCCGCGAGCTTTGCTCTCATTCTTTGTTAGTTCTGTTTTCCCTTTGAGATTAGGACTGATATTAGGATATTAGCTTTCCATGACCTTTCGGGTCAGCTTTTTCCATTATTAAAAAATGAAACTCGTCCTGTCTTAGATGTGAAGCTGTTATTGGTGTTGTGTGTTCATGGGTGTATTTTACCACAGTGGTGCTACAAGAGGTTGTGTGTGGTGTACGGGACTCGTCCGGAGGGCGTGGACGGAGGCTGGGACCTGTGGTCGCCCTGGGAGGAGTGCAGCAGGACGTGTGGAGGTGGAGTCTCCTCTTCTGTCAGACACTGTGACAGCCCTAGGTACACACCTCAGCTGGGACCAGTCTGAACTGTGGTAATATCATTGTGGTGAAAAACTGGACCTGGTGGATCGACTGATAAAAAATCTGCTTATTTATATTTATATCAAACTAAAGTAACTTAAAAGTGAGGATCATCAAGTATGAAAGGTTTTTGAGTGTTGCTTCTTTCTTTCGTTCAGTCATCTTACCGCTGTGTCATTGTGCTACGTCAATGAGGTTATATCAAATCAATCTTTAACCTAGAATTATGCCCAGTAGAGCATATACTTCAATAACAAAATGGCACAGACTCAAAAATATCATTCAAGATCCATGATTTTATTCCTGAGAAACATTTGTAAATTAAACGTCTTTTCTAGAAAGTGATATAATACTCCTGGAAAAGGCTCCAGTGGGTTTAGATAGATAGATATTTTTTCCTTTAATAGTCCCACAGTGGGGAAATTTGAGAACTAAAGCTGGACAATTATCTACAGAGTAAAAAGTAAAGAGCAAACTGTAGGCACGTACTGATGCAACAGAGTGAACCTGTATTTTGTGCTGAGAGTGATTGTACTGAATATTTGATATATGGAGCGGAAGTGACGGATTTACATTTAATTCTGTCACTAATGTTATTCCAATTGAAACACTCTCTCTCCCTTTCTCTCTCTCTCTCTCTCTCTCTTTCTCTCGCTCTCTCTCTCGCTCTCTGCATATATATAAATATGTACAATATTTTTTTAAATGTCTGATATCTGAGTCATCACGAAATTACTACCAGACCTGCTGTTGAATCACAGTCCCCAGATTCCTCATCTTGAACTGATTAAAACTAAGAATGAATTGACCCAAATCTTTTCTTATATCATTTCTTTGCGTCATCTGGCTCCGGGATGTTTAAATTTGTTAAAAGTTTAGCAGGAGCAGCCATTTGATGGTGTCTGGCTAGCTACCTTCTCAGCTTGTTTTTTCGCGACGGTTTACGATACACAAATAAAGCAACAAACATTAGCCAGACAAAGGCAGACAAAGAAGCGATCGGGAGCCAGCACTGTGTGCTGATGCGATGGAGGTTAGAACTTCTTAAATTGTGATCAGATGTGACGGACTGGCCTGATTCTCTCTTTGTTTGGGTGCAGGCCAACCATCGGTGGAAAGTATTGTCTGGGTGAGAGAAAGCGTTTCAGGTCCTGCAATATTGATGTGAGTATCACTGCTCTTCATCCTTTTTTATCGTCATTATCATTAATTGGTCAGCACGATGATCATTGCACCGGCCTCTGCAAGTATGTGTTTGTGGTGCATTTTCTGTGTGTATATGAATGTGTGTACGTGTGTGTGGTTGCGTTACAGGAGTGCCCCGCAGGCTCTCGGGATTTCAGGGAGATTCAGTGCTCCGACTTTGACAGCGTTCCTTTCCGGGGAAAATTTTACACCTGGAAGCCATACAGAGGAGGTGAGTTAGTAAACCTACTGTGTGTGTGTGTGTGTGTGTGTGTGTGTGTGTGTGTGTGTGTGTGTGTGTGTGTGTGTGTGTGTGTGTGTGTGTGTGTGTGTGTGTGTGCTTGCACATGTGTGCCTGTCTACTGTCTACTAAAAATGGCCTCTTTGACCTCTGGATCACTGTCAACCATCGGTTTTATTGGGTCTGTCTGTAGTTACAGCTCTGAACTCCCTGAATTAATTGCTATGATTTGGAAATGTTGGCCTCCAATGGGAGGTTTACAAGACTCCTAATTGGGATGTGAACCAGGGGTAGACCCAGAACTCACTGGAAGGACTGCTTATCCCATCTGGCCCGGGAACACCTCGGGATCCCCCAATAAGTGAGCGTTTAAACCGAAGGGCATCAAAAAGAAACGCAAACTTTGCCCCCCCCCCTCCCCTCTCTCTTTCTTTCTATATTTCTCGCTCTCACACACACACAAACAAACACAATGACCATCTGTCACAGCCAGAATGACCATTAGCACCTACGTCTGTGAGTGACCATTAAAACATCCATAAAGCTGTTACGGCCCTCAGCCGGTAGGATCCAGCATACAGCTAGGTAGATACTGTTTTCCCTCTGTGCATTCACACAACAAGCATACATACAACGTCAGGTAGGTTAAGGAGACTGCTACTTATTCCTGTGTGAAATATGGTGCAATAAAAATCCAGATCTAGTGAATTAAAATGTGGCTTCATAAGGTCATAAGACTGTCGGACCTTGGTGGAGGGTCATTCCAATTTTAAATTATTTCCATTACATGTTTCGTACTTCTCTCTCTTTCTCTTTCTGTCTCTCTCTTCTTACCCCTCTGTCTCTCTCTCTGTCTCTCTCTCTCTCTCTCTCTCTCTCTCCTCTCTCTCTCTCTCTCTCTCTCTGTGTATGTGTCCATTCGTGCGCAGCGCGAGGAGAAAGTGAAGCAAAGCTGCAGCCTCTCTCCAGTCTGGCTCACAGATGCTGGCTGCAGACAGCCACGCATCCCACAATGCCTTGCAAGAATTCCTTGCTGCTGATGAGCACTACACTGGACGTGAAAGATAAATAGTTTCAACGACATAACTGCCTTTAATCTAGCCCTCCAATAACATAATGGCTTACAGAGATGGCCGGCCAGCCAATTCCAACTTCAGGCAACAAGTGCTCCTTTCATCAAGTCAGCTGATTTTACAATGGAAATCCCTTGCAGCTGTTAAAATAGGAACCGTGCCAGTGACTCTGCCCTGCGTTAAGGCCAGATCACAGCGCCCAGCCCCTTTTCTGTCCTCTGCAGCCCTCTCTCTGTCCTCAAAGTCTCCTTCCTCCCTTCACTTGTGCCTTCTCTCTCAGGGAAAAGCAGCCTCCTTCTCTGTTACCCCCCCTGTCCTCTTTCCTCAGGACGCCTCTCCCTTTCTCCCCCTCGACTCCTGACTTTTGTTCACCGTTATGCAATCTCTTTCTCCATTTTTCAACTTTCTGCCCTGAGACAACAGAACAGAGACAGTCTTTCACTCTCATTAAAAACGTTTTAAATAAGCTGCTTGGCATTGCTGTTCTCCGTCCAACGGCCTTCACATTCAACCCTCACTCCATACAACATACCCTGCAAGCTATTACTCACTCACACACACACACACACAAACCCTGCTGCAAGCCATGGCTGCCCTGCCAAAGCGAGGCACCATGGGAATTGTATTTTTCCATGGTCTGACCACTTTATCGTTTTCGAGCCCTGCCAGTGGATTCTCTCTCTCTCTCTCTCTCTCTCTCTCTCACACTTTCTTTTTCTCCCTCTCCCTCCTTCCCAATACACATTGTACCTGCCTCAGTGCTGCCAGCACAAACAAACACAGCCCAGACTGATGTCAACAGCCTCTCAAATAGTGGAGCTGCTGGCGAGCTGTACAGTTGAATGAAGGATATATACCATTTGGCTCAAGAAAACATTTGTGTCCGTGTGTGTGTGTGTATGTGTCATGGTGAGGACAAAGAGAAAATATAAGAGTGAAAGGGAGAAAAATATGCATGTGGACATCTTTATAAAACCTATAGTTGTCCCAGTTGTCCCTGTTGTAAATGATTGTGCATCTTATAATGTGCTTTATATGACCTGATTGTGTTGTTGAGCTCTTTATCACCACTGCTTCTCAGAGAGACCTGTATTGATGAACTTATCAATATTCCCCTGTAGCAAATGTCAGTGAGTTTGGAATATGAGTGTCGATTAGGGATGAATATCATTTTTTCTCTGGGACACTTCCACAAACTCACTGTTGGTGGGTTGCGATTTGGCAAGTTTTGTAATTTTATGAATGATTTTTACATTTGCAGATTAGTTAATTATTTTAGTTTCAGGTTGTCATCGTTGCCAGTTTAGTTTCATTTGTTCATACATCTTTTTTGTAAGGTTAGTGGTGGATTCCAGCCACTGTCTTGTACAGTATGTGTTTAACAGTGGCAGTTAACAGTAGTTTTGTGTCTGTGTGCGTATGTTCGAGAGAAGCCGGGGCCTAATCACATTCAGCTGCTTGTTCCTCATTTGTCAGCACCGAAAAACATTTCCCACTCCCCTGCAGACTCTGTCTCTCCCTCTCACTCTTTCTTTTCACTGCTCTCTTCATTATTATTCATTGGGACACATTTGGCAGAGCACAGACTCAAAACCAGTTAATGTGTCAACATGAAACACGCTTCATTCACTCGTGTCTGCGTGTCCAGGTGGAGTGAAGTCGTGTTCTCTCAACTGCCTGGCTGAAGGTTACAACTTCTACACGGAGCGAGCTCCAGCTGTGGTGGACGGCACGCCCTGCCGAGATGACTCCCTGGACGTATGCGTAAATGGGGAGTGTAAGGTGAGATATGAAGATTGAATGCTCTTGTTGTTTTTTATGCCTTTTACAGCCAGAGGTCGGAGGCTTGATGGTTTTGGGTTGTCCCTCAGTTCAGCCCATTCTTGTGAACGTGATATCTCAATCATTCCTTCAGCGAAATTCTTTAGATTTGGTACAAGTGTAAAGTTGGAGTCATGGATGAACTTATAAGAATTTGGTATTTTAAGGTCAAGGTCACAGTGACAAGAACATCTCGAGAGAATCCTTTAAAATCTGGCCTAAATGTTCACTATAATATTGTAAAGTGAACTTATAAATTGCTGAGGTTTTGGTGGTAGAGGGTCAAAGGTCACAGTGGTCTCACAACAGGTTTTTGGATTATTGAACATAATATCTCAAATCTGCATTCAGGCAATTACTTTAAAGTTTGACCATTTTTCAATTGGACTCAAAAGATGAACTGATTAGAGTTCAGTGGTCAAAGGTCAGCGTGATCTCATATGAGTCTGGAAAAAAAGTATTTAGACGGAGGCAAACAACAGCAGGGCGGTAAGCTTTTGTTTCTTTGTTTCTTGTTCTACACATCCAAGCAGTGCTTTAATTGAAATGTCCACATGTCAGTTGACAAGCCAAATAGCTGAAGTAGCAGAATGAAATAATCAACACGAGATAGCATTCTCGCTCTCCAGACTCGCCACTGTCGACTTTACACGCGGACTGTCGACGATCATCATGATCAGCTGCTGAAATGATGGGACTCTGGCGGCGCTCTCAGATTCCCATTAACCGATGCTCGCTCTTTAATCCTAAATGATATGATATCTCACAGTGGAAGCAGAGACTACCTGGAGCTACAACACTTCCCTGGATCCTACTGTGACAGCAGCATGACTCAATTCAGGGATGTTGATAAAAAAGAAACACCTCATATTAATAGGGCTCTGTTTACGTGGTTGCTTTTGATTTGCATCTGTTGTTTTGTAGCTAAAAAAATAAATAAGTTGAAGCTTTCCCATAAAAAACAAGTCAACTTAAATTTCAGTCAACTTGCTGTTTTCTTGAATGTCAAAAGATGTTATTTTCAGCCCCCTCACTTAATTTAACTTATTCATGGTCTCATCCAAAGAGAGGATTTTGTTTATCAACATCCCCTCTCTCTTTCCTCCCCTCTCTCTTTCCTCCCCTCTCTCTTTCCTCCCCTCTCCTTCACTCCTTCTCTGCTCTTCCTTCTCTCTCCTCCGCTCTGTTCTGGTCTGCAAGAACTCAGTGACCCTCAAGCTCAACTGTTCCTCTGTCTGCTTTGCAGACTGGCTCTCATTCACTGCACTCTTATTATCTCCGTCTCTTTCCCTCTCTGACTCCACATCTCTCCGTTCCTCCCATTTTCTTACTTTGTCCCTCAACTTTTCCCCCTTTCTCCCTCATCCCGTTTCTCTGCCTGCCGTCTAGTCACTGCCTCTTCCTCACCTTCTCTTCTCTTCTCCTCTATCGTCTCACCTCTCATGTGTTTTATTCACACACAATACTTCAAACGCGCTGTGGAGAAATCTCTATCTCTTGTGTTTGCAGCCTCATGCTGGCATTTGTTCAAGAGCTGGTGTCTGCCAATGAGAGAGAAAGAAACTGAAGGAGAGAGGGAGAAATGAGGGTGGTAGAAAAAGGGGCCGAGGAACAGATGGTCCGGGTGAACACAACATGCCGCTGCAGACAAAAGGCTTGTCGGCTCCAGTCACTTTTTCCTGGATCGGTCTGACAAAATATAGAGTGTACAAAACATTAGGAACACCCGTTCATGCACCATGTAAATCCAGGTGAAGGCTGCGCTCTCACAGGGATTTCACCTGCTGATCTTTCTCAGCTGTACAGTGTAAGGGACACATAAGAAAAAGTGAAGCCTAGACTTCGTTGAAAAAAGCTTTTCCTGCTGCTGGTCTGTCGTTTTTAAAAGGAGTTTCTTACAGGCACAATAAAGCTTCAAATATCTTTTATGGTGTCCCTGGCTCAGCATCTAGTGTGCACATATACTCTAATCATAGTTTTGGCTTGCACATTTTCCATGTTGCTTAAAATGTCAGAGGCTCTTGACTTTCTCCTTCACTGTCTGTGAAGCGATTATTAAACCAAGTCCTTGAATCTCTATTGGGGCAGCAGCTCATTCTGATTCCTCTTAACCAAATACAAAAAAATCTCTATTTTCAAAATTGGAAAATGCAAAAAGATGGACGATGAGATGAAGCCAAAATATTGTGGGTATAAAAAGTTGCCATCTCGCGTGATGATGTCATTTTGAGCCAGAGTCTGCAGAGTATTGATTTGGGGATTGAGCTGTCTAGGTTCCGCTGATAGACACTCAGTCAGTCTGAGCTGTCAATCAGGATGTTTCAGCCCATTTTTATTGCATAGAATAACCCATAATGAACACATGAACATATATCAGTGAGATAAGAACAACCTAAAATGACAGAAACCATCGTTAAGATGAAATATATTTGATTCAACTTTTCAGTTTGGCCCATCGACTAACATGGAGGACATAGGGTTTATTACCTTTAAAGCAACCCACCACTGAGGTTGATTTATAATATATAAAATACTACGATTAACCACCAGAGCTCAAGACAAGACTCACTTTTTCGAAGATATTTGGTTTACTGTGATGTATGAGATCCAAAAAGCATGAAATCTGAACATTTAACTGATGGAAAAATGGATTCGATATTTTCTCTCCATCAACTCAAGATTGATTAGATTTTTTAAAGCAGCGATCTGTCACCTCACTTCATATTCTAACTGTTCAATTAAGATTATGTATTTTGCCTGTAAAGATGAGGTTTGACCTTTAATCATTTTAAATCTTTAACATCACAAATGCAACAAGGGGGTAATCACAGTTTCAACGCCGGATTTAGTCTTGAATTATGATCTAATCAACATAAAAGTAATAATAAACTTAAGCCTCATTATCCCTTTCTACAATAAGCAATTGAATATATGAGTATGGGAGCCGTTGCCATTCATTTTTTGCCATTTTGTTTAGGTTTGGTTCACTGTTAAAGAGTTTGAGTGAAGCCACCTGCTTTGCTCATCATGAAACTTATTTATGTCGACAGCTATGAGTTTAGCAACCGAAGAGCATTATGTCTGCACAGGATCACAAAACACATCTGGACTTACCATCTGATATTTCTGTGTTTGGGAAAAGTGGTCTGGAAGACATTAGATGTAATCCCTCAGCCCGGCCTCTGACACCTCTCGACTTACTGACTGTGCCCCTTCACCCATGGCCCTGAGTGACCCCCCCCTTACCCGCTAACCCCCCTCTCCCCCCTCGCAGCACGTCGGCTGCGATCGCATCCTCGGCTCCGACGTACGCGAGGACCGCTGCCGGATCTGTGGAGGTGACGGGAGCAGCTGTACGACTGTGGAGGGCCTTTTCAACGACTCGCTGCCCGAAGGAGGTAGAGACATAATGCACACCGGCCCTTTTCTCTCTCTCCCTGTAATCACATTCATTTAACGTTTGGGAGCGTTTTCCAAAGACATTTCTGCTCATGTAGATGAAGATGTTGATGTGTCCTTCATAAGCAGTTGGGAAACATGGTTCACTGTTTGACTTCAGCTTTGGAATGGTTTCCCCTTTTTCTTAGAATCACATTGCGTTAACATGAGGCATTTACCTTGAGAAGTTATGCAACATAATTCTCCTTTGCCAAACATGTGCATATCCAACCTTTGGACTCTGATACTCTGGATTGTGAATGCATCTTGGAAAGCTGCCTCAGCCAATGAGTTGGGATGCCCCAAATATTCAAAGTGTATCATATGTTTGTCTGTTCACATGTGAAGCAGCGTGCCGTCACATTTCTTTATTTGATTGAGCACATGGCTGCACAGGCAATTACATCCGCATTGCTCAGCAGCCGTTTTACTCTAATGAATGCTAAGAGATGCACAATGTGTATATACAGTGGTTGAGAGTTAAATGCAGCCCAGATTTAATTTGTATTACAGATAAAGTCAATAAATTCCTGTCTAGTCCTTTAATGTCTTGTTGGCAGGCCTTGGAAAAGCATCAGTCAGTTTTTTTTGTAGATTTGTCATGGAGATCTACTTATACTTATGCATCCTCTGCATATAAATTCAATGTTTTGACATCTACTTATGGGACTTAGAGAGAGCATGTAAATAGAGAAAAGAATAGGGCCCAGAATCAAGCCTTGAGGTACACCGAAAATGTTGTCTTCAAAAGTGGCCACTTTACAGACAAGCAACTGATGCTACAGAGATAATCATAAATCAAAGATTATATCATGAATATAATTACAACTGACTTATAAATTGATTGAGTAAAATGATGTGATTCGCACTGTTAAATGTAGCTGGAAGTTAGAGCAGTTCAGAATGGCCTAACTTGTTTGACACACATTTGGAAATTTAGAAAAAAGCTTAGGAACCATTAGTTTAGGATTAAACTAATGGTTTGTATATAAACAAACCAATATAGTGAGTCAGGTCAGATTGATATCATATACAGATGTACATCATTCATTTCCAAGCCAACCCAAGACCTCTAAGAACAGAACAAAACAAAACCTGAGCACATTAACAAACACACATGAATATGTACAAATGCATACCATAGTATGTAAGTTTATATATATGTATAAATATATATATATGCATATATAAATATATCTCCAGCAGCCACCCACAGACACGTGGAAGACAGATTTAGGTGAGGTCCAACCAGTGTGGCTTGAGGTCCGGCAGCCGCCGTATCTATTCTGGGTTACATTTCTCACCACAACACCAAACTCCAGAGTCTCTCACCCAACTGTCAACACCACTCACCCCCTTCCAGGATTCCTCATGGGGGACACACCCTGAGCAAGCAGCCTTACTTTGGACCACAGTGACCATGCCAGTTTGTCAACCCCAGCTGAAGTCTCAACCACCCTCAAAATATCTGACATTGTCACTGGGTTGAAAAAAGTCAGTGAGTAAGGCTGAAGTTGTCGGTTGTTTGGTCTCGTGTTTGGTGGTCTGAGGGGGGGTGTCCGTGGTCAGGGCTGTTATAGTACAAAAGGGTGTTCTACTTATTTTGGTCATAAGATTGGGGAGATTGAGAGAACTAGTTAAAAAGGGAATTGTCAAAAGTGTTGACACATGGGTCGATATTTATGGAATTTAATTTCCTAGTAGGGATCAAACTTCTCAATCTAAAATTTCAAAAAAAAGTTGACTGATTGATGCAGCCCAAGTGTATAATATCCCAAATACTCTCTCGCCAACACTCTGATAACTTGGTCACAAACTACAGTACAGCCTGACCTCATCTCTGTCCAAATTCAAACTCCAGGCCTCAGGGAACTGAAGGCTACTTCTGACCTCATGCCGATTCATAACTGGCAGAATCACTCATGTCTACAGCAAACGTTTTTATTTCTCTGAACTCCTAAAGCACCTCTCGTCTCTGCTCCAGTGATTTAAATATGGTCTGTCTCCTGGCAGAGAGGTTCTGCGGAGTGAACGTGAGTAAAAGCTCATTTAGCAAGGCACAATATCCCGATGTGCATCATATCGTTATCCCAATTCCCCCAAAGCAGGAAAGTGAAAGTTGAAGTTACTTAAAGATGCTGTGTTCTTACTGTGATCTCAGCTTAAATGCAAAAATAATTTCCCTTTAACTCTCTTTCCATCTGTCCAGCTTTTGGCCGTAGTAGGCGGTGAGGGGTTACTGCAGTGTCATGGGCCAGGGCTTTACAACACAGCTCCTCTGATTGTTAACATAAGAACCTCACACCCTCGCTCCGTGTGTGTCGGGTGTGTGAAGCCAACAAAAACCCCTCAAACGCGCCTCCATCTTGAAACCCAGAGCAGAGTCAGTGTGACCTCTCCAAGCTCCACAAAGAGGTCATAAGCCAAACCTCTCCTTTCCTCTAGTGGTCAAAGCACTGGAAGGAATTATCTTAGTCTTCCCCTTTCTTTTTTTTTGTTCCCTCTTTGTCCAGTGAGGCTGAAGTTATTTACAGGGCAGAGCTTAGAAAAGCAGAGCTAGGCAGGGTATGAGGTGAGATGAGCGTAAAAAGAAAAGTTACTTAAACAGATGGAGAGAAGAAGAAGAAGAGAAGAGGGGACGAGCCGGCTCTTGGCGTGGTTCTCACTCTCTAACAAAGAGCTGAGCGGCTGCGGCCGGCTGCCCAGGAATGCAACTGGAACCTCAAACCTCTACTCAGTCCATCGTTGTCCCACAGAGCTAAACACTTATAAGTTGCTCCCCTGATCCCCAGCGAATAAACCTCAATCGCTTTGTTTTCATTTTTTTGACTTTGTGTTGATCTGTGTGTGTGTGTGTGTCTCAGGTTACGAAGAAGTGGTCAGAATCCCCAAAGGATCAGTGTTCCTCCACATACAAGAGCTCAACATCTCCCTCAACTACCTTGGTAAGATGATATTCACGATAGCTTTGAGTGTAATAGCCTTTCAAGGAAACTAGGGAAAGAAATATGAAAACTATGACAGGAACCTCAAAGCTGACCAATCTTCAAGAATGTGCATGTGCACAAAGGCAGCTGGAGCTGCTTGTGTTTCTTGAAGATATTTCACCCCTGATCCAAAAGGCTTCTTCAGTTCAGAATCGAATGTCGTCTTTACAGCTGTGGTCTGGTCTAAAGAGGATTTCCTACAGTCACCAGCTGGTTATCGATATGTTGGCCTGAGAAGGATCCACCCATTAGATCCCCTTGCTCGGGAATAGAAGGAGACTGTTGAAGGAGCTTGAAAATAGGACACAATCGATTATCAAGATCTGAACTGAAGAAGTGATTTGGATAAGAGGTGAAATGGCGACTACACAAGTACAACTCCTGAAGATACCATGACCCGAATGAGGAGAATCTTCACAGATGTGAGCTTTACTAACTCATCTTCTCCATTATTTTTCATCATTTATAGCAATAGTGTTATTGTGCCTGTTCGGGTTCACATTCACAGCATGTTCTTCTTGTCCCTGAAGACAGTTCTTGATGGCTCTGAATGTAGTTCTGCTGCAGAACTTAATAATGCACGTTTTTGTATTTAAACAACAGGGTTTGCAGGAAGAGCTCAAGCTCCTCTAATAAGATTTCAATCAGGAGAGGCTTAAAAAGGCACAAAGGAGAAAAGAGCTGAGACCCCAGCAGGAAGTAGCTCCCCATGGGAAGCCGTCCTCTGGATTTGTTTTTTCCAATATGTAGGAAACTTCCCAGTGAGCCAGCCTTCATCATATCAGAACCTATAAAGTGGAACCATTGCAGCTATTTTTATTGTTAATATCGAACATCTGCCTGATAAAATGTCTGTACAGCAGATCCTTGTCTCGCCGATGGTGCTTTCATGTCATCTCAATCAGACCTGAATCGACCTCTCTCGCAGCAGACATTTTGGCTTGTCACAACTGGAAACTGGCATTTCATTTCGATCAGCTACTTTCTGCATCCTGGTGTTCTGCACACTGGCTCACTCTCATGGTTTACTGGGATGCCTGATGGAACTAAATGTGTTTCACCTGTGCTTTTCTGGCGAGTTTAAATGTCTAGAGTGAAGAAGAAATGTGTAATGAGCTGCCAAGTTGGAAAAAAACGTTGACGTCATCTTCTCTCTATTTTGATTATGAATCTGCGATATCAGGAAATGCTGCCGTTTAACACAGTTACATCTAAATAAAATGCAGTTGATATAGTTAATTTAGCTGGAGCCTTATGCAGTTTTCTTTCTCAGGATACGAAGTGTCGAAGGTCGAGACTCAAAACTGTTTGGGCCTGTGATCAGAGCAAATGTATCTTGTATATTTTCCATTTACTGTCTTTATTTAATGTCATTTCCTCCGTGCCATAGTGCTGAAGAGTAAAGGTGACCAGTATTTCATCAATGGGAAGCTGACCATCGACACACCGCGCAGGTTTGAAATTGCCGGTACCACCTTTCACTACCGGCGGCCGACTGACGGACCAGAAACTCTTGAAGCTTTGGGGCCAACAAACATAACCCTTATCGTCATGGTAATATGAACCCCCCCCAAATAATAATAAACAAAAGGTTTAATCCAGTTTTGTCTTGTTGTCGTGTTAAATCTTCTGTCGGGTACGGTCGTATTTGTGTGCAGGTGCTGGTGAGGGAGGAGAACCCAGGGATCCACTTTCGTTTCAACCCTCCGCTCAACAGGGACCCGCTGAGCGGTTTTGCCTGGCACCACAACTCCTGGTCCCGCTGCTCGTCCGTCTGCGCCGGAGGTAGAAACACAACAACACAACAACACAACTACAAGCGGTTGTCATTTACTAAGTCACTGCATAGACTCTGATTTAGTCCCTGGAGTCTTACGCCCACTATAACACAGAACCAGAACCACAACCATTGGGCTGTGGAGGTGTTGGTTGACACATATTTTTCCGGGGCTATAGGTTAGTGGTTTTCTCAATTCTCAGGCTTCATTAACACTCTTGTGTTGTCTCCCCTGTCAGGTGCACAGATCCAGCAGGTGGTGTGCAGGAAGCATTCGGATCATTCAGTCGTCTACAACCACTTCTGTGAGAAGAAGAACAAACCCAAAGAGAGGAAGAGATCCTGCAACACTGAGCCGTGCTCCCCAAGGCGAGTTCTCTCTCACACATTCGATTTTCCAATAGTTTTGTACCTTTCTAGTTGATAATATGATTTTTATCTCACTTATAGCTTTAATTTGAACCTTTTCTTTACTTTTAGATTTAGATTTTTGTATTTTCATATTTGATTAGGAGAGATAAGTCTTATGCAAACTGTATAATTCACGTTTATGCACGTTCCCCTCTCTTTATTCAGTATTTTTTGTGCACATATGCAATTGTGTGTTTACTGCAGTTATCAACAGTTTCTACCTGAGTTTCCTGTTTCTACAGTGTAATTACCTCCTGTAGAATATACTATATATAGTATACTATACAATGCAATGTGTTCAAACTAATGCATTGAACACAAACTAAGGATGCCGCTCCTCTCTGCTTCCAGCTGGTGGACAGGAGACTGGTCGGATTGCAGCCGCAGCTGTAACGGAGGCCTGCGCAGTCGGGAGGTTTTATGTAAAAGGAGAATCTCTGCAACCGAGGAGAAAGTCCTGGATGACTCAGCCTGCACCCCCACTCGCCCCTCGCTCACTGAGCCCTGCAGCAACCACAGCTGCCCCCCCGAATGGCTGGCCCTGGACTGGTCAGAGGTAGGCAGACGTCGAGTGGTCTCCCATCACGCATGTGTTGTGCATGCGTCTCCTGCAATGTTTTCTGTCAACTCTGGGGAGGAAAAAACTTGAACCAACACTGGAGTTTTGAAAAATGCCTTTCAAATGGAGGAGTCATTTCTCTTCCAGATGAACCTTACAAACCCAAACATCTGCCAGGAGAGAGAGAGAGAGTGAGAGAGAGAAACTTAAACCATGAAATAAAAAACAGAGGCACGGAGCAGACAAATACATCACGACGAACATGTTGATTCAGTCATGAATACATACTGTTACACTTGTCAAGTGGGAATCCCCCGGGCTGGTTTTTATTCTCACCATTAAGCTTGTGTCGAGAGGGTCTGCATGATGTTGATTTTATCATCAGAGAGCGTCCTGTGGGCTCCAACTGCATATGCATCCTCCAAGAAGACTAAGAGAGAAGTGTAACAAGAACAACTACAAGTCAGTGGTGTCAGTGACTGTTAGTTCTGCACGTTCACACACAAGTTTAATTGAGTCTTTAGTTTGAGCAGCTCAGGGAGTTTTTTCCACCTCCAGTTCTGCTGAACTTTGCTAAAACTACAACTCAAAAGTCTCTCACTTGATACCTTCATATGTTCCTGGAGCTAAATCTTGTTTTCACGGTTCAGGACGAATAGAAACCAAATGAAATGTTGTCCGCAGCGCTCCAGCGTTCAACTTCTCTCCACAGCGATGGCACACGCACGCAGGCGAGGAATTACGTGGAGCTTATTTACAGGAACTGAGCAGGGCTCTCGACTTTGTTTCTTATACAGCTGCTGACCTCTGCTGAATGGATTAAGAAGATTTCTTCTTGCATGCTTGTGACCGCAGTGACCCTCTGCTGCACCCTCCCATCGCCTCCGTCTCCCTGCCCTCCCTCCCACCTGATGTTTTCCCTTCTTTTTTTTTCTTTCTCCCTCCTTTTTTTTTCATCTCCCTCTCCGTCTGCAGTGCACGCCCAGTTGTGGTCCTGGCTTCAGGCACCGTGTGGTCTTGTGTAAGAGCGGGGAGAGCGGGGACACGCTGCCAGAGTCTAAGTGTCCCAAGCACGGCCGGCCCACCTCCAGGGTGCGCTGTAACCTGCAGCGCTGCCCTCCCCCCCAGTGGGTGACGGGTCCCTGGGGAGAGGTGAGACATGCTTTTGGTTTATTATTTCTCTCATTCATGGTTTTAGTGCAGCTTTTTTGCACAAATCATTTTCTGTTCTGTTGTTGTATACAAAGTTCTGTGTTGTTGTGTTTCAGTGCTCCGCTAAGTGTGGCCTGGGTCAGGAGATGCGTTCAGTTCAGTGTCTCGCTCACACCAGTCAGCAGTCCATGGACTGTCTGGAGCACCAGCGACCAGCAGCCATGCAGCAGTGCAAGAGCAAATGTGACCTCAGTCTGCACGGACAACCCAGTACGGACAACCCCGAAGGTCAGAGGTCAAACACCACACACTCATGTGTCATGTTTAGTCGAAAGAATCAGATAAGTAGGAAGAGATCCAACTTAGACGATGAATTTGAACAACATGTTCTTGCTCAAATTAAGATTTTAATTACATTTTCGGTGACTTTAAGATGAACTGGATTTTATTCAATTTATACGTCCAGATATCTAACTTCAGAGTCACAAGGAAGTAAAGATAAAGAAGATTTCTGTAGCCAGCTTTTTTATTGTTTACAGCTGTAATAATCAAATCATTTAATGTTTCTCTTCAATTAAATGTCTTTGGACAATTTTCACTAAACTCCAGTGGAACTCTAACCCAGTTACACTGTTTACTTGTATAATGATAGGCTAATCTCTTTTACTCTATACCAACATATATGTGTATACATCTACATATGATGCACCTTTCATACACACAAATGCTTCACATCATTGTATTTATCATATAAGATAAAATGCAATAAAAGAGGATGTAACTAAATATATATACACAACATACACACACACAAGTATATATAAATATATACACACATATATACACAAAACAATATTAAGTGAAAGTAGAAAGAGAAGGATACAGACAGGAAAGAAGGATATGTAGACATTTTTAAATATTGTTTTGTACATTTTTATTCAAATGTAAATTATCTGATGTTCTCAAGCGTCAAGAAGTTAATTAATAAATGTTTCAATCCACAGGCCGTATGTCAGAGGATCTCAGGGAGTCTTTGAACAATCAAGGTTGATAAAAGCGACTAATTTCTTGAAATTTTTTAATTTGAAATCCTGCTGATTCTGCAAGATCTGCTGTAAAACAAAAAATCTATTACTCTGGTGCTGTCAATTAAACGTTTCGTGTGTGTGTGTGTGGTTGGATGTGTGTGTGTGTGTGTGTTTGTGTGTCTTTCTTCCCTACAGAGTGTAAAGATGTGAACACTGTGGCCTACTGCCCCCTGGTGCTCAGGTTCAAGTTCTGCAGCCGGCCATATTTCAGACAAATGTGCTGCAAGACGTGCCAGGGACACTGACACCATGAAGCCACGCAGCATCCGTCTCCGGGTTGTGTCCACACTCACACACAGTACGCCTGAGAACCTCCCACTGAGCCGTGAAGCAGCAGCCCTCACACTACCTCTGACGGAGGAGTGAGAGAAAGACCTAACCCCCCGCGGTGCTGCCAGACTGACCTGGTCCTGTGTCTGGTCAGATGGGACCTTTTCCAGCCAGAATCCAGACCAGACGCCTCTCTGGGCCAAGCCGGGCCAAAAAAACAGCCTGAGTGGAGTTAGAACATTCCACTGGAGGCAGGGCTGCTGAGAGCCAGAGAGGCAGAGAGAGGGAGAGACCTCCCTCCGTCGTCTTTTAGGATGAACCCTCTCTCTCTGTCTCTCTAAACCATCTCTCTCTTGTAATATTTTGGTGCTACTTATATTTGTCTTTGGCCACAGGACTGGTTGCAGGTTGTCTTTGACTCGGTGGCCTTAATTTCTTAAACTTGTATGTTTACAGGTGATATCGGAATAGTTATGAATTATAAAAACAAAACAAAATCCACTTTGTAAAGAAAATGATTTTCCAAATATACTTGCCCATGAAAAGGAACATGCTATATGATGAAATGTACGATTTCTCCATGTTATCTGATAGTTGTTACTTGAGCTCGTTGTTTTGTGCTATTGCTTTATTGTGTATCATCGTATCCACCACGTCCTCACTGTCAGTCAGCTGAAGTATGAGTTTGATTTGCACAGTGTCAGCAGCGAGAGGACGTGTGAATTTATGTCTGTTCTCGACTTGACGTCTACAAGGAAGCTACAACCGCCTCACTGCGGTGAACCTGCCGTACTCTTGCCGTTTTTTGGGGTTTAATTTGTTCACATGTCAACACTACCTTCAGTAATGTGAGCCGTGCCAGTGCTCACATCACCTGGACTTTTTTTTTACATTATGGGATGTTATATTTTGTTGTGGCTGCAGACAGTGGCTTTAAAAAGGAACTTCAACAGCTCGGCTTATTGTCATTATATGAAAATCCTTTTTTCTTCTATAGGAAGAGAGTGTGTTTTTGCCACCTGTAACCCATTACTCGCCAGCTCTTGTAACTCTTACCATGAGTGGAAACTCAGAGCACAGTGAGACACGGCGAGCCAGCCCCTCCCAGCAGGAGCAGGCCCAGTGTGGAGGAGGGACCACCTCTGACCGCACTGCTTTCAAACAGCCTTTAATCCACAGAGCGTTAATCTCACATTAAACTTCAGATTTTTTCTTAGTTGCACAGATCAAGGCTGCATGAAAACATTCAGAATGCTGGGACAAGCAGTTTTTAAAGGTTCAGTGTGTAGACTTTAGTGACACCTAGTGGTGAAGTTGCATGTTGCAGAATTACCATCCCCCTCCAAACATGACAGAGAACCCGTGGCAGCCTTCAGTTGTCCTAAAAATTCAAAAGTTTGTCCAATTTGGGCTACTGTAAAAAACATGGTGGCCTCCATAGAGTGGACCCGTTCCCGATGTCAATATATAAAGTGTTAAAATGTAAAGGTAAAGAAAACAACAATTCGTACAATTTAAATGAAACAGACTAGTAAAACATCAATAGGATTATATTATATAAAATTTCTTCCAATAGATAAATTTCACATGAATTTTACACACTGGACCTTTAAATTAGAGTTTACATAAACTGATCTTACTGCATGGAAATGTTAAACCTGTAATAACTGGATTTGATTGCCACATTGACCTATCATTGATAACATGTCATACAAAAAGTTCCTTATTCCCACATTCAACAGTTACAGAGCAACTTTATCTTTCATTTAAATTCCTGTTGGTGAATCTGAAGTCCAATAACCATCAACTCCTCAGGGGAATTATCTGTTTTCAGCTGCTAAATGCTACACTGTGTTCACAAGCCAGTGACTCATTATGTCCGTCTGCTGTTTGGTGCCGAGCAGCTAGTTTACAGTTAGTTTTTAATGTTTCTGAAATCAGCTGTTAGGTTGCAGTGAGAGTGAAGCAAAACACAGAAGTTGTGGCGTGGAAAGTCATAGAACAACATGAAACTCGGTTTAAACCGCCCATTACATTGACCACTTTCACATGGACCACTTTCATTAGACATATTAAACTACAATGTCACTCAGTGGAGTTAACACCTTTGCCTGGGCCCAACAGTCGCCTTATCAAACCCCATTTTAATTCACTCGATCCTGATTTTCAGATTCCACACACTTATAAAAATCAGTCCACTAAACATGGCCGATTTTTTCTTTCATCAAGATCCATGATCCAGAGCAGAACCACAATTTAAGTGGTTCTTTCCAGACCCATAACGCATCCTTCCACCAAGTCTCATGGAAATCGCTGTTTTGGCGTAAAAATCGAATTAATGCAGATTCCTTAGTGGTGGTAAATATTGCTGATCATATGGTTTAATAGATCAACACATTAAGCATATTGGTGGATGCTGGATTTATAAAAACAATCTGAAAATAACTTCAAAGACTGATTAATAAGGTTTCCATGCTCTTGAGTAGGATGGACGTCACCTGACCCAGTGCCGTGTGGCACAGATTTCATTCAGGAGTAGTGACGCATTTAAAGTTGCTGTTTCAGCCGTTTCTCCATCCTGCAGAGAGTATTCTTAGAAAACGTCTGACATCCGACGACATCACTGCTGCCATGTCCACTGTGCCCTGAAGTCTGAGCTGTGGCCGCCGACACTCACACTGATCACTTAGTGTCACATCAATTCATTGTAAAGGGAGAAAGCTACAGCATGTCTCTGTGGGGACGAGCTGCAATCTTGTTCCCTTTTTTTTCTTTTGGTGCTTTGGTTTTGGTTTGGTGCTATTACTTCACTGTTGTCGTCATTGTTTCCGAGTTGTAGTTTTAACAGTTTAATTGTTTGGATATCTGTTTGAGCCTGTTGTAATGGAACCAGAGCTGGCCTGAGTCGGGAGAGTGCAGCTGCTCGGGGGCCCTCTGGGAATGTCTGCTCATTTTTATCATAATTTCCATTCCGTGACTCCGTTCAAGGGGCAGAAACGTGCTCCATTAATGCAATGTTCCTGGTCTTCATTATACAAAATGATTTCCAAGTGCTCCAACAGTCTTTTGGATGTGTTCAGCTTTGGCCAGCCGAGCCAATCCGATGAAATGTTCAGTCGAGTCGTGTCATCAGAGTGTACAGCCGCCCTGCTGTTATTCAGGACTGAAGAAGGTGGAAATACTATTTATGACGTTTTCAGTTGCACATTTTACAGTTTCAGACGATATTTCAAAGATGTAATTGCCAGAGATCCTCCTTTTTCAGTTTTTTTTTCTCTATCTACCTGGGCCTATAATAAATGTTCACACTGAGCGGTGGACCTGTTGTCAGACTAAATAAGAGGGACAGTAGACTTTTGTTTTTCACATGCTAATTATAACATGACATGTACTGTACTTTGTTATAGAAGATGAAACCATTTGTCCCCTATGTACATCTTTTTCAAAAGGAAATATTAAAGCGATTAAACATTGTTGATTTAAAAAAATAAATGGGGTTTAATCATTTGAGTCTTTACATTTTCATACATTTAAAAATTGTTTGTCTGTACTTGTGTTGAAATAGCTTCAGCATCCAGACGGAGGATGAGATCATCAGGGACTGTTGTCTATTTCTGGATCAGACATCTTTGAAGGAAAAGCTCAAGCAGGAGGTTCTTCTTTTTGTCTCACTGAGGCTGAGACGTCCGTCTTCACTTTGAATCTTCATAACAGACTAAAAGGCGAAGGATACACCTCTAATGTTCAGAAGGTGTAAGCAGATTGGACAAAGTATATTCTTAGTCTTACTAGTCTTACAAGTGGAACTTCCTGGCATGCTATCGAAGGAAAGCTTTTGATTTGCCGTATGAAGAATGTTGATGGTTTCAGGGATGTAGCCCTGGATCATCATCAACTTCATCTCCTATTTGTCATGTACAAAAAATGTTCCTTCTCTGTGATGCTTGGAGATGCTTCCTCTTCATGTGCTTCTCTCTCTTTTGGAGCCCCTCAGGACTCTATCTTGGGTCCCCTACTGTTTGCTGTATACATGCTACCACTGGGGCAAATCATGCATGGCTTTGACATTGATTTCCATTTCTATGCAGATAACACACAGCTGTATGACCTGTTAAAGCCTGGCACCACTGAAGTTGCTCCCACTATGTCCATATACCATCTGATGAGGCTAAATCTGAATTCATCATAATTACAACATAATTAGTTTGAGCACTGCCTGAGATCCTCCAACAGGGCCCTGCTAGGGGTTCCAAAATCTCGAATGGTCACATGTGACCGGGCCTTCGCTGTCCCAACTGATTTCACATCATTCAAATGTTCATAGTTCCTGAATCTTCAATCTTTTGTTATTGTAAGGCACTTTGTAACTTTGGTTTTGAAGGTGCAATCAAAAAATTCAGCAGAAAGTTTCATTATTATTTTTATTAAATAAATAATGCAAGCGGGATGCACAGTACTCAACTGATGCATGACTTTGTGGAGACTGGGTGGAAACCTGAGCACGAGGAGTAAATCCACACGTTTTTCCCCCGAGACAAATATTACAAGTCATCTGATGCATTTTTCATGTTCTGGTTTGTCGAAATAAATGGAAACCAGCACCATCTCTACAAATGTTCTGGGTAATGGGCTTGTTTACCTTCCAAGTTCGTAATTTAAGTAGTAGTTCAAAAATCATTATAGTTTAATACGAATTCCAAATGCTCAAGTCTTTTCTTAACAGCTTCCAATCTTTTGATTGTCTCTCCCACGTGTGACGAGCTCTGTTCAGGGTTCCGGTCGGGACTTGTGTCCAGTGAGTAACTCTGGTTTGGTGATAGAGCAGTTGATTGCATGGTCTGGGTTCCTCTGCTATAATGAAGTTGTTCAGAATCCTCCATTCTGTGGTTTATTCCATTCATATTTTGCAAGCTTGGTGCAGAAATACAGGCATGTTCTTGGTAAAAATAATCATCTTGGTTTGCTGGCAGATCAGACAATAAAGGGATCATCAGGGTTCCTCTCGGTTCTTTGAGGATAATTCCACAATTCTTTGATGAACTGCCATCCTGGGTTTTTCTGCTATCAGGAATTGGTTGAGGAAGATCTGTTCTGTGGTAAATTCCGTCCGTATTCGACAAGCTCAGTTCAGCGATACTGTTCAGGCCTGTGTGGAGATAATCATGCTCATCCGATCGCTTATCAGTACTGCCTGATTTGAGGAAATCCCCGGCAAAAGTATGCCCCCAGTGATTGATACTCATTTCCTGGTTTGTTGGTGGAACTTATTTTTGTTCAGTCTGGTATAGACAGTATTGAGGCCGGCCAGGTGACGAGTTACTTTCCTGGTTGTTCTTCTACCTCTGCTTTACTCAGTCTACTGTGTTGGTGCACCGTTCCTGGAGGAGCTCCCTTATTCTGAAAGAGATCAATGCATCTCAGGCTAGATTAAAGGTCAAATAGGAGAAAAAGATCATAGCAGTCACAATCCCTTGTGTCTTTGAATGACAGTACGGTAGAAAATATTGATCTGTGAGTATTAGATTTCTTTGAAGTCACTCTTTGTGTAGACTGGGCTGATGAACTCTCCCCGATTTATCTCACATAAAGTCGCAAACCAACCGGGACTGTCGGGCTGTTTTTCACAGACATTAGCAACATTAGCCAAGTAGCACGTGAACAAAGCAAACCGCTCTTTGAAAGTTCTACATCATTTAGTGTGTGCGAATTTTTTTATGAATAAACATCTGATGTATGACACGTTACAGTTGTTGGGATTATTATACCCTGAATGTTGCACCATTAAAGGTGGGCCTTTGATAAAATCGCCAACTTCCTGTTCAATTTAGGGTATGGGTCCAAGACACTTCATGTAAGTCTGGCCATTATACATATACCTACCAATTTTTATACATGTAGGTTGAAGGTTTGTAGAAATTTTGTAGGGGGCGCTATCGAGCCATTTGTCTCCGACCATATGCAAAACATATATTATTATATATTTCTTATTTCAGAACTTTTCATGCATGTTTACCCTCCAAAACATGCAATCAACTGTAAAAAAGTTCACATCAAAATTTGTCAACAGAAATGACAACATGTACAAGATGTCTTCATCACCTTCTCAAGGGTCTTTGGACCAAATTTCAGCTGGATCTGGTTTGGAGAAGTTTGGTGCAGATTGGATAAATATAGTCAAGTTGGAAGGACTTCCTGTTTCAAACTTTGACGTCTGGCAGCCCTAATAAAATGCAGTTCATAGTTATGAAGATGTCACATCTCAAACTTATTAAAATACTAAAAATGCTCCTCTTCTTTAAAACTCTGATCTGCCTCCAACCTCCAAGCAAACATTTCTAAACCTTCCTCTAATCGTACATTAAATGAGTTGCTGTGCTGTCACCTGAAAACATTCTCACTCAAAATGACTCAGAACAGCAAAAAGCAACACAGTTTGAAACCTTCACCCACACACAGTGCTATCAGCACGGTGTACACACTGTGTGAACCTGCATCAGTGATTATGGGCGTTGGAATCAGCAGTCTCTCTGACGAAACAAACAAAACGTGAGGCAACCGCAGCCTGGGTGGAGCTGGCAGATCACGACTGAACCCCATCATTTGGCAACAGATTTTTGTAATTACTGTAGTGCAGTTGTGGTTGTTATTGCTGTCGACACCTGTGTGCACAATGAAGTGGGTCGTCTGTCTTTCACTTTAGGGTCTGCCAACACAGACGCTGTCAGATCATGATTTTCATCCTTTGTCTGAGTGTGACAAAAAATACAGAAGTAGCAGCTTAACATTGCACGGTAAGTCCATCGGTCTATGTGTGTGTGTCTCTGTGTGTCTCTGTGTGTGTGTATGTGTGTGTGTGTGTGTGTGTGATCTGAGAGCAGTTCTTGTTTCGCTTGTTTCACACACAGCCTGTCGGAGTATGAGGAAGAGGGTTTTTTGAATCTTGCAGTGGCTGTCTTGTAGGTCGCTGGCTGCTGTGTGCCGCTGTGTGATGGCTGCTGTGTGAGGAGGTCAACCTGTGGATTTAAACGACACAAACACACACACACACACACTGTCTGGACAGTGAATCCCTGAGGAGGAGAGGCCCACAGGACAGGAAGAATGGTATGGTACCACACCTTCATTTTTTTTCTCACCCAAACAGCTATAATGTGTGTACAAACCTAAAACTAAAGTAAAGTTGTGTATCTCCTGAATCTGTCTGCTGATATTTTGACAAACACAAACCTTAGAAAGTTAGAAACTGGTGGTTTTTCTGTCAGAGACGACATTTTAAACAAATGCTCTAGTTTCAAAGGGTGAAAATAGCTCATGAGGAATTTTGATTTCATGTCAGTTTATTCATTTCCACAAACAAAATGAGAAGGTTTCATGCTGTGAAGTCAGTTTTGACATGTTGATAATGTTGAGTGCCATCACTTCAGCAGCAGCAGCAGAGCGAGTTTCCTCTTTTTCGACTCCAACCTTTTCATTGAGAGCAGCTCGAAGCAGCAAAATACATTATTGTTCCACATCTGAATACTTTTTTTTGTGACCATTTCCTATAAATTCATACACGTGGACTCATGACACTCATAAAATACTTAAAACACACGTTCTCAAGCCAAGAAATCTGTATAAAAAATGTGTTGTATGTGTTAGTGAAGGTGACAAAGACGAGCTGCCGCCTGTTGCAGGAAGAGAACGGCTAGCATATGCTCAAAGTTTTGAAGGTTTCACAAGAGGCAGCAATAAGGTGTGAGAGGAGGAAGTGGACTGCAGCAGAGGCCTGCAGCTTCTGTCACAACACTTCCTCCTCGAGCTCAGAAGGGTCTGACTCCTCGAACATCCAAATCACACAATCAGCAGCACACAGAGTTATTAGAGTAAATTCTTTAGTCGTACCATAGAGGGAAAAGTCTTTAAAAGTTTGTCCAAACAAGCAGATCGAAGAACAAGCTATTTCTAAACCCTCTTTGAGAGGAATAACATCTGAGGAGTGAATGAGTTAAAGGGTCAACTAACCCCATTTCTATTCTGCCAACACTGAACAGAAAGCTCTGGTTTGATGAAGTCAGGTTTGCAACATTCTCACCAAGAATTCACAAGTTTTTGTGCATCTTTCATTCTCAGTTCTGTTTGTCTGACACTGAGCAGGATTACACAAAAACTACTCGGCCCAATTTCTTGAGACTTTGTGGAAGAATGTGTTGCAGATCAAGAATGAACCCATTCGATTTTGCTGCATATTCGGACACGGGGTTAGATTGAGAAATGTTTTACCAGCGCAGAGGAGCTTGTGTTTTTTCGTCTGCATTTGTTTGTTTGTTTGTGAGTTGGCAGGATTATACAAATGCGACTATGGATGACCATGAACCTGGGTTGAAGGACACAGTATGAGCCAGGAGAGAAGCCATTCTATTATGGTGCAGATCCAGGAGTGTGGAACGGGAGATTTTAGGAGTTTTGAAACTTAATCCTTGATTTCCCACGTGAATAATTGATGGATTTTGGACTGTTGGGCCTTGGTGGAGTTTATGAATCAATTTAAAACTTAATAAAACTATCACAAGCAGGTTTTTCAGTAAAGTATCAAAGTTTCCAGGAAAACGAAATGGAATTGCCAGACCCTAAAGTGACACCATCAATATTCTACTTCAGTATTTCTACTTCTACTTTTCTACTAATCCAATAACAGAAACGGAAATTAAGTAAAACTGGACTGGCTATTTGATAGGTTTGTCATGGACCTTCACCTCTTTACCTCAGTATGAATTTTTAATTAATGGTTTGTTTTTCTGGTCAGCGTCTGCCTGATCGGCTGCGTCAGAGGCAAGTGTGTAAAACCTTCTAGGTCAGTGGATGCTTGTAAAAGCCCCAGACCACAGCACAACCACTCTGCTCCTGGAAGGACCTGTCAGCCTGCACACATCAAACAGACCAGCATCCTTAAGGGAAAACCAAGACACAGGACACAACAAATAGAGTGTAGAGTATAGATTATAGAGTATAGAGTATAGAGTATAGAGTATATTACTCTACAGAAAGCTGACTGTAAAAATATGACGTGTGAGAGTGTGACTCGCAAGCCCACAGAAGTCATTTATCAAGAAAAACATCACAGTAAAGCAGAGGCTGCTGTGTCATCGCCATGTCACTTATCATCAGGTGCATGTTTGGACTGGTTCATTGGTTTAGTGTTGCTTCTCTAAAATGTCCAATATAGAAAATGAGTTCACCTAATCTGCAACCTGTAGCCTAGCAACCTGACCTGGCTTCCTGTAATAGAAACCACGCTAGTACACTTTTTAAAAACACATCTGCGCTAATGTCAGCACTAATGCTGTTTGTCTTTTTCACCACATACGTCTGTGTGTCCTACAGAGTGTGATATACTGACTTTTAGCCTTTTAGTCCCTTCAAAACTGCAGCCTACATTTAGATCATGTCTGTCAAACTCCAAACATGTAGCTCACAGGCACAACTCAACCTGGGACATTATCAGCATTTCTTTTTAGACTTCTGAATCATCTCCAGAATTTAAAATCAGTTGAGTGATAATGTTTTTTAATCAATTATTCAACCTAACAAATGGTTAAAATGTTGAATGATAAACACTGATGAATGAACAGGCTGAAATGTGTTTGTTGGTCTCTCTCGTGTGTGATTCAGGCCAAGTATCACTGGCAGAGTCAGAATGTGAAGCAGAGCGGCGTGGACGACATGGTCCTGTTGTCCAAGATCACAGAGGACGCCATCGTGGAGAACCTGAAGAAGAGATACATGGATGACTACATCTTTGTATCCTACGGGCTGTCGGCATTATTCTACTGCTCTGTTTAATTCTCACAAGCAACAAATACTTACTTACAAATACTTTTAGCTCCACCTCAGGAGGACTGGTCCAGTCTAGTTTAGACCCCTGAGAACAGGGCGGGTCATTATATGAATACACTCAATGAGTGTTTCCACAAACTGATAATATATAAACATTTAATTTAACAGGCAAAAACATATATGGGCATAGAAACAAGGAATCCACTCTTCCTCTTCTGCATTGGCCGAGTGACTCAACATCTCACTTCCTTCTCGGTGGAGCTCTGCTGAGCTTCAAACCCATATTTAGAGTGTGGAAACAAATCTGCAAAAAAGAACAGCTGTCGTCACAGCAGGATAAGTTGGATTTATAACTGAAGACTTTACCGTTGGCTAACTCATTACTAATCATGATGAGCCATGAGGTTAAAAACTGCTTAGTAAAGGGAAGGAGCTGTGAGGGTAATGTTCATCTCCTGCTGACGTGTTGTCTCTTTTAACAGGAAGTACATTAACTGTTTAACCTCCACATTGGTCTTCTTTTCATGTTTGTGCGGTTGATTCAATTTAAGGGGTCCTATACTGATCGCGTCTCCATTTCCTCCCACTGGTCTGAATTCAAGCTAAAATACATTCACTCAAATTGAATCGAGCTGTGGTAGCGAGGTCCTGTCAGTTCACCCGCTTGACCAATCATGAATCAGTCTCAGCTGTCAATCAGGATGTTCCTATAGCATCAAATAACTAATTCAGACCAAACTTACAAGAAAAATGAAATGCAGGAGAGGTGAGAAGAACCTAAAGTATCAGAAATCATCTTTGAGAAAAGTTGATTTCACTTGTACTTCTTTAGTTGGTCTCATATCCAATCCATTAATATGGAAGAGGAGGCATTTATGACCTATGGTGCAGCCATCCACCAGGGGGCGATCAAGATGCTTTGGCTTCACTTGGGGAGCAGTCATGTCGTCCATCTTTATCTACACTCTGTAGTGCCATTGTTTAAATTGTAAAATATCAGTACAGTCAGTTCTTAATTAAACAGATTAATTGAAGACTTACAAGAAAATGTTTGTTGATGTATTTATGTAGAAATAACATTAACTTGTAGATTGTAATCAACCCTTTAAAGTATCAAATATTAATAACCATATTTGAACTCAAAAGGTCAGTGTGATTAAAGCTCTATACTCTTGGTAAGAGGTGTATATATTTTTCCATCATGTTCCTGAACTTCACTGCTCAGACTTACATCGGCCCCGTGTTGATCTCAGTGAACCCGTTCAAGCAGATGCCCTATTTCACCGACAGAGAAATCGAACTTTATCAAGGAGCCGTGAGTCCAATTCCTCCTCGTTTTCTCACCACATCCTGTAGATCTAAAGAGTCTGTCCTCCATTTCCCCCCGAACTGACCCCAGACCTGTTTCTCTCCTCAGGCCCAGTATGAGAATCCCCCTCACGTCTACGCCCTGACCGACAACTCGTACAGAAACATGATGATCGATGGAGAAAACCAGTGTGTCATCATCAGGTGCGTTGTCCTTTGCCGTGTGCGCTCGCGAAGTTTGTGTTACGATGTGTAGCTTTTGTGGCCGTGCTGTGTCTTATTCTTTGTGTTGTTGTAGTGGTGAGAGCGGTGCTGGAAAGACAGTGGCTGCCAAATACATCATGGGCTACATTTCCAAAGTTTCTGGAGGAGGAACCAAAGTGCAGGTAGAGACAGTCAACACGCATCACTGCTGCTCATCTGTATGAACCAAGACATTTACATGCACTCTGACGTACTATGTGTGTGTGTGTGTGTGTGTCTGTGTGTGTCTGTGTGTGTATGTGTGTTGCAGCATGTCAAAGACATCATCCTACAGTCCAATCCTTTGCTGGAAGCCTTCGGTAACGCCAAGACTGTACGCAACAACAACTCCAGTCGTTTTGTGAGTAAGAGCTTCATCATCTACTGTAGCAGCTGCTCTTCATTGACGTTTTAGGCGGCAAAGCCAGACCAGTAGAGCGCTTCCCTCCACCGAGGCCTTTCAGTCAATCCAGCTCCACCAAACAGAATATACTCGTAAAAATCACTTCCCTAAATGTGCCTGATTTCCTTTAATCAAGATCCATGAATTGAATTGATGAAAATGTCAAAGAGAAAAAAATGATCTCACAATGAAAGTGATAAGAGAATCCTGGATCCTCCAAGTGATCCAATTTAGCACCTAAGCTCAAGGAGCTTTTCCCGGATTCATTCATCGACCTTCCACCAAATTTAATGGCTGATGAGACAAAGAGTTTTCGAGCGATCAAACAAACCCACCAACAAACAGAATAAACACAACCTCTGTGGCGGATGTTAATGAAGTTTTGTGCAGAGATTCTTGGTTCCCAGAGGATGGATTTCAAAGGAGAAGTATTAAGCTTTTTCCCTGCTAAATTAAAAAGCCCGAAATCGGCGATAAAGGCAGCTGCTCTCCCAGGAAACACTTCTGAAGTTCCTGAAACACATCATTGGTCGTCTTCCAGTAAATACATTATGCAAATATAGTGACATTTGCAAACAGCCCATCTAGCTCCTACTCGTAAAAATTACAATTAACTGATTTAAAAAAAGTTGCAGATCTTATCCTAATTGACTATTAACTATACCCAAAGCCAATTAGTCATTAATTGAGGATTAGCCATGCACCAGAGAAACGCTCCAGTTTCAGCTAACAGTGTTGGTACGAGGGCATTTAATTCATACCTCAGTTGTTTCCCACCAGTGGTTGCCACTTCATTTCACATCTAAAAACCACACAAACAAGATATGTTGATGTGGTCGATGTCGTGCAAAATGTGTGAGTTTCCTATACACGCAGCACAGTAGATGGTGGGTTTTTTCTGTCAAGAGGAAATGCACAATGATTGGAAATCATCGAGTTGAGTTTAATCGGATTTGACCGATTTATCAGCTGACTTTAGAATCTCACCTGATATTGTTGGCTCTGATTTTCCATCTACCAGGGGAAATACTTTGAGATTCAGTTCAGCAGAGGAGGAGAGCCAGATGGAGGCAAAATCTACAACTTCCTGCTGGAGAAGTCGAGGGTGGTGAACCAGAACGAGAACGAGAGGAACTTCCACATCTACTATCAGGTCAGAGGCTGCACGGTCACTGATCAATCGCAGACGCTACAGTCTCATGTCAAACTTCCTTATTTTGGTGCCCACTGTGGGCAACACTAAATGTGTAACCACATCCTCCGCCTGCACTGTTGTCCTTCAGCTGATAGAGGGCACCAACGCTCAGCAGAAAGAGGGCCTGGGCATCATGACCCCAGACTACTACTACTACCTCAACCAGTCTGGGACCTACAAGGTGGATGGGACCAATGATTGCAAAGACTTCCAAGAGACGATGGTATATATCCTGCTGTTTATCCTCAGTGTGATGTATTTTACTTTAGCATGAACACATGCAGTCCTGCTGCAATCATAGACTATGATGCAGCAGGACTGCTTGACATATAGTATTGAAGTTATCCTTCAAAATGTTTACCCTCATCAATGCTGCTAAAACCTTTACTTTGATGATGTTTCCTACACCTGACATCTATTGCACTTCTGTCCGTCCTGGGAGAGGGATCCCTCACATGGGGCTCTCTCTGAGGTTTCTACATATTTTTACCCTGTTAAAAGGGTTTTTAGTAGTTTCTCCTTACTCTTGGTGAGGGTTAAGGTAAGAGGATGTCACACCATGTTAAAGCCTAATGGGATGAAGTGTGATTTGTGAATATGAGCTATACAAATCAATTTGATTGATGACTAGATTAGCCTGGGGGGACAGGGATCATCTGGATGAGAGGGGTCCAAACATGTTCTGCCACACAGATTTATATAGTTTGTTCTGACTTCTCCATAATCTTAACTTTAGTTGAATTACCAGACGGCCTCTGAGAGTTTGAGATGTTTGAAACTGATCAGACTCATAGATGTGGAGTTTTCAAAGTAGCCCAAGCTTCAGTCTTACAGGTCACAAACCAAATCTCTATCGAATTTTTGTGCAGTGTTAGGATTTAACAAAAAATGGAATAGAATGCAGATCTTGCTGCTTGATTTTAAGATCTGACAAGATAAAACTTTATTGAATCAAACACCTCTGCAGTGGTACACCTGCCTCAACCTGTTGCTCCGCCCACTTTTATTTGATGGTCTCCAGGAGGCCATGCAGGTGATCGGGATCCCAGGCGACATCCAAAATCAGGTCCTGCAGATCATCGCAGGCATCCTCCACCTGGGAAACATCAGCTTCATAGAGGCAGGCAACTACGGCCAGGTGGAGAGCACGGACCGTGAGTCAAACTCACACACACCCACACAAATACACCCATGTTCTTACACATACATTCACCCAACAACACAGGGATTCACACACACGTGCACATTCCCACCGGGCACGCACAGTAGTGTGTAATTACCCATGTTCCCCCTGAGGAATATGAGTAAATTAGAGCTCACCATGACAAAAGCAGTCCCATGACAGCCACCGTGCTAATTGAGAGAATCTGTGAGCGTCAGCCTAGCCTTGTTTATCTTATGCATTGAATCCCTGCTCAACAAACAATTAGCGTTTACAGGGTGGACATTTTACCAGCAGCCTTTTAAAAACTTCTTCACTTTAAACATTTGCAATAGGCTGCAGAATATATCTGAATCTGACACAGTTTGACACGCTGCACGCATTTAACATTTTCTCCAGTGCTCGCCTTCCCCGCCTACCTGCTGGGCATCGACCCCAGCCGCCTGCAGGACAAGCTGACCGGCAGGAAGATGGACTCAAAGTGGGGAGGGAAGACCGAGTCCATCAACGTGACACTGAACCAGGAGCAGGCCACCTACACACGAGACGCTCTGGCCAAGGCCCTCTACGCACGACTCTTCGACTACCTGGTTGAGGTGCACCGCTGAGAGATTCCTCGAGTTATCTTCCTGAAATAAACGTGTTTGCATTTTGAATTCACGTCCTTGTCTGTCTTCTCCAGGCCATAAATAAAGCCATTCAGAAACCAGATGAAGAATTCAGTATTGGCGTTCTCGACATTTATGGCTTTGAGATATTCCAGGTTTGTACACTACTAACATAATTGAAATATGATGTTACCTCTACAGATGGTACAACACAGCTGGTTTGGTTTTAATGCAGTGATTCTCTGACATTTGTTGTTCTCTTTTTGCAGAAAAACGGCTTCGAGCAGTTCTGCATCAACTTTGTGAACGAAAAACTGCAGCAAATCTTTATTGAACTCACTCTGAAGGCTGAGCAGGTAGCTGCCACACATTTATCACTGATGTAAATCTCCAAATGACATATGCTCTCTATATGAGCAGCTGTTTGTTAGAGGCAAGAATTTAGCTTCTTTTCAATTCGGTGCAAATAATGTTGTGAATATAATAATTCAACTTTCTTAAGCTTAAATTCAAGAAGTTTTATGTTTGAGACTTTTCTCCGTGTGGCGTCTCATGTCTGTCTTATAGGAAGAGTATGTTACGGAGGGCATCAAGTGGACCCCTATCGATTACTTCAACAACAAGATTGTGTGCGACCTCATTGAAAATAAACTGGTAAGCTCCTAACTTGCACTTCCTTTACTGGCAAATGACAACTATTTTTGAAATTGTTCAGATGGGGAAACAGAAACTTCCCAATGCCATAAATAACTGATGTTCCGATCGTGCTCGTACATTACTGACTCAACATCAATAATTTATTTAATAAAAAAGGTTTGTTTGTTTGTAAGCAAGATTATGCAAAAACTGTGATGGATAATCACGAATCTTGGTGGAAGGATGTGGTTTCCATTTCAAATTTGGTGTTGATCCGGATCAGGGGGCGGATCCAGGAGTTGTTCTTCTTTCTTTCTTTCTTTAACATTGAGCGGTACTCAACATGATTCCTTAATTTCTCAAAGATTTTTTCTAATTTCAATTAACTTCATCTTCTTCTTCATCCTCCCCTCCTTGCAGAACCCTCCAGGTATAATGAGTGTGCTGGATGATGTGTGTGCCACTATGCATGCCAAAGGCGAGGGTGCAGACGGCACTCTGCTGCAGAAACTGTCGGCCGCTGTGGGGACGCATGAACATTTCAACAACTGGAACTCTGGCTTCGTCATCCATCATTACGCCGGCAAGGTAAGCTCACTCACTTGGTGCTGTTTGTTGTTTGTAGATGCATGACTTTGATTCAGGGTCCGATTTTTGGCATGAAAACATTTGAATTCAAAATTGTGAAGCGAATGACCAGAACATGAAACTTAAACGTAACCTTTGGTGATCTCAGGTATCTTATGATATCATGGGCTTCTGTGAGAGGAACCGGGATGTGCTCTTCCCTGACCTCATAGAGCTCATGCAGAGCAGCGAGTAGTGAGTCACCGGCGTTTTTTCTGATGATCTCAGTTCTGGTGTGTTTCTAAGTAAAGAGCACTGTGAAAATAAACTTCTCCTGAATTTCTTTCTTTAGTGACTTCATCCGTGGCTTGTTCCCTGAAATATTTGACCCTGATAAGAAGAGCAGGCCGACCACAGCCAGCTCCAAGATCAAGGTGAGAGGTGAACCTGAGAGTAACCCAGTGGCTAGTAGTTCAGGGGCTATAATGCGGGCCACTATTTACAAAGAGGGGCAAATTATATGTCTAACATCCGTGCATAAAACCTGATTCAGTTCTTTTCTAAGCCACATGCCATTGTTTGTGTACCTTAAAATGGCTTAGAAAATAAAAGATTCTTAACAGGTTGTCATATTTATCATTAGTATTGTAACTAAATGACTAGTTTATTTGAATAAAAGAAGATACTGAAAGGACAGAAGGCCAGCGGCACCCTAGACCCACCTCTGGATCCGCCCCTGAAATAACCATGAATTTAAGTTTCTCCAACGCTGTTCTGATTTCACATTGATGTTTCCCACAGAAACAAGCCAATGACTTGGTGAAGACCCTGATGAAGTGCACGCCGCACTACATCCGCTGCATCAAACCCAATGAGACAAAAAGACCCAAAGACTGGGAGGAGAGCAGGTCAGCAGCATCACTGTCAAACACACACACACATGAGAACGTATAGGAAACACACTTCTGAATGAGTGGTTCTCTGTTTGTAGGGCGCGACATCAGGTGGAGTACCTGGGACTGAGGGAAAACATACGTGTGAGAAGAGCTGGATACGCATACCGCAGGGCCTTCAACAAGTTCCTGATGAGGTGAGTGTCGTCCTGCGCGTGTTTTTGAAAGGGTTCATCAGTTTCTGTGTGTTTGTTACGAATGAAGGAGCCTTTGGTGTGTTCGTGCTCTGTCCAGGTACGCCATTCTGACACCGGAGACATGGCCGGGCTGGAGGGGTCCGGAGCAGCAGGGGGTCCTTCACCTCCTCCGCTCTGTTAACATGGACAATGACCAGTATCAGATGGGACGCACCAAAATCTTCGTCAAGAACCCTGAATCGGTAACAAACTTTTTTATGTTTTATTCCGGGTTGGTATAGCTCTGTTAGTTTCATGTCATGAATGTAGTTTTTTTTATTGTAGTTTCTTGCTCTTGTACATTTATGTTATAGTAGACTAATAAAATATGAGACATTGTTATAGATCAGGCTTCTTAACACCCTACAGTTGACTGAAGTTGATATCAAACTACAGTAAAATACTACTCAAACATTAATACAGAAATAACGGCAAGAGGAATAATAATCAGTTATTAACATGTATAAATAATGGGGGGCCTTTTTCACATAATAAATACTTTTACTTTTGGTTAGAACACTTTTTTTATATTATTTGTTGTCCAGTTAAAGAGCCAGACCTTTCCTTTGGTAGTCGGTAGTGACCAAAACCGAGCTAAAAGAGATTCAATATGGAACATAAATCCATAAAATTCCCAGAAACAGAAGGTGAAATATGAGTGAAGCCATCAGAATGTAAATCGTGAAATGTAAATATATTCTTGAAAACATGTACATACATACTTTCACATGCTCCGTGTTCCTCAGCTGTTTCTTCTGGAGGAAATGAGGGAGAGGAAGTTTGACACGTTCGCCAGGATCATCCAGAAAGCCTGGAGACGCTTCATCTCCAGGAAGAAGTATGAACAAATGAGAGAGGAGGGTGAGTAAAAGACAAACACTCCTCGTACTGTCTCCACGCAAACACAAGTTTCAAGTCCCCGCTCTGAATATACTGTGTGTGCCCCCCTGCGACTCTCAGCCTCGGACATCCTGTACAACTCCAAGGAGCGGAGGAAGAACAGCATCAACAGGAACTTCGTCGGCGACTACCTCGGCCTGGAGCAGAAGCCCGAGCTGCGGCAGTTCCTGGGCAAGAGGGAACGCGTGGACTTCGCTGATTCAGTCAATAAGTTTGATCGCAGGTTCAAGGTGAAGTTTGCGGAAGCATGTGTGTGTAAAAAGCTGTGCTAGAGATGAGAGATGACAAATCTACCACATGCTCTTTACAGAAAGGTCACACTTCACCTCTTCTCCTTTCTTTCTGGTTTTGCTCACAGTTCTCACTTCTGTATTTTTTTTCACAACCCAGTCTATCAAGAGAGATTTGATCTTGACCCCGAAGGGCATCTATCTGATTGGTCGAGAGAAGGTGAAGAAAGGGCCCGAGAAGGGGCAGATAAAGGAAGTGCTGAAACGGAAAATGGAGTTTGGAAGCATCAGCGGCGTCTCTCTCAGGTAGAGCTGTCGTTCCTAGGAGATACACTAAGGAAATAAGTTTCAGTTTGACACAAATCATTTTTAACAAAACTAAATTTAAAATATTTTAGCCAGGAATTAGGACTGTGGATTTTGTCCCCTATCACTTTAAACACACATATAAGGGAAGAATGACAGTGAGTAAACTATTTCAGTGTTGATATCAGCGCTTGACTTTTGGTTTGAGACTGACTTTAAAATTATTGACCTTTTATTTGCTTGCTTTTCAGTGCTCCACATTAAACAGCCCATATTAAGATACTGAAATGGTTCTAATCATAGTTACATATAGTTACCTATAGCTACATTTTAAAATGATGTGAGCGGTCTTGTAACAGAGCAAAGATACCTTTTTCACAAGAGACAAGTGAAGCATGCTAAATGAGAGCAGTTGTGACTCTTTGCCTCTTTTCAAAAATTCAGTTTAACATTTTGCCTGAGAAAAGCTCTCACTGGTCTGTTTTTATTTTCAGCACGAGACAGGATGATTTCTTCATCGTGCACGAGGCTCAGTACGACAGCCTGCTGGAGTCCTTCTTCAAGACGGAGTTCCTCAGCCTGCTCTCCAAACGCTACGAGGACGTGGCCAAGAGAAAACTGACCATCTCCTTCAATGACAAGTAGAGGAACACACTCACACCTCCTGCATTTTGCATAGATAATCAGAAAATCTGATCCCACTGACGTGCTTTCCTCACGACTCAGACTGGAGTTCAGGGTGAAGAAGGAGGGCTGGGGCGGAGGAGGCTCCCGGATGGTCATCTTCCAGAGGGGGCAAGGAGACGTGACCCAGCTCAAACCTGGAGGGAAGAGCCTCACCATCACAGTGGGAGACGGTCTACCCAAGTCCTCCAGTGAGTTAAAACAAAATAAAGATGCAGACTATTGAAATAACGAAAGCTGAGGTAAAGTTAAGTCATACTTAGGGGAAGTTACTAAATATGAAAATGACTCTTGTATGTCCAGTTCTTGTTTTAACTGAACATTAATTTCTTCAGAGCCGACCAGGAAGAGTTTCCCACAGTCTCATGGTGGAGGGAGAAATCATACATCCAACAGAGGTATTCATTTCTATTATTATATAGAGATGGTGGAAGATGACTAAGTACATGTACTCAACTATAAATTTTAAATATGTTTTTTTTCATTTACATTAAAGCTAAATTAAAGTTTGAAGAACCAAATGGGTTCAATTTTGTTAAATATGACGATAGAGGTGAATGTTTAAGGAAATGTACTCGGGGCTTGCCCTTTAGTTTCAGGGGGTTCATTTGACTCTGACTCTACTGTTTCTCTCCTCAGCTCAACAGAATGGAGCAGCCAAGTTTTCCAGAGCTCCTCAGCCTCAACCATCAGAAACCCATTATTCCACCTCGAACAAACAGAGCCGGCGACCCAACGCTGCTCTGCCCAAACTGGGTTCCGGGAAGGCCCCAAGAGCCCCGGCCCACAACCAGCCGAGCCAAGCCAACTTGGACTTCCTGAATGTGCCGGACCAGGGCATGTCAGGGTGAGAGCGATCACTGAAAACTAAAGAATCTATGACTGTGGGAGTTGTGGGTGGACTTGTTTAGTCACTTGAAATTAGGACATACAGGTTTGTTGTGTTCCAGGGTTTGTCAAGGTGGGGCTCAACATCCAGTGAGCCCTAACAAAACCAAACGGTGACACAGGAAAGATAAACCTGTTTATTTACACATGTGATGTAGGAAATAAAGCATTCAGACATCTGCAGGATGAACCTCAATAACAACCAACTATTAAGATTAATATAACATAACAATATATTCTGACTAATAGCTTCATTAAGGGTTTTTTTACTAATTTACTCAAGTTTTAGATGGAAAAAGGAAAAGTGCTGCTGAGGATATGGACCAAAATTAATTATAACTAATCATAGCCCATAACCAGTCTTTACTTAAATTTTTTACTTGACTTTTGGAAAATCAGACATCCACTTAATAAAGGATTACCAGGATTAATGACAACATTGTTACAAAAAAGAAATAATAAGCACCAGTCACAACTATTTCCTTCCACCTAGAAACCCACAACCGGTTCTTATTAATAGCTCATAAATATATATGAAATCAAAATGTTGTTCTTTGCTACATTACATTCACTTATTCTTAGATACATATTACATATTGCAATGATATTTAAGTAAAAAATTTGACACAATTAATTGATTAATGCAAACCTTATTCTCAGCCTCCTATTGGCTGGGTGGGTCCTTGATTAAGGATATTATTGGAAGACATCATTGTAGTCCCTGAACAGACTAAAAACTTTTCAATACAAAGATCCTAAATCAAAGCCTAGAGCTATTCTTATCAGCGTTTATTTAAATTTTTATAAAAACAAATTTATCCGATTACATTACATCTATAATGGATCTATAAACCATTAACTCAAGAGGATCTACACCCCAGCTCTGTTTTTCTGTAGCGTTACTCTCCCTTTGCGAGCTCCTGTCATCTCCTCCTTCTTTCATCCCTGTTGTCGTTTCTTTGTCTCTGTCACAGGAAGCAGAGGAAAAGGAGCATCAGTCACCGACCTCCTCCTGCTCCCAAACATCAGCCTCGATCCCAGGGCCCTCGCTGCCGGGCGCTGTATCAGTACGTCGGCCAGGACACGGACGAGATCAGCTTCGAGGCAAACGAGGTCTTCGACCTGGTCAGCGAAGGTGAGGATGAGAAGAAAGATGACACGTTAATAAAGATCATAGGAAATAATTGGATGTATTATACGATATATCACATGTTCCACAGTCTCTGACAAAGTGTGTTTCTCTGCAGATGCATCGGGATGGTGGAGGGGCAGGATTCATGGAAGTGAAGGCCTCTTTCCTGGCAACTATGTTGAAAAGATTTGATCAAGACTTGATGTCTCCCTCGTAGACTTGTCTGTGTTTGTTCTGAAATATGTGTAATTTGATGAAAACAGCACATTCTGCTTGAGAAGGAAACTGCCAGTGAATAGTTCATGGTTGTAGATCTGCATCCATGATGGAGAACCGGGCTGCTGAAGGCCAGACCCCTCTGACATTTCAGCAGGAAGAGGAAACATCATCATCATTATGGCCATGATCATTAAAATGCACATGCAGTGAAAAGAGCTGCTCAGGTTTCATGTCTCGTGATGTCCCGGACGACACAATGACTGACTGGGCCCGCACTTCCACAACAGCTTCCTTTGAGCTGTTCCACCACTGAAAACGTCTCAAAGCTTTAGATACACACACTCAGGAGCAAAGTGACCTGAAAATACTGCGTTGCTTCTTTTTTTTTGTACTGTCTACAGTGTTTGTATCTGCCTGAGGCTTTTCTAGAGCAACTCCAGATCCTGATCAGTATTCTAGATTAAGTCCATTAAGTAGTAATCGGTTCTGTTTTAGATAATGTGTTGAATATGTGAACTTGCATTTGCACCATGATGAACCTGCATCAGATGAATCAAAGCCATTCCTAGAGACAATACTGCTGATGTCACTGAAACATTTTTCTAGTCTTTGATTATAAATAGTATAATGCATTTCCGGTTGTTTTGTCACTTAGATACAATAAAGAAATATATTTTAGTATTTCACCTCAATGACTTTTCACTGGTCCAGATTGTGCCATCAGTAAGTTATGAGATAACAAAACAGAAAGAGGTGACTGAACATTTAGTGTTTATCAATTACTAACAGGTATTTCTGCCAGTTTTGCATTTTGTTAAAGTTTGGTTGATTTTTGTAAAATGGTGTCACTCCCTCACAGTCAATAAATATCTTTTTTTGAATTTAAAATCTATCTAAACCAATTTTTCATTTATTGATATCCCCAATTAACACTATTATTTATTATTATTTAATATCATTATCATTATCAAGAACCTTAAACCTTCTTTTTGATAGAGATGATATAAAGATGGAACATTAAACATGTTTTATTCAAAGATAATAATAATAACATTATTATAATTATAAAAATCTATAATAAATACATTATAAATCCAAAAGAAGGGGAACATTTATTAATGTTGTAATATATTCTACTGTAGTGTGAAATGTGAATAATTATCATTTAAACGTTTTTTTGTACTCTACTTTGGTACATTTCATCACACACATGCCCTTTGCCCTCTGAGAACGATCCTGCTTTTATTTTGAAAAGTAGCTGGGTGTTGTCGGTCTGGTGCAGCGGAGGCAGATGGACAGGCTGAGGGCTGAGGGCTGAGGGATGAGGGCTGAGGGCTGAGGGATGAGCCTCCGGTTCAGAGAAGACCTGAGATTATACAGACGGGCACCAAGCTGACAGTAACACCCGGGGCTCTTTTATCAGTATGTACACAGCTTACTTCTCTATACATAATAATTTCTGACACATATGAAAAATCTAATAACAGCTCATAACGTATTCGTCTCGCTATGTTCTATGAAGAAATCGAAGATGTGAATTCCTCCGGAGAGAAACATGCTACCTGTGAAGATCCAGCAGAAACATTCAGTCCATTCCAGACATTTTCCCTCAATGACAAAGGACCAGGAGGGAGTGGTTGGAGGCTCCACCCAGAGATAAGCACCTGTTGCTCCACCCGCAGCAGAGCAGCACTGACAGACCTGAGGCCGAGGCAGCAGCAGCAGCAGCATGGGGGGTAAGATCCATTCACTTCTTATCGATTCAGACCTTTTATGTTGAGAGATACTTCAACTTTTATGGATTAGAAAAGGTGAGAAACTACCGGACCTTTGACAAAAATCCCCCAAATTTTCCTGTTGTTTGACCCACGGGACTGAGAGAGTGTATGTGGGGATAATACTGAGTGTATTCACTGGGATGTTCTTCATATAATGTTTTTTTGATTAACTACGGGTCAATATAATAATCTTTATCAACAAGTTCAATCTACAGTGTATGTGTGATCAATTTCACTGTAGTCACAATATTAGGTTCACGAGTACAACATGTTCTGATCAATCAATACAACGTCCCTGTTATAACATCTGTATTTATGTTTTTAAAAAACCACTAAACCTTCTATACAAATATAGTTTTAAAGTAGTTGTTAATGGCCTCATTGACTATTAATAATATAGATCTATTATAAGTCAACATCATAACAGGCTAATCAGGTTTTGGGAAAGTCCTCTGACAGCATAGTTTATACTTGACTCTTCGAGGTAGCTCTTTATTTGATCAGGAAAGTTCAGTTTGACAACTAATCTTCTGGAAAAAAGACCAGTAAGAGTTCATTTAAATGTCCATTTAAAAGACGTGATTCTGTGAGAGGGTACAAGGGACACATTTGAATAAAGCAGGACCAAAGTCCAAGATGGGAGGGGAAACTGATTTACATAAACCAAATGCTCAGACCAGACATTAACCGTCTCTCAGGACGACTGACATGAAGTCAAACTCTGATCCAGACGCACTCTGGGTCATTGATCGATTACAACGCGGTGATTATTGTTTCCCATCTCTGTGTCTGACAGGCGTCTACTCCAGTGAAAGGATGGCAGGAGCTTTCGCCTACGAGAGCTCAGATATCGACTGGTGTGAAGACAACTACAAACACTCTGAGCACGTGGTGGAATATTTCAACACTGTACGTTCTACACACTTCAGCGTTTATGTCAAAACAAAGATTTATGTTTACTGATTCATCGATAAAAACGGATCCTTACCTCCTGGTTATCGTCATATCTTTTTTTTAATAATTGCTGTTTCTCCTACAGATTAGCAACTTCAGTTTCCTCATTATATCTCCTGTCATGCTCTACCTCCTTCATCCTTACGCCAAAGAGAGGAACCTGGCAATCCACCTGGTTTGGATCATGATGATTTTTGTAGGTCAGTTGCTCTTTTCTTTTTTGTGTGCATTTCATGTAGTTTTATATCATTAGTTTTTTTGTCAATTGTTTTCATGTGAATGTGTTTGTTTCAGGCTACAAGCTTCTCAGTTTGGAATACATTTACAATATGTCCTCCCATCTCCCTATTAGTTGTTTCTGTATTCATAATTTGTATTACACATGAGAGTGTTCTCTTCTTGCAGGACTCTTCTCATCGTACTTCCACATGACTCTTAGTTTTGTTGGCCAGATGTTGGATGAGCTGTCAATCGTGTGGGTGTTGGCGGCGGCATATTCAGTGTGGTTCCCCCGCAAGATGTTTCCTTCTTTTATAAAAGAAAGGTAAGATAACCTCGTGAAAATCAACACAGCCACAGACAACTGATTTACTCCAAGTTTGTTTATGCTTTCATTCAGCAAATTGTAAATTATACTCCACATCTCCATGTGCTACTAAGGAAACAAAACACAGCTCACTAATCCTTTAATAAAACAAGTTAAAGAACAATGAGAGAGCATTTAAAAGGGACGACACACTGAAACCCTACCTGTGCTGGTGGAAGAACCAGCCCGACAGCCCCAACAGGAGTCACAAAGACACGGCGTGGTGCCGCCGTCACCTGAACGTGACAGGCAGGGACGCTCACCGATTAATCTTTTACAAAGTAGTGTCTTGAATTGATAACTGAAAGAGCCTCCACAGAACAAGACCAGAGGTCGAGAGGTCATCGGGCCCCAGACACATTTAATTAAAATGCAGTAGAACCAGAACAGTGGAATAGCTGCTCTTTTAAGTGCCTATAATGGATATTTTTTGAAATAAAACAAATTAATTGACTACATCAAAACATCCAGATTAAAGAGGTCACACAATTATCACTTGTGAAGGTTCATGCAAAGTTTCAGATCATCATTGAGGTTTCCCAGCCACAGCTTTACTGTTTAGATTCACTCACAATAACCCACTGCACACTGCCGGCTCAGCAGGTGAACACAGTGGAGCAGTTCAGCTGCTGAAGAGCCAGATATTTCCATCAGGAGTTGGTAGAGACCACCATTAGACATTTTCTTGAAATTTCTGGAGGGGCAGTGTGTGAAAACACAAATGTCCGAGTCAGTTGATCCAGAACTTTTCCTGCCCCCTAGTAAAGTGTTTGGATAATGTGTGACTGAATCCATGTGAGAATACAGCATGAAAAGTAGGGTGAATAGATTGATGACGTTTCTAATACAAAGACGTGAAACTGGAAGAACATAAACACCTCAGGATGAACATGAAGAAGATGAAAACCCTAAGATCTATACGACACGTCCTGTCCTCTGAGGCTCTACCAAGGTGCCACCATATGCCTGAATGCTCTGGACATTTTCCTGTTGCTGTGAACGCATCTGACCCAGACTATCTCCTGCTGTGTTCTTCAAACTCTGGAAAATGTCGTGACCCAAATGTCCGGACATTCGCCGAAGTTCATGTCTAGAAACAGATTTAGAGATAATATTGGATTTTTTGTTGTTATCTACAAACGTCTCTCTCTCTCTGTGTCTTTTCCACCACAGGTCCACATTTTCCCGGCTTGTCCTGCTGGTTACTGTCGTCACCACGGTGACATCATTCGTCAAACCTACAGTCAACGCCTACGTTTTGAACAGTTTTGGCCTCCACATGGTTTACACTGTGGCAGTCGAGATGAGATGGTACGAAAACTGTGGCCTCTCGGGCTCCCGTGAGTATGTGTGGTGCAGTTTCACTGTATTTGAAAATCAACCCCTTTTTTTTCTGTGCCTCAGCTGCACTGACCAGAAGGTTCTGCGTCTGGCCAAGTTGGCCGTGGCTCTGTGGGTGCTCGCCATCTCCTGCTGGCTCAGTGACCGCTTTGGCTGCAGCTTCTGGCAGGAGCTGAACTTCTGCTACATGCACGGGTTCTGGTAGGTGCTTCCTTACATGTGTTCCTTTCCGTTCCTTTCCGTTCCTATGCCTTATCAACATGATGACCACATGTTTTTACACTGTATAAACACAACAGGATTATTTCTTTCCAATAGCTCACTTTCTGTATATTAATCATTATTCCATGTCTCCTCCAGGCACATTCTCATTGGGATGTCGGTGGCTTACGGCAGCACCCTGATGGCTTACCTGGACGCCACCAATGAGATACCCTACTCGCTGCCTGGACTGCAGTTCTGGCCCTGTGCCGAGTGGCCTGTTGGATTACCTCACATCGTCCTGAGAGGCACAACCAAAACACGCAAACAGTGCTAACAAGGTCGTTTCTACCTTCTGAACATTTCAATTGGTGCACTCCATTTGTACAGTATTTCATTAATGACAGGTCACCAGAGTCATTTCATCACTGGCCGATTTTTAACCCTAACTACACAATCTGTGAATCAAAGGCTTGCCCTCGCTATCCCAGAAGTCAGAACACAGGAATACAAACTTACTGACATATTGACTCTTAATACACAGATTAATACCAATCTAAGTTCTGTCACTCTTCTGATCCTTTTCAAAGGATGTTTACACCATAGATGTTAGCTCATGTACACAAATAATTAGTTGTCATAGGACTGAGTGATACAGCTAAAAACTATATAAAGATAAAAATGTTCATACCCATCATTATCGATAATAATCACCATGTCACATTCCATTTTTAAGAGAGATTTTGCTCCTGAGAGAAGGTTGTGATGTTTAAACTCTTTATGAGCAGAGAATGACCAGGACTTGAATGTGTTTTTAATCTGAGGGAGATCATTAAAATCCAATGTACGTCCTTACTGTGGTTGCACAATGCCTATGCATAATATATACTTTGAGCTTTTGTCTATTGATTGAGGATTGTTGTTATTGTTTTATTGCTCCGCCCTAATTTATCATCCACAGATCCAACTTCATATCCATACTTAGATAAAACCACATGGTTCAAAAGTATTACATTTAATGTTATCCTATAGATTCACAGATCTGAAACAACAGCAAATTCAGAGCTGTTATCGCTGTGGTAACCACAACCTTCACTGTCGTCTCTCTTTCAAGCCATAGCTGTGTTTTCAGAATCATTTTTGGGAAAGTGTTAATCAATGATAGAGTGACAGCGAGAGGCTCCAGCAGTTGAAAGAGTTTGATTCTCTGCATGCAAATGTGAAATGAGATTTGTTTTTATGATGCTTTTCGATTTTAAGACAATAACTGTTAAATATTATGAATTTAAAAATCATGAACGGTTTGCATAAAATGTCTGTTTACTTCTCTTTTTGCAGATTTGTCTGTGTCTGACAGTTAAACGTGTGTTTTTGTATTTATAAATCAATCCATTGCGGTTATTTATTCTCAAGATATCAATGCACAATCGATCCCGCTCATGACAAATTACATGTTTACGCACTGGTCATGATTTATTATGCTGAAACTTTGCTGTCATTCCTCGATGCAGGTTTTTATCCTGATATTGTGTTTACATGGACTCTTATAAAACCTTGACGTGTAATTGTAAAATCAGAGTCAGAGCTGTCACCTCAACTAAGCTATCATCAGCTATGCAACATTTGAATTGTCTGTATTGTTACATGTTGGAATGCTGTAGTTTCACAAAGTTGTAGTTTCGACTCTTTACACATTTGTAAATATCAAATAATATATCCATCTTTTTCTGTGTAAAAAAATGTCTCATTCAGGACCTATGCAATATGAGTCTAAAGTGCATTTGTGTGACTGAGCGTTCCACAACAATCTCGTGTTTCTTGTGTGCGTCTGACCCTAATTCACCAAAACGACCTTTTTGTTGAATAAATTGGTTGTGTTTTGAGAATATTCAGGTAAACCGTGGGCTCCATTCACATGATCATTCCTGAAGGACACAATGCAAAACAACAATAGAGCCACTACACAAAGAAAAGCACTCGCTCCCTTTCCCTGAGCTTCAGTGTTCAACAGTGACCTCCTGTGGCTGAGGGTAGGTTGAACAGCAGCCAACGCTGTTCCTCCAGAAAGAGGATATACAGTAGATAACTGATGATCAGACTGGGGGAGAAGAATGAAATCCTGTCAGTGTGAATGATCTGTTACTGTTCAGTGCCCTGTCATATTTTTTACAGAAAACTGATTTCTTTGTTCAGAGACACTGGAGCAAAATCTGTATCTCTATAAAGATATTCATGCCCCTGTGATGATAAATCTATACGAATTGTTTGATTCTTGCACCTAAACGAGATTTAATTTTGCAAACAACTCTTGTCCATTCTAAGGATTTAAAAGGGATCAGACAAAAACGAAAAACAAGTGAAAAGGTGGAGAACTGATTACTTCTATAATCAGATATAATATTTGTATTAAAGTTGGACTTGTTGGCAAGTTTAAACATTCATGATGAGTTGTAATTATTAAGTTCTATATAAGTGTGTGTCTGATTTGTGTGGATGGTGCTATCATGTATAAATATTAGATTAGATCATTAGATTGTTGGTGGTTTGTTTGATAATTCAATCAGTAACATTGTGTTATATTATATAAACTGATCCTATGTTGTTTTATGACAAACTCTACATACTTATTAATCTTATTAATCGGTATTTCAGTTTCTGTCAAATTGAATGTTTCATTTTTAAATGAGAAATGTATCAGCCTGTCAGTTAATCTGCTTTAAACTGCAAAATTACAATATATATAGATAAATACACAGAAGAGGAGGTTTTCAGATTCTTTACTTTACTGAAATTACACATTTTTGGCCACTTGAAGGCAGAAGAAACAAGTTTGGAACACGTGTCAACAGCCTTAAAGCAACAATATGTAACTTCTAATGTGTAACAGCGCCCCCTGGAGCCGAATGTGGTGATTTTATTCCTGTGGTTGCTATGGGATCAAGCGGTTTTCATGCTAAAAGAACACAGACTGTGAAGTCCCACTCACTGGATTTATTTTCTTTTTATGAACTACGAGCAAGTTTGGACATGGATAATGCAGTTTTTATAAAGTACAATGATATTTAAGTACGAAAACATTTGCTGAACATTGTCAATCATTTTGCATCTTAATAAATCACACATTTGCTGTCGGTCGTTATAAACTTGTATGTTGTGTGCGTGAAACCTATGGGACATGTCTTTGTTTTGTTTATTTGTCTCTATCCACAGACTGAAAAGGAGGATTTAAAGGTCGATGTCTCTTTACAAGTGAGACATCATCGTGTCTGAAAGCCAGGTGGAACCTTTCACTCAGATTTGACTGAGAGGGAGACTGGATCAATCTTGGGAGGCACCAAAGCCAGTGAGAGAGCGGTGACCTTGTGTCCCAGAGCTGAGGCCCGATAATCTCACATCAAAGTCCGAGATCTGCAGAGACTTTATTCACCAAAAGGCCCTCAAGCCCTGATTCTGGAGAAAAGAGAGGTCTTCAACAAGGGGACGTACTGCTGCAGAAACATCATATTTAATAAACTGATCTGATGTTTTTAAAGCTGTTTTGGAGATAAATTATTTATGTGAGACTTGTATTGGTGTAGAAGTAAAATGTAATATAAAATGGAAATGAGTTAATATAGGAAGTTATTCTCCGTCACTGCTTTTCACTGATTTTGTATTATGGTTTTATGAGACCTGACTTGGAGTGCCACACAATGGGTTCATGAAAAATAGGAAACTGTGAACTTCTCAGAGAAATTCTATGGAATGAGATCAATTATGTCTTTTGTAAATACAGAGGATAATGAGTCATAAACAGTGGTGCAGAGTTACTGAAGTAGATTGACTTAAGAGTATGGAGGGAGAACTATGAAGTACATTAATTCTGTGTATAGTGTTATATGTATAGTTGTGTACAAGAGTTTACTTTAAAAAAAATGAAACACATGTGCCATGAATTATATAAAATACAGTATAATTTGAGCTGTTTTGCCATTTCTCTTCTAATCATGGTTATGACCCAAAGTGGTAAATGATCCAATGCTTTACATAAATAATCCTTAATTGAGAAACAGATATATGTATTTAGATAAGAACTTTGTTTATTCCCTTCGACTTTTTCTATTCATCATCTCACGACACCTGAGGTTAAGCTGGTGACCCCTTCGAGAGGCCTGACCTGTAGTTTGGGAACCTCTTGACTAAACTACCTGACTCTATACAAGTCTATTAAACACTGCTTGTGAACTTAGAACATGGAACTTCCCACTGCTTTTCCATGTGACCAAGGAAAACAGTGTTTGTAAAACATGCAGGAATTGTGGCAAATGGCAAGCATGTTTGACTCAGTTCAGACAGGGTGGGAAAATACACAAAAATAAATAAATGATACAATTTTATAATAATTGTACACTTTCTTTTTTTCAATAAAAAGTTGCAAAGTGCTCTACAGGGATTAATCACTAATACAATACCAGATAATTTATTATTCAAATATTCAGTGATATAAAAAAAATGTTTAATGTAACAAAATGCTTTTCTCTCATTTTAATTTTAATTACAGACTTAAATATTTGACTTTAACTTTTGATGAATCCTTCTTGTACTTGTGCTCTAACATAAAAACCCTGCACGTGGGACAGATCGCATCCAGACATGATCCTCATCTAGCCATGTTATTGATATTGCATTAAGCTGTTAGTGATGCTTACAACGTGAAAGCCATAACCTGATTAATCAATTAGCGTCATGTGCATTTTACAATTGAAACCGAGCTGCAGCCATTGGGACGGATCCGCTGTCACTCGAGAAAACCTCCACTCAATGCTTTAATTGTATTTGCAGCTCGGGGGGACGGCCCGCCCCCAGGGAGTCCCGATTGGCCGCTTTCAAGAGTGCTAAAACCTACCGCGCGGTGATTGGCCACGGGAGCTTTCTGTTTGGGTCGCCTGCCAGCGGCCGTGGGGAAGGGGCGGGGCCGCGTGTGGCTTCCGCTTCTGGGCTGGATTGACACACAATGAGGAGCCGAGGCTGGAGAGACGCGCTGCGAACACCGCTGTAAATAAATACTACAATAACTGAGGCCGGAGCGACATGGAGAACCAGGTACTGTGGCTTTTGCGTCTCCCGGGGGAATGGGAACTTTCCCCGGGGGGAACGGCAGCGGGCAGCCCGGCGGCGGGGCAGGGAATCGGTCCTGTGTTCTGGTCGCCAGCGGAGAAAAAACCCGCTGCTAATGAACTCGTAGTTGTTTGGCTCTGGAGCTATGCTAGCTGGCCACTCATACATCGGTATTTACCGCTAGCTGTAGCCCCTGTGCACCGCACCGCTCAGCTCCACGGCTGTAGCCACACAAAGAGACCCACACCTTGTGTTCGATGCCCCGTGTTGTGTTTTTAACCACGAGCGGGTGCTCCCGGTCTCGCACTACAAGCCACCCGGGGCGAGCTTCTTGTGCAGCTAAGCTAACGTGGCTAGCTGGTCTACCTTCCAGGAGAGTGTCGGCCGTTGGCTAAAGGCTAAGGAGCCGCTACCAGGCGCCGGGGAAAAGATTGGTCCTGCCCAGGTCGGCTGGAGAGGCGGGGTGGTGCCTCCACTGCCGAGGGGCCTGGAAGCCCAGCACATTGCGAGGCTCATTCAAACAGCAACCACCTCAAAACCCCTGCAGCCAAAATTAGTGTTATTTGCAAAGCTTGTGTGTTATTCCTGCGCAGAACATTTCTGATTGCAGGGCAACATGCATGTAGCATGGTGGAGCAACTGATGTGTGTGTGCGTGCAAACGTTGAACTTGAATCCAGTCATGATGACCACCCATGCATGGGCTGATCATTATATAGGAAAGATCCCTGAAATACAAGGTGTACTTTTTAAAGACTGTAACTCATTGTGCATGGCAATATCATGCATTTATATTGAATACTCGTGCACATACAGATGTGCCCTCTTAAGATGTATGTAATCATGAAAAAAGCCACATCATTTATTTTTTTGAAAACAGGAAAGTTGGTAAACCCCGAATTGCATATATGCTAACTCCAGGGGAGACACTGCCTCCGGATGGGCTGCTCTCTAAGTGCCTGGGGTTATTCAGGACTATATTTCAGATGGTTAGACCACACACACCCATGGGAAGTAGCTCAGCCACTTTTCTGAAACTAGTCTCCATTCAGCTTGGGTCCCTTTTTGAAGTTTTAACTAGTTCTGTGGATGTGATTCCCAGTGGAACTCTTCTCTTTCAAGTGAAAACCAGGTTGTTAGGTTGTTACCTATTTTGCATGTAGAAGATTAACATTAGTTTACATGTTGGTAAAGCAATGCAGTCTAGAGAATCAGCCTTGCACTGAAACCTACCTCCATAACTGTTGTGATGTTTACTATCCTGTTAAAACTGTTATGAGAGTCGTTGATTCAGCCCCGTGGTTAATGGCATTGAATTAAATAGCTTTGTTGTGAGAGGAGTTATTAAGTATAATAACAAAAGATATATTGTAGTAGTTTGTCAGTTATATAACTGATTTTATTTGCACAACTGTGATGTTGGACTGATGTTAGCCTTAACTTAACGATCACCTTCATGTTATTTACTCACTCACACGCACCCTATGTGCATGACTCTCTGTTTTCCTTGGTCGCTGCAGATAGGCCAATTACGTTTCCACTGTGACCCCAGGTTTGATTGTTTTCAAATACCAGTAACTCTTAGATCATCTTCCAGGTATTTAAGGTTGGGTGGGTATGATGAAGGGTTTAGCACAACTGCTCTCGTGGTGTGATGTGAGTGTCCTCTTCCGGGGGAAGCTTTCTGACTTTTCATTTCATTCATTTATTAGCTGGAAGAGATTAATATGGTCATGAGGGGTGGTATTTACATGGCAGCTGGGAGTTCATTGTTTTCATGGGAGCCGCTGTGTCTGCCAAAATTTGTATTTCCCCTCAATTGGAGCTCTGTGTATGAGAAACAGAGAGAGAGAGAGGGGTTGCACACATCATCTCAGTGTTTAGTTGCTTTGTGTGCGATTTGTTTGTGTATCTCCTGCAGTGCCTTTAGTCAGGGATGGTTAAATAAGTATCGCTTCTGGTGTTTTTGTCCATCTGATGCGGGAAGATCGTAACGTTTCAGAGACAACACCATTGTTTTATGGATATCGTGTTTTTAGGCTGTTCAATTAAAAGCCGTCTCCATCAATGTAGGTAGAAACTATTGTCAGATATTTACACATGTTTCTAAACCACAGGTGTTTCTGACATCTTGCTTTGACAGTTTGACTCAGTTCATTCAGTCTCTTTCATATAGTTCTCTTTGCTTGTCTGTATTTTTTCAAGCTGAAATCTTAGTCAGTTCAGAAATTAGCTGATGAATCTGTAATTAAGGTGAAAATACAGAACTACAGCTCGTTAGTTTCAGAAAAAAGCAACATTAGAAAACAATGGGCATTTATTTCATCAATGTCTGAAATAGAGCAAATATTAATAATAATAGGCAGTGTAGTCGTTTGATAGGAAATTAATCAGCAGCTATTTTCACATATGATTAATTTATGCTTTTATTAATAAAATGCCAAAGATTAACTTTCTCCAGCTTCTAAAACAAAAGGGTAATTTACTTTTTGACTTTCTTGGAAATGCAAAAATGTAACATGTATTCTAATTGATCTGCAGACAAATTAATCGGCGAGAAATCCCCCCGTAAGCGATCATATACCTTATTCAACTTGTTTAAAATTTTATTTTCTTGTATTATAGGATCTTAGAACTGTTTTGGAAGTAATTAGGTGAAGACATCATCTTGGTCAATATTAATCTAGTAATCAATTAATTACAAAAATCATGTGAATAAATACTAACGGTATTCTTTATTGTAGGCCCAATGTTTTCTCTGCTTCATGGGCTGTTTAGTGTTTGGTATAAATTACATGTTTGATTTATTTTATGGTTATTGTTTATCTTTTGTTTTAGAATCTCTGTTTTCCTCTGTGGCTCATTATCTTCCTAATTGTTGGTGTTGTCCTTATCACATTCCTGATTTTACGAACGCCTTGGGGGGAGGGGGGTTGTTGATTTGGTGGTCGGGTGGGGGGGCGCTCCATGTCTGCTAACTGTGGGTGTGGTGGAGTCTGGAGTTTAAGGGCATTACTGCCACAGAATGGCCGGGCAGAATGCCAGGCAGGGGAGGTGTGTGTGTGTGTGTGTGTGTGTGTGTGAGTTGGAGAGTGCTAGACCAGCTCATCTCAATCCAGTCCCCTCTAATCCCCCCACTCAGGCCCAGCTCACGAGCTGCTCAGTGCCGGGGCCAAATCCCCACATTCTTCAGTCGTCCCCTGGACATGAAGTGCCTTTCTGTCCTGTCCCCGTCACCCACCCATCCCTCATTCCCTTCTGCACTCCCATCTCCATAGCCTCTTCACTTGCTATGCCAATCACCGGCGCTGTGTAATTTGCTCATCCTGTCGCGGTCATTGTTGTTGGCCGGGCAAGGTGGCTCAGCACTGTGCCCTTCTTCTGGACAAACCTTTTGAGATCAGTCGGCTCCGGGCAGCTAATCACTCCCATTCCACAGGGAGCGTCCCGTCATTAGTTCAGCTCTGTGTTTGTCCAACCTCTCCTCTTCAGTGTAAAGTCCACACACTCACAGGAGAGATTCACAGGCTTTGTTTAAGACGGAATCAGAAACAAATGAATAATGGACGCCTTGGATTGATATCACTACTGGGTTTGCTTTTTGTTTTAAGGTTTCTGCCTGTCTTAAAGTCCTGATTAGAAAGCAGTTTCTTCAACAAAGGTTTAAGGGGATCATTAAGTCTTAAAATATGTTTTTAAGCCTGCTATAGGCAGTCATATGAAAGGATTTCTGGAAAATCTTCAGTACTACCATGGCCTTGAAGTAGTCATCCATCCTTTTTAATGATGAAGTAAAAAAAAACAACTCTGGGCTGCAATGAGACAACGTGTGTTTGGAGCCTAAACGAGCAGAATTTGATATAAAAGACCACCTCTCCAATCGTTAGCTGCTGAGGGGATCGATGATGCTTTAGCTTCTTTTGTTGTGAGTGGAACTGCGGATATTACATTGATAGAGAGAAGAATGGATTCAATTAAATGCTAGCAAATAATACACCTGTAAAAAAAAACAAGACAGAAAAGCTTTAGAGGACAACTTCTACAACAGGATGATGACCCCAAACCTCAAGAGGCACAAGCCATGGCCCTCACAGCCGCTTGTCCTAGAAATAATAGAAATCTGTCTCTGAGGATCAGTGTCCATGATTCACACTGAATGAGAAGACATTTCCTTGTACAATAATCAAAAGACTTTTATCTGTCTACAAAAAGCATCTACAAACTCTGATATTTGCCACAAAATCAGTAACTGCTGACCATGCAGTGTGGCTCAACCTTTGTTTCCGGCCATTTGAGTCTTGCTCTCTTGCTTAAAAGATTAAATAAATCATCTTCAACTTAATACCTTTTGGAAACTTGCATGTATATAACTCAAGTAGAAATATTGACGAGGGTCGCCAGACCGTTTCATTGTGGGGGAATTTCTAAACACAAGCAGACAATCTTTAGGCTTTTATCTGTCCTTCCTTTACTCGCCACAGAATGTGCAATGTGTTGATAATGGTAGAATAATTAGTTTCCTGATCTGAGTAAATCTATTGCCCAACATCCTGCCCTTGTAGTTCACATAGTACTCGCTTGTTCTCGTGTTTGAATGCCCTCTAGGCTACAGGCTGAGTTTGTGACCTTTATTTCTACTTATCTCTTTACAGTGCACAGTGCAGGTGAAGCTGGAGTTGGGCCACAGAGCTCAGCTAAGGAAGAAAGTTACATCGGAAGGTTTCACCCACGACTGGATGGTGTTTGTCCGAGGGCCAGAGACCGGCGACATCCAGCACTTTGTAGAGAAGGTCGTCTTCCGCCTGCACGAGAGCTTCCCCAAACCCAAAAGAGGTAAAACAAAGAGAAATGATTGTGTGAACACAGACATATGTTCTCAGGCTCACTAATCCTACAAGATATGTCTGGTTTATTAATGTAGCATAGTTAATTAACATGGGGGATTAATTGTGCTGCAGAGACGGCATGAAATAAATACAGATTGAGACATCACACATGAAAACACATGAAAACACATTCATCCACCAAAGCTAACGTCCCATTTTGCCATGTTACAGAAAGTGAGAAAACAAAACAATTGAATGGGTTCCTCCTTGGTTCAACAAAATGTCTTTGACATAGTTCAGTAGTTTTGGCGTCAACCCGACAAACGGCAGTGCAAACATAGCCTTGTTTGGGATAATTAAATAAAAAATTAACGCGCAAACGACGATTGGATCTTTATGTGATGATTGTTTTAAATTTCAATAAAATCATGAAAGGGGTCTGTTAAAAGACAAACGGCCATGATAGAGAGTCTCCATTAACAATTTCCAGTCGATATAATGTTTATCCATATTAATAATTGGAGTATAAAGTTAGACAGGACTACATTTGTCTAATCACATCTCATTTTGTGAGAGATGTTTTTGTTGTTTGCTTGTTGGAGTTCATTTAGTGAATGAAATGATAGGAGCTCAAAGTTCAGCTGATCGAATCCTCAATAGAAGCTCGGCCTTTGCACAATCCTTCTTTTCATTTAAGATCATTAATGAATGGATCCGCTCCCTGATACTTTGAAATCCATACTTCCATACTTTTTCCTGTGATTCTAAATAATAATTTGAACTTGTCTTGTCATTTGTAATGTTAGTGTTTTATGTTAAGCTGCCCATGGACTGCAGGTGGAAGTTAGCTAGTAGATAAATCCAGTTCGTATTTTCTGTTTGTATCAGATTAATGCTTTTTGAAGAACGGAGGTAATAATCTAGCACATTTATTTCTCCTATTACTTTTCTACTCTACTATGATTTCATGATGCCAGTGACACGTCTTTGTGTGTCCACAGTATGCAAGGAGCCTCCATACAAAGTGGAGGAGTCGGGCTACGCAGGCTTCCTCATGCCTATTGAGGTCTACTTCAAGAACAAGGTAAGATTGACTGGATGTAGTTTAAATTGCTGACAAGTTTAGATTCTGTGTGGTTGTAGATAATGTTCCGATAGAAAGAAAAACCTATTAAACGGCCTGAAGGTGTATGGTCAATGTCTGACATTGAGGATGTAGTATAAGGCTAATGTGCGTTATTTCCTAACGTTATGTCTCTGTCAGTAATTTTGAATCTTGAAAAAATAACCACTTAACTTTTCGCTACAAGATGACATGTGGAGTTATGTGAACTCCGGTGCACCATCCTGTCCTGCAGGTCTTCTTAATATCATACTTGTGGACAGCATCCAAAATACTGTAACATCCTCCTTTTATGTGCAGTTAACTTTTACACTGTGGACAAATCTGATCAAGAACTTAACTGAAAGAAATCTGCGTTACCTTCACATCAATAGAAAGTACATTTTCGTAATAACATCTCTCATAAAATGTCCTCATCTTATTTGTCCCAAGTGTTCATCTCCACGGCTTCTCAGGAATGTTAGTGGTGTTTTATCAGTGCACCAGACATATTTCTGTTATATTGACCCAGGTGATAGTTCATTCATTCAGTTTTATCTTTGTTGTGAAATATAAAGGTACTCGGAGGTGATTGTATGCTGGGCAGAAAGCCAAGTTACTTTCTGTCACACATGCTTTGACAAGAATGTTAAAATGACACAGATTAACTTAAGAAATGAATATTAACTTAATATTTTGTCTGTTTTCCAGGAGGAGCCCAAAAAGGTGTGTTTCAACTACGACCTGTTCCTTAACCTGGAGGGCAACCCCCCAGTAAACCACCTGCGCTGTGAGAAGCTCACCTTCAACAACCCCACCAAAGAATTCAGGAGAAAGCTGATCAAAGCTGGCGGGGTGAGGCAGCATGACGCACTGACTGGACTGACTATTGAATAACTACGTGTAGTCAGAAGGAGATAGTATCAGTCAACTATGGCAGACTCTGTCTAGTTCTAAAGTTCTGTTTCTAACCCTATATGAATTTAGTTTCCTGGTGTGAAAAAGACCAACATTTTATTTATAAAATTCTATGTATACTTGACAGATCTGTAAAACTCTTGCTGTGTCCTCAGTTGAAGTATATTGCAGTATATTGTAAAGTGTCTTAAGTTGATGCTGGTATTTGTAACTGCTGTCTCTTTAATTTCAGGTATTGGTTGTTCCAGAGGGGGCTGAAGCAAGACCCAATCCAGATTACCCAATGCTCCCCACCATCCCCCTCTCTGCCTTTTCAGACCCCAAGAAGACCAAGACCTCTCACGTGTCAAAGGTTGGTTAGCATGACAACTACAAAGTGATCCTGTTAAAATCATCTGAGCAATCTTTGTTTCTCATTCAGAATGTTTAACCTGGAAATCACAACTTCATTGACAATTTATTTGACACACAGGCGGCGTGAAAATTGTTTGAAGCACCTAAATATAAAAATTAGGCTTACCAGTGTGACCAGTTTTAAAAGTTAGTCTGGGGCCCTGATGGTTCTTTGCCAGCTGAGGGGACATATCCGCAAAAATAAGAAAACCGGTCTTTGTCTTGCGGACAGACAAAGTCAATGCGAGCCACTATTGAAGACACATGACCACCTCCTCCAGTCCTTGAGTATATTGGAAATACATTAAATCTCTTATATGCATATCAAGTTTAATAGTGTAAGTTTGAGGACTCGTAAATCGTTTTGCTGACATGTGGACGGACAATGTGGAAACATCCTTTCCTCCTGTATCATTGTGCCAGAGAACTCTGTTAAAAGCCACTCCTGTGGACCTGCTGGGTTTCTGTGCACATTTACCCACACTTTGAATTTGCTTGTTGACTGACTGCAGTGGAGCCAAGAGTCTAATCTAATGTAACTTCAGAAAGACAACCAGCTCAGTCCTTAACTTGTTTGGCTACTTCATTGTTTGTCCTTGGTTGTCAGCTAAGCAGGTTGTCAGGATCAGCATCTAAATAGTGTCCATGAGTGCTGAGTGATTTACATATGTGTTGTGTCACAATAGACTGTTTGTCCTACTTCTAACTATACTATAATTACAAAGAATTATCGGTATAGGTCAATTTCCTTTTTAGTTTCTTTTACTAATTTGATAAAATTGTTATTTTGGCCGAAGTTCACATTGACCAAAACACTTTGGTATAACATGAGATTCACAGTAAATAATGTGATTAAACTTCATTGGCAAGGCCTGATTACGTTACTGAGGAGAGAGCAATTTCCTTAAACCTCCTGACCAGGTCTTCGAGCAGCTGAGCCTGTTTCTCCTTTAATGGGGCCTCGAGATGAATGCATTAAGAGTTAAGTACCTATGACACTGATGCTGTTTTCTCTCTCCAGGAACCCAGCAAAGAAGGAAGCGGTGGAAGCAAGGGACCGAAACCACACAAGGTGACCAAGGAGCATCGCGAACGACCCCGAAAAGACTCTGAGAGCAAAGCCACGTCAAAAGGAGACAACGACCGAGATGGAAGCAGCAAGGGCGGCCGAGATCCTTCCTCTTCCTCATCCACGTCTTCAAAAAAGCCGCCAGAGATCAAAGTGAAAGAGGAAGTGAAGGTCCTACCCAAGGCTGCATTCAAGGAGCCCAAGCTCACCCTGAAGGAGTCAAAGATGGAGGGCATGTCCCCTAAAGGAGGGGGGGCTGGGAGTGGAGGGGGCGGCGGGGGAGGAGGAGGTGGTGGGGGAGGCCCGGCAGAATCCAAAGCACCGGGGAAACGACCCGCCACTGTGGAGTCTCCCAAACCCAGTGCGAAGAAGCAGAAAAAGGCCAGCTCCGAGGGGCCGAAGGGGCCAGGGAGTGGAGCCTTCACAGGAACCTCTCCTCGTGTCTCCTCATCGTCTGCAGCTAACCCGTCCTACGCTGAGAAGAAACCCTCCAAGGACAAAGGTCGCTGGGCCAGAGGCAAAAATGATACACAGGAGCTGAAGGAGCCCAAGAAAGTTCCAGAGTCAGAAGAGTCAAATTCGGAAGATGAAGCCTCCTCAAAGTCAGAGGTACGAGAGGTAGAGACGAAACAATTTACTTCTTTTACATTCATTTTTGAAGTTGTTCATCTGTGTGTAACTACATGCATACGTCCTAGTCCTAGATCTCTCATATGTCCCATTCCCAGTGAATGTGATGTATCGGAAAATCCAGGTGGGATTTTCATTACACATTGTTCAAACGTCCAATTTGACCCAAGGATGATCTGAAAATTATTTGATGGACATCACTGAAGATGTTTTTGGCCATGACTTACGTGTTCATTAACTCATTATGATAAGATCCACTTACTTCCTTTTATTCCCCTCATGGTCTTCACTACATATATTACGTGTCTGGACAAACATGGAAACTGGTAATTTTGGTCTTCTCCCATTTCCTTCCTCTTTATGATAAATCGTTTTCTTCTCCTCCTCCCACAGCAGTCAGCCCCTTCCAGTCCTTCCAACTCCAGTTCTAGTTCTGACTCCAGTTCAGACTCAGACTTTGAGCCGGGACAGAAACCAGGGCAAGGTACAGTCCGTTATCAGACATGTACAATTGTTTGGCTGATTGAATAAGCTTGTGTTCCACTACGATTGGTACGTCCCCCTGCTGAGAGACTCTGAGTCTGAGAATCCTCAGAGGGGAAATGAGTGTTCAGGTCAATGGTTTTATAGTTTGTGTGATTCTGTCCCAGGCCCGTTAAGATCCATGGTGGAGGAGATCCAGTCAGAAGAGTCGGATGATGATGACAGCAGCTCGGAGGAGGAGACCCCCATCAAGACGAACCCCCCAAACCGTGACTCTCGGTCAGTCCCTCTGCTCACTTCACTTTTCTCTGAAGTTACATCAACCTATGATCTATACGGAACAGTCGCACTCTGGATCCCTGTGCACGAGCCTTAAATTCCCTGCCAGCCTCACCTGTTGCCTTGCATCATTCTTGTTTACTCGTTCAGATTTTTTTTTATTTTAGTCTCCTCCACTGAGAGATTACAGGCCTTAGCCAGACAGGACTGGTGTTGACGATGTGTTGTGGCTGTCAGTCTGTGTGTGTGTGCGCCATTGACCTCTGACCTCCTCTTATCCCCCTCCCAGACTCAGCCTGGACAGCGAGAGTGACAGCAGTGACGGCTCGCACCGCCCCAGTCGAGACCCCGCCCCGCCCCCACAGAAACACAGCTCCTCCAACAACAAAGTGAGTCACACGGGGCCCTTACTCTACGCTCTGCTTTGATTGACATATTGACAGGAGCTGAATTGATTTGACTAGAAAATCTGTATTTAAAGCAAGCATGGGCTTTTACAGTTGGTGACCAACAGACTCAGACCTACCAATAACAATCCTGGTTCTATAATAATATAATATAATAGTCTTAATATTTTAATGTTAGATTGTTTATTTTATTCATGTTGTGCAATCGTCCATGTTCAATGTGAACGCGACTCGAGTAAAAGTGTTGTGTGATTTGACTCTAAAATGAAAAAGGGAAATTTGTTTTGTGCGTTCGAGAAGGTCCCGTACGAGTAACACTATCAAAAAAATGACAAACAACACACCAAGCCATTTCTTTCTCTGTACTTTCTCTGGTCTCTGTTCTGCAGGTGTCTGGCAGAAAGAGTCCAGATTCCTCTTTCCGCTCAGAGAAGGTGTTGAAGAAGGGATACGACAAGGTAGGAAGGGTAAATCAAACTTTTTTTATTCTTTTAACTTTCACATACACATACACACACAAGTCATTCATGAACTCAAGATGCAGTAATGGACAATGAATTGATCCAGATGTGCAAACACACTCTGACCTATGAACCCTGGTAATGAGATGATTTAAGTCATATTAGAACATCTGCTGAATTTAATGCAGATGGATTCTTTTTGAGACATTAACTCATTATGACTAAATACAAAGGAAGTGTTCTGCCTCAGTATTGAGCTTCAAAACAAAACAGTTTAACTATTTCCAGCACAGAAACTAGAAGCTAAAACTTTATTGTACAAATGTTTTCCAGTAAAACTTAAATGAGGAAGTTTTTATAAGTCATGCCTTAAAAGGTTATGGTTTGCTCAGGTGATCGACGCCTGATTATGACTCAACGGAAAATCCTTATGCATCACATCTCATCATCGCTGTCATTGTATATGAGTCCTAACTGTGTGTTGTATACAGTGTAGACAGTGTTGAGGTTAGGTTTCTCTGATACAATATACTGTGGTTAACCTGGTATTACCCTAAAGAAGCTGTAAACGCCTTCACATCTGCCTGTCAGATATTAATATGGCGAAGTCCTCCCACAATTACCCAACATCAGATTTGGGGATCTGCGTCAGGCCCTTTCTTCAACTTTCCCAAAAACAATGACTCAGTATTAACATCCTCTTTACTCCCCTCTACCCCGTCTCTTACACAACTATTTCCATCACTAGTCATTAGTCACCTGTCAACTTAGAAAACGTAGAAAATTAAAAAAAACATGGAATCATGGAAGAAAAATAATTAGAAATGCATCGAGTTCCTGCACTGAATCTTGACATTCTTATCTTCAAAGTCAAACCTACGCTAACCTAGTCTCCTAATACTGAACTGACCATGTACACTCTCCTCTGTCATCTTAATCTAAACCGTGCTGCAGGCCTACACAGAGGAACTGGTGGACCTCCATCGCAGACTGATGGCTTTAAGAGAGCGTAATGTTCTACAGCAGGTGTGTGTTCATGCTTCTGTTTTGCTCGATACATCTGCATGACCTCTGTAGCGCAACAAAACTGTGATATTGTAGTTTTTGATATTTAATAATGCGTCATCGCACATAAAATTGATAACTGACCTCTCCTCCTCGTCATTTGTCAGATTGTCAACCTGATTGAGGAAACGGGCCACTTCAACGTGACCAACACCACCTTTGACTTTGACCTCTTTTCACTGGACGAGTCCACTGTCCGCAAACTACAGAGCTACCTGGAGGCGACGGCCACGTGACAGGAAGTGTACGCCGGCGTGTGGACGGCAGCAGCGGCGGGAGTCGACTCGCCACCTTTTCTCCTCTCGCAGGCGAGGTGACGAGTGGTCACATCTGCCGCAGCTGTTTCACAGGTCTGACTGAAACATTGAAACAACTACCACACGGACAGAAACACACGGTCGAACGCGAGCACACATGAAGACACACCACTCTCACGTGATGCCGGGGAGGAACCGGGAGGAGGTGGCGGAGGAGATGAAGGGAGCGCTGGAGCCGCTGATCTCCGTCTACAGTCAGGATTTTCATCACACGTCTCTTTTTTTTTGAGTCCGTGCAGAGCTGTGGAATGCACCCCACACACACACACCCCCCCCCACCCCCCCCACCCCCCACCCTCCTGCACTGCACTCATATTGCTCCCGCCTTAGCGAAGCCAATACTCCTCCTCCTCCTCCTCTTCACACGCACACTTCTTACCCAGCAGAGCACTCCAGTTCCCCTCCCCCTGCTGTCAGCTGGAGCTCATTTCTCTCCCGACATAGTGTTGAGTGTGTGTGTGTGTGTGTGTGTGTGTGTGTGTGTGTGGGTTTGTGTTTTTTGTCTGTGCACGTGTGTGCATGCGAGCACTGCTGAGGTTTAACCGGACAAGTTGTGTTTGTTGTTACTGACTTCTTTTTGTTCGTGATGCCCAAGTACAAACAACAGCCAGTTTCCCTCCCTCCCATGAGCACATGTGGAAAAAATATACATACAGGTAACCTTTACTTTAACCCCCCCCACCCTCTGATTGAGCATTTATGACTACAGGCACTACACTAATATTAAGTAAACGGTTTATAGCACCCTGTAATGCAGTTGTAAGGAGCTATGAATGTTTAGTGTTATGATGTAGATATAAGATAACACTGACTTTTTGAGGAAACATTTGTCCAACAAGTCCACATCCTTGAAGCCTTCTCTCTGAAAAGTGAAACAGAAATTAATATTCAAGCCGAACGTCAAACTCAGTTTTTTGTGTCAGGGCCTCGTGAGCAGAGATAATGAATTTCTTCTTCTCTCTTCGAGCTGCCCGTCTGCTGTGACAGCGTTAATTCTTGGCTGCTGGACAAATCTTTCTTCCTGGTTCGTTTAGCATGAAATACTCGTGATGAATTTCTTAAAACCCATCTACCAGAAGCAGAAAGTCTAAATAAACCCTTTATTCGCTGACTTGCTCTTAACAGACGTGAAGACACACATCCTCATTCTGTGGGAGCTGCTGTATCAGCCGTGCTCTCTATTTGTAAAGAATATCTGATGTTATAAAGACACTAATGTCTTGTTCTTTAATAAAGGACAAACCACACTTTTTAAACTTTATTTTTAGAAAGAATAAAGTCTTATATTTGGATTATCACTGTATTTGTCATAGAAAATCCTTATTTCATTGTTGATTAGCTGCTGATGTATTTTCCCGAAAAAACAATTACTGTAACAAAGTGAAGATCATAACCTTCAATAAGCTTGTTTTTATTTGACCAACATTTAAAAACTTCAAACAGATGGAACAAATCTGCTTCCTGAGGAAGATGAAAGTAAATTCAATTGTGGATTTTTGCCTGAAAAGTTTTTGGGAAAAGATTCTAAAAACAGTTTCTGGTTCATTTAGTATTGGTCAACTTCTGATTAAGGCTCCAGTAATGAGATATATTATATTGTACATTAGTAAACACTTAAATGTTCTTATTCCTTCAAACAACTGCATTATAGAGTGTTTATTATATGTTCAGTGCTTTCAATGCTACACGGGGTGGGGGGTCCTTACACCTAACACTGTACATGAAGATACTGAGATGTGTGTGTGTGCATGTGTGTGTGTTTCAGATGAGGTTTCTCTGTTGTCTGAACATCTGAAAACGTCTCCTCTGTTGAATCCCCTACTTCCTCGCACTGAAAGCTGAGCCTTGACCTCCCACCAACAGACCCCCACCCCCTTCTTTCCTTCAGAAGCTCCCTCACTCCATCCCTTCGTCTCTCCCTCCTCCTCCTCCTCCTCTCTTATTCCCATATTGGCGTGCATGAAAGGGCTCGACTGCTCGTGGCCAGAGCAGTGGAGGATCACTCCGGAATTGCCTTCTAAGTGGTGGGAGGGTTTAAAGAAATAATAAGCCGTGAAAAAGTAGCCATACTTGTCTCCCAGAATCCAAAAAAATACGAAAACAAAAAATAGGGGCCACGCTTTTTTACATTTTATTTTTCTACAAGTGCATTTTTGTGTATTTATTCCCACACTGCGGTTAAGAAAAAAACCTGTGAGCTATGAATGTATATCGCTTTTACTTTTTCTACGGCTAGCAACAGCCCCACTCTAGTGCCTTTTTCCTGCACCTTGCAGTGTGAGGGGGTGGTGTGCGCTCTCTTAGCCATGGTCACACAGATTGAACCCACCCCCCTCAAAACGCCCCCCCCCCTCTCCGCGTGGGGGGGGGGAAACAAGTGTTAAGTGGGATGCCTGAATATCCAGTATTGTCTTAATGGCGTTAATCCCCGCGTCTCCTTCTCCAGTGTCTTCGTAGGCGGTCGTCCTCTCAGCGGTGATGTTTCTGTTTCTTTGAGCCCTGTAGAAATTTCGAAGATGACTATTTTTCACTGATGGTGGTCATGTTTCTGTGTTCCTGCTTTCTGAGATTAGATTCGGTGTTTTTTAAAAGAGGGAGCATCAGGTTACTGTGGTAGTTACATTAATTAGCTCTAGTAACAGTTGCGTTCAGCTGTGTTGTGTGCGTGTGTGTGTGTGTGTTTTGTGAGATGTTTGTTGTTGATTAGGGTGGATTGAAGTATTTGACAGTTTGATACCAAGTAAAGCAGCACTTGATCTTACAACAGGACACAAGAGCAGAGACATAAGCTGAGCAAAGCACTCCTTGTGTTTTTCTTGTCCCTGAGTATTTCACATGTGTTCCTCAGGGGCCTGACACATGATGAAACTGTGACAGAGGCCGACTGGTCTTATGAAGCTGGTTCACTTCACCCAGAGACCGATCTGACTGAGGGTTCGATCAAAAGCCTGTGAAGGACTATTGAGCACAAGGCAACACATTGTCACATTAGTGGATTCACTTGGCTTAACATGCTAAATACTGTAGATCAGACATGAGTTAAATGTTTGTAGCACACCAGTTACTCTTTTTAATACGTTTATGCCTTTTAATATAGACGACAGTAGATCATACAGCCTGACTAACACAAGACTTCTGAGGTGGATATTGATTTACAGTTGAAAACTAAACTCATTTCTCTTTAAAGAGATACACCTGCAGTGCCAGGACGATTTATCAGTTTGAACTAACAACATTTCACCCCATTGTCAGAAGCTCCTGCTCAGAAATCACACGACATCCAACAGCAGGTGCTCACAGATCTAAACTGTTGTGATTAATTAATTATTACTAAAGGCTAAGTGGTAAACTGTTCTGAGTGAGATTAAATAAGAAGTAACAAGGAGATTTTCATTCGAGGATTTGATACCGAATCCTCATTCGATAAAATCAGTCCCACTTCAGGCCGGTTTTTAATACTTAACATTTAGAGTTGATGAATTCTCTCCACGATTCTCAGATTTGTCCAGTTCGGTCTGTTTGGTGCATTAATGATCCATTACTGCAGATCAGTAGTGTCAATTTACCAGTCTGGCAAATTAACTTCAAGACAAATTTGTGCAGAGCTGCTTCCACTGCTCAGTCCATTCTGTTTAGTATCAGCAGGACCCAGTGCTTTGTCACAGGCTGCAGTAATGAACTGTTTTATAATACTCACTCTTTTGATTATTCAGTTATTTCCTATTTATATTTCCACCATGTTTACAATGCATCTCTAACTAATCAAGTCCTTATATATCAGCTGCAGCTGCTCCGACGACCTGATATCACTCCAGGCGTAGACGCTTTATCTCATATATCTTAACAATCTGTTAATGTGACATGTGATCGTTCTCTTGTTACACTCGTTTCATGTAAACAAACGCGTACAGCAGCGGCTTTTGAAGAAAACCCAGAAACCAGCTTCATGAGACCGAAGCCAGAAAACTTGAAAGAAAGAGGGAGGGAGGTTGACTCGCTTCGTGATTCAGGCCCCTGGTGTGTTAGTTCCTGTGGCCCCTTTCGGCTTCACACACATGTACACACACTCACACACACAGACACACACCAAACCACTGTGGTACAGACCTTCAATGAATAATTCCCTCCCCGCCCTCCTCCCCTCGTCTTCAGTTCTCTTCCTGCCGACAGTGTTTTTTTTATTCTTGACGCTTCGATAGCTTTAATTCTCCCCCTCTCGTCCTCTGCTGCCTGCCTGGCTCAGCGACATGTACACACTCCCTCTGTCCTTACTGTAACCTCCGCCTGAGCATGGAAAGTGTGTCTCAAATACACAAACTGTAAAAAAAAATACCCTGGATCCCTGCCGCCTTACGTGCCCTGCAGTAACCCCCCCTCTTCCTCCTCCTTCTCCTCCTCCTGCTCCTCCTCTCATTGCCCTCGCTCCTTCCCCTTCATTTTTCTCGAGGTGTGCCTCCGAACTTCAGGCCGTGATTAACTGAGAATGAACTTTGCAACTGTGTGAGTGACGTTTGTGCGTCTGCGAGTGTATTTGTTAGCGAAAGGAGGGAATTGGAGAAAAGAAAAACACTCTTCTTGCTGTCGCCCTCCTCTGTTCATCGATGTGGGAACTTTTAAGTCCTCGTTCATGAACTCTGACCTTTGACCAGGCCCTCATTCAGTCCCTTGTGGTGGAGGAGGAGGAGGAGAGGGGGAGTTAAACAGGGACTGGAGAAGACCCACTGTCTACCCACAGTCAATGTTTTATTTATGGACCTCTGCACTTTTGGCTGTGATGACTTCAGTACTTAACGTAGTTACCTGAACTGTATTTTTAAGGATTTTATACAATATTTACATGCAATACAATATGAATTGATTTTTGTTTTTTTCCTTTGCCAACTTTATTTTTTTCCTTCTTATTTAATTGTCTTTACCTTTTGGCATGTTTGGTCACTATTATTCACAAACAAACATGTCACCGTCAAATCTATTTTAGGCATCAAATGTTGTTATGGGAATGTTCCCTGTATGTTGTGTACCATGATTCTGATGACAGCTGAAAACCAAGAAGCAGGTGTTGGACAAACGTTTGCTAGATGAGCTTAACTTCATCATATCTCTGCTTCCAGTGACAAAGAGCTGGACCTGCACGGGGACGTGAGGAGTCCATGCTTCAGTTCAGTGAACTGAAAAACCCTTTATTTTCTGTCTCATGTCCAGTTATGATTTGAGTGTTTTTATTTTAATTTTTTAAAACCCTCCTCTTTAATAGAAGTCTGTACCTGAACAACAAACTGACGCCCTCACGTTACTGCTCTGATAGAGTGAGCCTGAAGCAACACAGCAATAGGAAACAGTAGTTTGTGAAGCTGTGTGGCGCCGCTCAGTTCTTGCGTACGCGACAACACGTGACTCACACACTTTGTGGCTCTTTCACAAAACCGAAACTCTGCAGTCATGGCGTCCCATCCGGGTTAGACTCTGTTCTGTTAACTCCCGTCACGCGACACAGTCTCTCTCATCTAGTATTTCTCACATCAATGTTTCTGAAGGAAGTCATGTTTCTAGAGTTAAACCTCTCGATCCCAGGAAGAAAACAAAAAACTACTGCTCTCCTTAAAACTACAAGCACAACAGCGCAGGTAGTTTCATTTCTTTCCACTTGAATCCTCTGCTGTGGTAATGCTTGTGTCCCCTCTGTCCTGCTGAAACCACGGCCTCTCAGCTCTCCTCTCATCGGTTGTGCTCTTAGCCCACAAATGTCTGAGGCTTATGGGAAATGATTTTCAGTGAAGCCTGCAAAACATAACAAAAACGAGATAATAGTAAAATGCTATTGACATCTGATATCTCTTCTAATGCTGGATGTCTTATAAGCAAAGCTACAAATACCCACAAGTTCCAGTTTCACCTGCGCTTTTACGAGCACCTGCGTTAAACAAAAATCAGGACACGTAACTACGGCTCCCAGGATGCATTTCTGCAAACTCGGTAGATTAAAGTGCTAATTCACTGCTGCTGCTCTGACTCGCACCTCCGCCTGGCATCTTCTCCATGGCAACAGCAGCTGAGGCTCACGGTTGTGGTCGTATTGTCGAGCCGTCCACGATGGTCGTCACAACATGAACCCGTACGATAGTTGGATCCTCCAGGAGAGTCCCGTGTGTCTGGGCCGAGAGACACTCACCACGTTCATGAAAGTGAAAAATTGATAAAAAACAGAATGGAGAAGAAAAAGAAAAAAAAACACTCCCACTTTGCAACTCTATGAGCAGGTCTGTGGGAGTGAAGCCTTTCAGCTGCGACTATTATATATAATAAGTGTATAATACAGCAAAGGTAGAATATTATCTACTGTGTGGATCTTAAAGAGGACGAGGAAAAAGCAAATGGTTCATTGCAAATATGTGGAGGGGGGGGGAGGGGGCATGTGCAGACGGGGTGTTTCCTGTGTCAGTGGTTGTCATAATGTGTCTGTGACAAGGGGACAGGGTTTGCCTGTATTTATAAAGGTTTGATTCGTTTTTTTTAACTGGGGGGGGGGCTCTGAACTGTGTCCATGTATGTGGTCGAAGCTGCAAACAACTGGCAGAACAAATGAACTGGATGGCAGAAGAACAATTTGGTATTTTTAAAAGTAAAGACTTGGCATAAATGCCACCATGTGGCCATTTAATGCAAGTTGTTAACAAGGACAACATGTTATTTGAATGTTATTTTTTATTTTGAAATCATATTATTAATAAAGTCATTAAGTACTGTTGCTCTAGAGTCGTCTCATCATTTGACCGCCGGCTGACCCGGTCATGGCCGCGGGTGAAGGGTTCATGGAAGGTTCATGTGGCGGTCAGTGTGGCGGGGGGGGTCAAAAGGACAAGCAGCGGGCCGAGCTATAACCTTCATGATGCATTGACCATCTATCCAGGAAACGTCACTTCAGGGACGGACGTTATTGGCAAAGGACGATCAATGAATTGAGTTTAAAAACGAACAAGTCTCTTCTCACATATTGTCGTGTCAGAGAAGGAGAATGAGGCGGATGATGAAATCCATTCAGCTGCTGAGGTTCCATCAGTGGTGGAAGAAGTCAGCTTCACTGAGGTCACAGATAATCACAGATTTAAAGAAGAGACTTGGGATAGTTGAAATTCACTTTTTTCAAGTTTTCATTGTGAAAGAGTCAAAATGTAAAAAGTGATATCTTTAAAAGTGAATATTTCTTTAGTTGTTTGTGAATTTGGAAAAAATAACGAGTTTCATATTGTTGGTCAGACAAAACGTACGATTTATGATTATTGGGCCTCAGGAAAACAACAATTTATGAAAGTTTATATGTAAATTTATCAATGAACTAAGAAAGTGATCCCAATATTTATTGCCAATAAAAGAAGGCATAAACTTTAAATATATAATATCCATATCACCCACTCTTTGTTTTGTCAGCATTTCCTACATTTCCAAACATTTATTTTTTGATGAAAACTTAACCAGTAGTGGTGAACCTCAAACTTAAATCACTGAAAAAAATCTTAAATTAATTGAGAATTGTTTCTAAATTGTTAGATACCTTCCTGATTTAACTTTTCTAACATTTCCAATTACTGTATTAATTCTTATTCGTTTAAATTGCTTTTATTGTAAAGCACTTTCTTATCTGGATTTTCCAAAGTGCTCATTCAAAATTACTATCATTTATTACAATTCACATTAAACAGATGTCAGACTCTCAAAAAGCAGAAACTCGTCAGCGTAATCAAAGTTTATTTCATAAGTGATCACACAAACATTCACATTTCTGTCGAGCGTGAACACAAACGGCTCCGTGTCACACTCGTCTTCATCGCTCCCCCCTGATGCTTCTAACACAGACGTCTCTTTAGGTTCAGGTGAATCCAGTTCTCCTCTGTCGGGGCTCTTGTGGTTTCTCTCTGAACAACTCATAATAATCAGAAGGTTTTTACACTAACACAAGTCCTTTGGTTCTTTTTTTAATGATAACAAACCTTAACTAGACACTGAAAATGTTCAATAAGCTGAAAGACAGTAAGAAACTCACTCACCCAGAGGAACTGAATCACCGTCATTCCCTCGTTTAGAAGTTTAAACACACGCCGACGCTTCTCGACATTTACCCTGAACTTTAAATTGCTTTGAGCAAAACGTTTCCTCCACACTCGCCTTCATTATGAACCGTGAGACTGCTACAAATACCTGTAATATACTAGTTACTTCATAGACATGAATCAGAGACGTGTTCAGGGTGTTACAACCTGGAGCACTTCAACATTTATATATTTTTTCTGCATTGAGTATTAGAACAGACCAATGAGGGCAGTGTAATGTAACTGATGCGCTATATTTATTCATCTTTTTTCCAATACACCTAAAAATCACCTACATTTCTGTACATCTTCGAACTTCTCTCGCACTCTATCGGAGCTCAAGTGCAAAAACCGGAGGAAAAGAAACCGAGTAGAAAAAATGAAATAAATAACGACAGGCGAGAGAATGCGGGCGATGAAAGCCGCAGGGTATTTACAATCGCACAAAGTCCAGAAAGAAGAACAAAGAAAGAGGACGACCACACACACACACACTGAGTACATGCAACAGAATGTAAACATTTTTTGATTTGATTGTTGAATTTTAACATGAAGGACTTTCTAGAAATGTTCCTTCATTTTATTTTTTTGGCCCGTGTAAACTTTGGCAAACTGAAAAATAAATAGAACACGTAAGAAACACAAATGACTTCCTCGAAAAACACAGTTGTTGTTTCTTTTTTTCCTCGACAAGTCTCGGAGCACCGTAAACTAACTTCCTACAAACAGCTGCTGCCACTTCATCTATCGGATGTCGCTGCTGATCGCGTCAGCAAATCAAATAAATAGTTCAAATAATTCAGCTTATTGAACCTTCAAAAACAAAAGTAAAAAAAAATCATAAAGCTCTTTTAAAATGGCTTCTTCTCATTTCTCTTTGTACAACACCCACAAATGTAAACCGAGCGGAACTTAAGGCAAATCGAAACATGAACACAAGAGCAAAACTTAACAAACAAAGATGGCGACAGGGAGAAGTTGTGTGGATGAGGTTGGAGTGGGTCAGCGCTGCTCCCTGCAGGCGGGGGGGCAGCTCTACTTGGGAGGCACGGTGTTGTCGGGAGTCGTCGGAGACGCCAGCTCCTTGTAAAAGTTCTCGATCTGCTCCTTGTACATCTTCACCACCACCGGGCGCTTCAGCTTCATAGTGGGACCTGAGGAGCAGAGGATTCACGTTCTTAAACACTTTTAGTTTTATGTGCTGGGTTTCTACCGTTTCACTTAAAGATCCATGTGTGTAAGATTCAGGTGAAAGGGATCTATTGGCAGAAACTGAATATAAAACAAGTTCTTATTTTAAATTTTTAATAGTATCATTCCTCTGAGTTGTACAAATTGTTGTTTTCTTTACCCTAGAATGGATCCTTTATATTTAAATACTTTATATCTATATCAGGAGCGGCTCCTCTTCAAGGAGGCAGCCATGTTTTGTACACTCGTCCAAACTAAACACCTTTTGAGTTTTTATGAGAACTGAAGCCACCACAGGTTCTCTCTCAGGTTTGGAAGGGGAGAGTGAGGTGAGGGGTGCTAAGCTGCAGCATGACACTTCACCACTAGATGTCACTAAATTCAACACACTGAACCTTTAAATTCGAGACTTTAATGAAGGAAATGTAAGACCAACGCCAAGTACGATAGATATGTAATATAAAAGTCCTAGAATTACTTAAACCTGCATATAATTAAAGATAAGGTGGAGGAGAGAATAACCCTTTATTTGTAGTTGAATTAAAATGTGCCAATATCTGTATCGCTGAGCAAAACTACAAAACACAGAGACACAACATATTTTGAAGCGGTCTCAACCTGATTAAGACCTCAACTCACCCAGCTCTCCCCCAGGGACAGAGAAGTCCCGATCCAGAATGATCCACTTCTGGACGCGCTGGGCGTTGGAGGGGGCCTTCTCATTGACCCGGTTGATCCCCTCCTGGATGGCGGTGTGGACCGCCCGGTCCCGGCCGCCTGCGACCTCAGAGACCCGCGTGGCGGTGCTGCCCAGGCTCCCGCAGAACTCCAAGGCCTCAGATGACATCTCATCCTCTGGATCTCCTGTGTCAGCGTTCACTTGGCACTGCAGGGACAAAAAGGTTCAAAGCTTTAATTTAATAATCACATTACATTTTAGTTTTGGGCAATTTCAAGTGTTAAAATGATATGCTTTGTTTTGGGATGAAAGCTGATTTTACATGTAACTACTGTCAAAGCCCACCAGATGGCAGCGTCTTAACATCTACAAACAACAGCTCTATGCTCTTTTCTCCTCGTCTGATGAAAATCTCCTTCTGCAATGTTAACAGTCGTGAAGTTTACGAGTAGATAAAAAGGTAAAGAACGCTCCATCATGTTTTGAAATCTACGACACAGATACTGACAAGTAACATCTGATAAACTTCACTCTGTTTGTCGGACTTCTTCCTTTTCTAATCAGGTGCAATTTAACGCACGGTTTATCTTTATAGAACACTTAAAGTGAGATAAGATATAAAATGCAACATGATAAATTATAACAGCAGCGCTAGACAACACAAACAGAAACAATCAGATAGAAATGTAAGAGTTTAAGACAATTTAAATGTATTTTTACTTGAGGATAAATCAGAGTAATGTGCTTTTTACTCAATTATCATTATGACGACTATATACACTTTACAAATTCAAATTTAATATACAAACATTTTGATAGAGTGTTTTGTGTGTATTACTGCTGCTGTAATGACCCTGCCCTCTACTCAACCTCCCTCCTGGTTTAAAGTGGACAAACAGACACGTGGTCTGACCAGGTCTCAGTCTCGGAGGCTTTACCTTAATGGTGATCAGCATGGACAGAAACTTCTTCTTGTCTCCGATCAGCATGGCGTTGCTGATCAGCGGCACGGCCCTCTTCAGCGCATCCTCGATGGGAACGGGGGGGATGTTCTCGCCCCCGGCTGTGATGATCAGCTCTGAAATCACACACAGACACAACAGGCAAGGTTTTAAAGTGCCTCAATAGAGAGAATTTAATTGAGGAAACTTAAGCCCCTGAGAGTTTCATCTGACTCCGCAGGGATTATGAAACCAGTACCTTTGATCCTTCCGGTGATGAAGAGGAATCCGTTCTGGTCGTGTCTGCCCAGGTCGCCTGAGTGCAGCCAGCCCTCTGCGTCCAGAGCCTCCTCCGTGGCCTCGGGCTTGTTGAGGTACCCCATGAAGACGTGGCGACCCCAGAAGCAGATCTCGGTGTTTCCCTCCTCGTCGATTTTGTGCAGCTTCGTCTTGCACCCTGGGATCTCTTTGCCACAGCTGGGGGATAAAAACACTCTTTGGTCATTCACGTGTTCCTAAACCGCCTCCAATTCTGTGTCTAACATTTCCTATCGTGTGGAAAGTGAAAAAACACGTACCTGGTGAGCCTGAAGGCGTTGGAGCCGGAGATGGTGTGAGGCCCGGAGCTCTCGCTCATGCCGTACAGCTCGTACAGAGGGATGTCCAGGCTGAGGAAGAACTCCAGCGTGTCTTTGGTGATGGGGGCGGCGCCCGTGTAACACTTCTTGCAGCGGTCCAAGCCCAGAGCCTTGCGCACCTTTTTGAACACAAGCTTTTTGGCGATTTGGTAGCTGACCGAAGCGCGTCCGACTGCTCCGTTTCTGAAGGGGACAAAGGGTGTGTGTGTCAGAGATATATATATATATTGAGATGCACTGTGGGCCAACAAAGCCAAAAATCACATGGAAGCAATCTGATCTCATTACGTCCCCCTTCTCTTTTAAAAAGAGGAAACTAATGAGAAAGAAAGTTATAATAAATATTCAGAAGTTCCAACACAGAGAAAATATAACAGGTCTGCTTGGTTAACAGTAAATAATACTTGAATTTTCATTTATGTTGAATATTGATTGAATTGCCATCAATCTACTTTTCAGTTGCTTTGGAAATGTCCAGCCATGTGAAGATTAACAAATAAAACAATCCATGATGCCATTAATATTTAGATAAACTCACTCAGTGTTTTTTGATAGTTTTTTCATGGAATAAATTGTGTCTATGAGACTCACAAACGACATTACACAATAACAAAAAATCTAAGTTGCAGTAAAAAGAAAGCAAAAGCATTGAAGCAGGAACTCCCCGACCCCGCGGACATGACTCTATCTAGATACAGCTGGGATTTCTCAACAGGCACGTACTGGCTCATCTTGGTCATGTTGGTCTGCAGACCCACGTCTTTGGCCCACGACGCCACCTTCCTGCGAACGGTCGACGACTTTGATGCGACAGATTTCATCTTCTCCTGCATCTTCTCCCAGACACGAGGGACGCCCATGAAGGCTGTGGGACGCACCTCCTTTAAGGTGTCCACCAGAGAGCCCTGAGGAAAACATAATAGAAGAAACTGAGTTTATTTTATACTCAAAATCCCATTTCAGTTTGAAGCTCACAGAGAAATTCAATTAAAAGCCACCATAAGGGATAATTAGGATTGAAACACTGGAGCCGTTTCAATTTGTGTAACATGTTCATGTGTCTTCCCTCAGGACACAACTGGAACACTTGATAATCCGCCTCTAATCACCAACAACAACAAACTTATACACTTACAAACATGTTAGTGAGCCTGAAGCAGTGATAATGACTAAAATAAAGAAACCCTTAGAAAATAAACATCCTTGAGAAGCAGCAGCTCAGAAAAGCGAAAAACATATTTTTACATCAGATGGAAAATCATGTAATTCCAATAAAAAGAACACTTGATTGAGGATTCAGGGAAAGATCCTAACAACTCCAATGATGCGTCACTACATCCCCAAACTGATGATTTGATGAAGGGAAATCTCACATTGTTAGTGCAAATTCAAATATTTTAAATATGAGGTGTTTTAGCTTTTGATCCTCACTATTTACAAACAGAAGAATATCAGAAACTCCTGAGTGTTGTTGTTGATCATGTAAAGACACGAAACTGCTGCCTCTCACCTTGAGGGCGTCTGGCTGAGCGAAGTGCGTCAACCCCCCCACCCTCATGGTGACCCAGATGTCCACCATCTGAGCCGCGATGTGGCTGAGCGGCAAGTAGCTGACCACCTGCTCCTGGGCGTAGTCGGCGTCCACCAGGCGCACGTGACGGCTGGTGGAGAGCGCGGTCCATGTCAGCTGGGGAGAGAGAAAGCAGTTAATACGCTGGGTCCTAATTGTTTCATGTGGGGCAGCAGGTCACATGTTCTATCACACAGAAATAAACGGTCTATGTAAAGTATGTGGCCACTGGGTTTTAGAATGTAACACAGACTTCTTTATGGAAGGAAGATGTATTCAGATACTTAAGTAAAGTACCAATAGCTACAGTATTGCAGAAATACATCATTACATTGAAATCTGCATTTAAATCTTACTAAAATTAAAATTAAAGATGCATTATCAGCAGAATGTATTTAAAAAGTAACCGTCTTCAGTACATTAGTCCCCTGTGATTATATTATTATGTATTATAAGATAATACTTATTCATCAATGAATTGTACTGCAGCTGGTTTAATTACTTTATACACAGTTGGTAAATGCCAGTGTTTCCAAACAAGGACCAAGAAAATAAATACATTTATTTCTGATAGATGCTTTTCTTTTTGGATTCTCTCAAATGTTCATTTCGAACCTAAAATGAAATTTAACCATGTGATATGTTCAAACATAAGGACGTTGGTATCTACTGTGTGAACTGAGCATAGTTCTAAAAGTCGTTTTAAGTCTTTAAGGTATTTTCTAAAACATAATTCATAGTTAGCAGTTTAATATATTGAGTTGTTCTCATCCTCCTGCTGAGTCTCCACTTTCCTCCAGTTCTCAGAACCAGGCTCAAAACGTGTGATACCTCAGTATCTACAGATATTCTTTTTTTCTTTAAACCCTGTTAAACTCACATTGTCGTGGCTCAACATGACTCCTTTGGGGGTGCCTGTGGTTCCTGAGGTGTAGATGAGCGTGCAGCATTGGTTCGGCTTCTGGCTGGAGATGATGGCATCGAGGGGAGCGTCGGGCTCATCGCGTCCCAGCGCCATGAACTCCTCCCACTGTGGGGCACAAGGGGCGAAAGGGAAATCAGTCCAACGCTGCTGCTTGAACCTAAATCCTTTCCTAGCAGGTCATAGACAGAGGGCTCTCTACTCACTGTGTACAGATTTGGTCTCTTCTCTTCAAGTGCGTCTTTGTACTGGACAATGGCTTTCAAGTGAGGTAGCTGGTCTTCAACCTGTCAAACAGAAAAATGATCTTAGAACCCACTGCAAGGGATTAATAAACAAGGCCCATTTGCCCTCGATGACAGTGTTTTTCCTTTTACCTGGAGGATCTTCTGCAGCTGCTTGTGGTTCTCCACCACGATCACGTTGGCCTTGCAGTTTTCTGCTACGTACTGACACGCTTCAGGGCTGTTGGTGGTGTAGACGCCCACAGCGAACCCACTGAAACACAATGCAGAGTCAAAAGTTCAAATTCACCGTTTCCCCTTAACTCTTACAGCCACTCAGATGAAGCTCAGGAAATGTCTGGTTAAATCCGCAGAGCAGTGAGAGCTGGTGTCAAACAGCCACCTCCATCAAACGTCCTCTTTTTGTTTTTAAATAGATTTCATAATGAGTTTTACATCCCCATTATGTTTTCACCACTTAGCTGGTTTCTGCAGAAACTATGGAAGGGATTTCTGGACTTTTATTTTGAAAGGAAGACTAAATAACTTGTATAACCTTGGCATGGATCTGGAAAAAGGAGTGTGAGAAAATATATAGTAGAGCTTGATTGAATTTAAGGGGAATGTTGGGTCTGGGCCAAGTATGTTCTCTACTGAGTGCCACTGTTTCAATAAGCTCCCTTCACAGGAGACTTTAGGTAAAACAGGTAGAGTCGGTCCTCTAACCTTTCATATAGTCTCCCTTTTTCTAGTTTCTCATTCCTGGTTATGACGCAACAACAGAAACTACTTGACCTCTCATCGACCTCTAATGGGGACGATCAAGACCCGATTCAGTTTTGCTTTTGCTTCCCAGAACCTGTAGGGAGCTGTGAGCCTGTGACGGAGCTGATCAGAGTTGAACGGGTCCAAACTTTGACAGTTTCAAACTCAAGTGGATCGTCAGGACCAGTTTGTCAAGCTGTCAGCGGTTTGTGAAACATTCTGATTGTCATGCGTCAGAAGGCGTGGGAGCGTCCACACAATCCACACACACAGTATCAATGTGTGTGTTCCACTTCCATGGAGGAGTTTCACGAGAGGGACGATCGTCTGTCTCACTAAAGTACTCTCACTCTCTTTCTTTAAAGAATAGCTGTGAACAGGTAGAAGCTCAGTGTGGTGAGACATGATGAGAAACCTGCTGCCACATCAGAGGTGTTCTGTGATGTGAGCAGCTCAGCAGGGTTCTGGTTTCTCTGATGGACTTGACTTCACGGCGCTAACGTTTCATTTCCCCTCAGAATATTCACGTTATTCTCAAACACAGAGAGGCTTGTGATCCTTGTTATGTTATCAACGCAGAGTTTGAAGCTCAAACCTCGAGTTGAGTAAACAAGTTAAAGGGGAAGTTCCGTTCTCGAGTGAAGACACTTAGTTTCCACCCCCGCTGTCCTTCAGCTCAGTGAAGAAACAGACGTGATCAATCAAAGAGGCTACGTGCGAAACTGGATGACACTTAAGATTGTGTTCCGTCTGTCGACCTCATATTTAGAGTGTTGGATTGCACCACTCAGACGTGTGTATACACACACAAACACACACAGGTCATCAACACACGTTTACATAAACTCACTGAGATGAAACTCACCCTGCCAAAATGGCTCCAATGTCAGCGATGAACCACTCGGCCGAGTTGAAGCCCAGGATGCCAACGCCATGGTAACGCTCCAAACCAAGCTAAGAAAAACAAAAACATAAACACACTTCTTCAGCACACACATAACAACTTTTTAAAAACACTCTCATAAATAACACACATCCAATATCAGAGCTCCATTTTAACCGTAACATTTTAAAGAATCCCCTTGCCTTATGAAACTGATCATACAATCATTGAAGTCAATCTATACGCGTTTGTCTTTATTCCTCAAACATTTGAGCTGCTGATCGAAGGAGAGATCAGAGCTCAGCTTGGCCTCGAGCACGTCGCCCACAGCAGCTGTTACCATGTCAGCAGATCCACAAGCCAAACGTACACAAGAGGAACTGATACCGGGTTAAACACAGGGAGCGGTACTTTCTCATCAGACTTTATAAACAGTGGCCGGAATCTAATATGAGACTTTGTTGATGTTTGCGAAATGTGAAAACAGATTTTGTTACTGACAACATGAAGCTTCTGTGATGACCTGCTGGCTCCTGACGGGTAAGAGGCCACAAGTTCATCTCACAGAGTCGGGTTCGGATAAGATGGGATAAGTTTGTACAGAGAGACACGTGCGAGAGAAGGTGTGTGTGTGTGTGTGTGTGTGTGTGTGTGTGTGTGTGTGTGTGTGTGTGTGTGTGTGTGTGTGTGTGTGTGTGTGTACATGACACTGTCTCTGTGCTGTTAAACTGAGATTCACAATAAACAATGAGCTCCTCTGTCCTGTATGAGGAGCCGGTCCCGAGCTGCTCAATGTCTGGGTGAACTCTGAACTTCAGCCTGACGCCTTCACACCACCCTGTGTGTTGTCTGGACTGATGTGGAATCAAACCAGTTGCAGGACAAGAGAAGTTGATTGTTTCAGACCAAACTGAAATCCTACTGATCTGATGGAGAACTGTCATGATAATAGAGATAATCCCCTGAGCAGATACTCGTCCCTTCACTTTAAATGTTGTGAAATACAGAAGTTTCATGTATTTAAGTAATTTCTCGGACTGCGCAACATCATGTAGAAAATGTCTCCATACTTGAAGTTGAAATATTAATTATTACATCCTTGGATCCTTTCATGGATACTAGATTACTGAATAAAAAGTATCTACCTTGAGGAAGCTCTTGGCAGCAGTGCGGCAGGACTGGTAGTACTCTCTGTAGTTCAGGCTCTTCTTCTGCCCCCCCTCCTTCCAGCTCAGAGCCGCACTGTCACCGAAACGCTCCACAGCGGAGGTGAACATCTGGTCCACGGTCAGCGGGGTCTCAGCAGCAAGGCCCGAGTCGCCCATCCTCAGCTTGACCTCTGCATCCCCCTGTGTGGTCCACAGGCCGAGCTCTTCTTCTGCTGCTGCTGCTGCTGCTGCCACCGACAGGGAGGTGGGGCGAGGAGCGCTCACTGCAATGTGGGATTGAATCAAATTCAGAGAAATTAGCAAATGTTTGTTCAAAAGCTTCTTGACTCGATATTTTCACTCCTCATCTGCATCTGTTAGAGTCTCCTCATCTCCACCAGGATTTCCACTAACACCCTGTATCAGTCACATCAGAGTGGAACCACCATTTAAATTTGTAGAGTCAGATTTGTAAAGCAGCTTTTCCAGTGTCTGTTGAATTTGGATTTTGGGAGGAGAATGTTGTAAAGAATAGAACAAAGGTTTTCATTTTATTTTAACTCGTATCTGTAAATAATAGTGGTCTCTTGGTTTTATTCAAGACCAGGATCCAATGAGCAGAGGAGTCTGATCTGAGCCCACACAGCAGATCCAGTATCCGACCCACAGGTTGTGGATAAACTTCTAAAGTTCAACCCCTCTCTACAGTTGCTCACATCTGTCTGATTGTCAGCCATCAGTGGTTTCTCTCCTTATCCCATCTAATTTTTGACGAGTACAATCACACAAAGATAAAATGTGTAATAAAAGGGTAAAATGTTTGTCGAGTCTCATCGTTCATGTTGGGTTTTTGGAAAACCCGAAAGGAGGATGTGCCACTAACCAAACAGCCAGCAGGATATTAATATACGATGGGGTCATATTGTGGACAGAGGAACTACATGATAGCAGATTTATGATCACACACAAGAAGCTCGTTATCAGCACAGGGAGTTGTTATGAGAGCAGAACGTCCAGTTAATGTTTAATATGGAAAACCAGCAGCAGACATGTGCAGCAGTATTTTTATTTTAATCCTATTTGACTTTGTAAATACGTGGCCATTACTCCACGCTGAACTTTTCAAAGACTTAACCAACATGACAGAAAACTTGTGATGTGACCCGGGGACTTTTCTTTCAGTGACGGAGGCAGGGAGGAATGTCCAAGTGGAGTTTAATGGCAGGAAAAGGAAAGTCAAGCTTTTTCTGCCAGAGAATGTAGAGTTGTCTCGCTTCTGTTTGGCCGGTTTCCTCAGGAAGAACATGATCACTAGTGCCGAGTTCAGCAACTAGAGCCGACACAGACTTTACCTAACGTGATCTCAACCAGCAACAGACACGTAATTCTATTATATAGGTTTCCTTCACCTGTTTGTGTGTTTGTGGCCTGTTCAGCAGGGACCTCCGTCGTCTTAGTGCTGCTGGTGACTTCATCACCGGCACCAACCTCCTCGTCCCTTTCCCCTGTGGACTCTTCCTCTGAAGACTCACTAAAAACAATTGGGGAGGGGGGGGGGAACATGTCACTTAACAACATTGGAGAATGAATCCCCCAAGGTTTCCTGCCACGTCTAATCAGAGGCAAGAAAAATAACAACCTGACCTTGCAGTAGGTAATAAGGGAAAGGTATTTTTCACCACATCGATAAACTCATCTTCATCATTCTGACATATTATATATATCATATTATGTCATAAGCTTCAATGTAGATCTTGTAAACACTTAAAAGGAGTTTGAAAATAAAGTTTATACTGTTACAAAATAAAATTTAAGCCTCACGGATAACACATAAGTGACATAAAAAAAACAACAACATTAGAATGACAGGAATATTATCACATACAAAAAGGAAACTGCACTAGATAACTAACATCTAAAGTAGGTAAATTATCGTATTCTTACAGTTTAATTTGATTCATTTCTAACTGCCTGAAGAGGTAAAGCGTCCAATATTATACAAGGCACAAAAGCATGAACTTTTTGTGGTGTCGAGGTGGTTTTGCGTCTTTGTGTGGACGTACTTGGTTGTGTCTCCGATGACGTCATCTAGAGAGGCCGCTCTTTCTTCTACGCCACAGGGCGACTCCAGGAAGCCGTCCGCTCTGGGAGGCTCCATCGCCATGGCTTCGGTGGCGGGCTCACACATGGTCACTGAAAGAAAAAGAGCGACGGGGTTTGTTAACTCTATCGGACGAGAGCATCTCATCAGGAACCTTGTCAAGAAAAAACACTGCCTCATGCTTACATCAGATGTAATATTGAAAGTTGTATATTGAATTTTAGAGGTTGATTCGAGCCTGGTTTGAGAAGGTACCCTCTGACTTCATAAAGAAGAGTGAGGATGGCTTCACTGGTCTAATTGTGAGACGGTAAGTTGCACCAGTGTGTGACAGCCAGCAGCTTGTAGTTCTCACACATGAGTGTTGTAGGCCACAGGTCACAGGACTGTTTTTAGCATCAGTAGTTTGGGGTTACACATCCATCCCGGTTACTGATTCTTACTTTATCTGTTATAAATCTTTACAGCTTCCTTCATCAGCTGTTGGACAAATATTTGTTTTTGACAATAATCCGTCTGCTCTGTTGACTCGATTTGGTTGTGTGGCAACAGAGTGGGGGGGATAGGAGCTGGAGCCGTGGGACGTTTACAGATAACACGGCTTCTCTACGAAAAGGACCGGACTGAATTTTATATATCGATGCTTTGAAAGGAAACGGGTCCATTGGTGCACGCTTTTGAAATTGAAGGAGCACCACGAGGATAAAGAGAAATGAATCTGATTGTGACACCAAAGCTTTGGTACAAGAGCATAGAGATGAGGAAATGGATTAAATATTTATACCCGTTACCAAGCGAACGACAAAGACCAAGGACGATTGTTGAACAGTCGAGAGGCTAAAAGTGTGTGTTTCCCTCCGCGTGTGTTGTTTTGCACAGACGCCACGGCAAAACAAATAGGAAGCAGTTTAACGAAACGTCTCGTTTTGGATAATGTAAGTACACAAGTCAACACAATATGTAACAAAAGGTCAGGTTGTTTTTTAGACATTTCAATGAAGATTTCCAACTTGTTATATAAAAATTTCCGTCAGCACATAAAAGATGATCGGCACATCAGAGTCCACCTCAGCGTTTCCATTACCTCGTCACATGAACCACGTCAAAGCCTCCTGAACGATAAACCCTCACCAGCCCGACCACCGTCAAACCCACACCTCCGTGACACTCCCTCCCTCCCCCTCTCATTTCAGCCTCTGCTATTGCCTGCACCCTCCTCTTTGGTCTGGCCTGTTTATTTAAGGGTGCTGAAAACACATACCAGCAGCTTCGTCTGCCTATTGTAGCTGCGGCAGGGGAGCGTGTCCCGCATGTCAGGGGACAAGTGAAAAGAAAAACAGGCTCCACAGAGGTCAGAAAAACATTCCAAAACAATTACACAAACAGGTTGAAGGGACGACTCAGTGTGTGTTTAAAGTGGCAGGAGTGGAACAACGAGCATTTCTGGCATTCTGGACTCACGGGAATCAGAGGTCATCCTCTCAGAGCTCCCCCCAACACGTCGTCACTGCTGTAAAATAAAAATCAATCCTCATCTAGTCATGTGGCCAGCAGCAGCGGGCTGACACCGAGGAGGCTTCAGCTCGTTGCTGATTGCAGCAGAGGCCTGGGAGGTCTCTCAGCCGAGAAGACAGATGTCACATGGACATGCTGCCATTTTATTTTTTTGCCTCGTCGTTCCAATGCAGCTGCAGATTCCTCAGTGAGACAGCTGCTGGACGGTGGTCGTGGCTCCACTGATAGTGTTACATGGAAGATGAGTTGAGGGTGGGGGGGGGGCAGATCTGGTACGAACTGGGGTCTGATGGGAGGACATAAACTTCCCCTGCAGCCTTACTGGTTTCGGCTGTGTCATTGTTTTGGTCTCAGGCTGGTGGTGTGGATGGGTGGGGTAGGGGGTGGGGTGTGGGATGTCGGGGGAGGGGGGGGGCGTGACGCTGAGCCTGAGAAAAGGTTCAGTCACTCGTTCTCTCCGAGGATGTGACTGGTCTTCGGCATCAGACCATAAAAAAGCCCCGAGGCTATTACTTGCCGGACCCATTTTCACTTTGTCTCGTCTTCCTTTCAAACAGTGTCCATTTTGTTCCGATGAGCAAACATCACATGAATCCATCACATTTGGATCTCAAACTAAAAGGGGGGGGAGGGGGGAGGGAGAGAGATGCACACCACTGATTTAGCTCTGGTGTGGCAGCCCCCTACTTCTCGTCAGGCAGTGATGAATGCCTTGCAACATCAGTCGTTGGTCATTGAATCTTTTTGCTCTTTTCACCCAAGGGCTAAAAATAACATGTATGGAAAGTACACTATCACTTTCAGATTTCATTTCTTCCAATGAGTATATCACTCATAGGATATAACTGTGGGTTTTCCCTTTAGAGCTGAACAACTGAAAGACGGTCCCTTGGAAGTAGGGGGAGTGTCAAACAATTATTTTCATTAACCAACCAATTATTTTTACAGATAATTAATATTTGTTCTGTCCATATAATTTGAGAAGTTGCAATCACAGATGAGGTCTTCAAATGTCTAATTTCAACTAATGCATTAATTGACCAGTTTCTAAAGCTCTGTGCAGCTACATCCAAAGATTTATTAATTAAATAAATGTTTCTTGTGTAGGATTTAGATCTAGTGTGAAGCAGCTGAGTACCCCTCACTTCCACCGGCTTACAAACATGAAAGAGAACCTATAGCAGCCTTCAGGTGTCGTAAAAACACAAAAAGGTGTTTACTTTGTCCAGTCTGGTCTACTATAAAAAAAACATGGCGGCCTCCGTAGAGAAGACCTGCTACAGATGTAAATATTAAGGGCTCATTCTAAAAGGGTAAAGAAAACAACAATTCATACAATTTAGGAAAGGAAACATCACTAGGATTATTTTATATTATTAATTTCAGCCAATAGATCCCTTTCATCTAAACCGTACACACCGGACCTTTAATTATTCAGCCAATGAAACGTCAAGAGTAATTGTGAAAAGGTTACCCTGACAACTACCATGTCTTATTCTGTTTGATCTTGAGTACGACACATTAAAGATATTGAGATTAAAACAATATGACACAGAACACAAGCTAATTCTCTCATTCAGAAACTGGACGATGGAGAGAACAGCCACAATTATCACTTGAAAAATTGCAGAACAATCATTTATCCAAAAACTCACAGATTACTTTCTGTTGAAAATGCTTTAGCTCCAGAGCAATTCTCTGATATTCCCTTCAGCCTCCAAATAGACCGGACCCAGTGTTTGCACCTCTCCTCGCCTGCTTTCATTAGCCCACCTTGTGGCCACACAACTAGTGCCAGTGGATGATTTATCTGATGGACTCGGCAGCACTGCGCAAACTGACATCACATATCCCCTCCATGCAATCGGGAGGGGATTATGAAAGTAGAGCAGAGTTGGGCATAGCAACAGCTGCTCCATTCACACAGGCCAACGGTTGGAAACATGAGACTTAAAAACCCGTCTCGTGCTTCATGGCTGATTAGTGTTGAAGGAGACGGACGTGTCTTGTGAATAAATAAACCAGAGGAATGATCACAACACCAGACCAGAGAATAAAATGCAATTGGGATGCTCCCCCCCCAAAACAAAAGCCCCCATGCCTGCAAACTTGTGTGAGGTTAATCCTCTGTTAAAGCACACACAACCCCACCCACCCCTGCTTTCAGTTCTCACTGCTCTCTCTCTCTCTCTCCACGTCCAACAACCTGCTCCTCTTGACTGCTCTCCTGTGAAACATGTTCTACCAAAACCAAGTGAGATCACCTGAATCTCATCAATCTGCTCCATCAATCAATCCCCTGCATAATGATCCCTGTGGTGTGCAGCTCCATCACCCAGTGCAGACACAACACACTCCATCCAGTTCTGTACACGTATCAGTCAACTCAGCTCCTTCAGAACCAGGTCAAGGGGGCTTTTTAAAAACATCTGTGTGACATTAAACCACATCTGGCCAGATCAGCATCTGCTGGAGGAAATGGGTTCCACCCAAGACACCAGCAAGACACCAGCAAGACACCAGCTCTCAGTGGGCTGTGGAGCTGACTCGAGTCTTTCACATCACCAACATTACACAATCTGTTGAAATCAAACTGAATCATCATCATCATCAATCAAAATCGGAACTCACAGCTGAACACATCATCACGAGGCTGGAGAAGGAGATTTGCATTACGGAAAAAGCCACGTCAGGCAGCTGTGGAGTCAAATGTTAAACCTTGTAAATCAGACTATGGGATCAACACCAGAGGGAAATAACTGATATGAACCAACGTCCGCTGATTAAAGATATCCTCACTTCACGAGGTCCAAACTGAGAGATGAATGAATCGCGGGTCCAGGAACAGAGAGAAGGTGAAACATGGAGGAGGAGTACTCACACTGCATCGCTGCCCGGACGCTTTCTCTCGATTCCTCGGTACAGTTAGTCCACTCGTCCACTTTGTGTCTCGCGTGTGTGTCTGACGTGGTGTCTTCAGTTTACCCTCGCGCGCGCACACTACTCCTCTGTGTGCGTGTACAGGTACTACTCCGGATGCGTGTCATTCATTTTTCAAACAGCAGCCGGCTCTCGTGGCCGCGCCCCTTCAAAAAAAAAGACCACACCCAGATTCCCTTCCCCTCTTCCCTCCTCCTCCTCCCCCCGCCGTCCTGGAGACGCCTGATTGGCTGAAATCGCTCACACCACAAGACACATCTTCCATATAAGGGAGTGACGGGGATTGCAGAAGTGGCTGTGACGCGCTGCTCGGCTGATTGAATCGAAGATCGTCGAGTATTTCGAGTTTTGTAGTTTTGGTCGTTACGCATCTTTTAGGCTGAAGACTCACAAACACACTGACATGTTGTCTAATACTGAGCAGGGAAAAGGAGCATTTAGGTTTTTTGCACCAAACAAGTGGAACAAAGTGCAAAAAGTATAAAATGAGTGTGTGTCAGTGGAATATTTTAAGGTTCTGCTCATTGTCTTTAAAGGTTAATACTTGTATAATCCCTTTTGATCCACTACATCACTTTCACACCCATGTGTCAGTAATGACCCATACAGTATGTATTCACTACAAAGCACATGCCATTCATTTGCACATCTGATGCATGTAAGTCTTTTTTTAAACAATCCATTACTATTTAAAAAAAAAGAAATGTGTGCTATACTAACTAGCTGTTAGCTAGCTAGCTTCTTTTCTGGCTAGCTAACCATAGCTGGATCAAAAAAGTTAAACTAGAAATTTAACACTATAAACTTAATACTATTGACTGTTTGGTGTGAATTTGAAAAATGGAGAATAAGCTATAAAAAAATATAGCGATGAAAAAACCAGCCATGCATGAAATAATACAAAGGAAATGAATATGGGTCATTTTTAACACATGTTGTGCACTAGAAAGGGTTTGCATAGCTTGTGTATCAAAGGGTTAAGGCCAAAATGCACAGTATGTATTCAACACACAGCACTCCTTCACAAATTCTCCCTCTAAAGGAGGTTTCAGCCTCTTAACACAAAACATACTTTTGTGACATTGTGTCTGACAGAACGTGGTCTTCTGTAAGGTACAGAAACTCAACTAAAGAGTGTTATGCAGGCACATTTGTCCATGCAAACTGTTATGGTAATATATTACTTAATATTATTACAAATAAATAATATTTTGTGTATTTATTTTGGAAAGCATGACATTCTGCATGTATTTTTCTTTTACAGGCAGTCAAAATTATGTCAATTTCTTTTATCACTGAAAAAATAACCTCAGTCAAAAGAAATTATATTTTGTATTTGTGATTTGCATCACGAGCTGGAACAGATTTGTCTTGTGGGATGTATGAGACCTCGAGGGCGGTGGTTCCCCACCTCTGATTTTATATGGTTGGCGTTCACTTGGATAACATTTAAAGGCTGAGTAGGAGGGAGAAGATGAAAGCTGGCAACCATGTTGGACTCCTGGGGTGAGGCGGTACAAACAGATGTAAATATGACCAGTGCAAAAGATTGCTTCGTTCATTCTGAGGCAGCACCAGGAGACACAAACACACAGTCACTCTGGACTGATGATGCTCAAGCCAATCCCCCTACAGAGATACTCGTCCGTGCACACACACACACACACACACACACACACACACACACACACACACACACACACACACACACACACACACACACACACACACACACACACACACACACTCACACACACACACATACACACACACTCACACACACACACAGCTATTCTGACTGAGGTTACTATCGAACAAGGCTTCTGAGACAAATGCAGCTGCACTGGCTCCACTTTATGATTTTCCACTGGCTGAAATTATACTTTTGTAGTTTCCAAAGACGTTCATATCCTGTAACCTACATAATTAAAACATATTTCACACCCGTCTTACTTCTTCTTTATATCTTCCATAAGAGTATTAATAATTATTTTGTATTTGCGATATATTTACTCAATATATTAATTGTCGCGGCTCGTTTAAACTGTTATATTCCAGTTTCATGACACTTATACTGGACACTATTATCTACAATACTGTAGGTTTGCCTTAATTTGTAGTTCAGTGCTGTACTGAATACTTCATAAACACTGCAAAATAAAATCCTTGTATAATGGATGCTGAAGCTCATGAAAAAAAGTATTGCTGACTGCTTCTCAGAAATATAAAAAATATCAAAGTAAGCTACTGCTGATGGTCAGCAGTAGCTCATAACATTGCTTGCAAACTATATGAAGCCCATTCAAGTGAAAAATAGGTTGTCAGCCAAACCACACACACAACCTGACAAGCCCGTACTTCTAGTTCTTCTGAACGGGGACCTGATATACAGGGTGCAGACACCAAGACAGAAGCTCTGGAGAGGGAACAAATGCCTCACGAACTTTAAACTCAACCCATAACAAAAAAACGTTGCAGTATGCAAACATTGTACATGTATATAACTATAAAGTCATAAAAACGGGTTAGGGTTAGGGCTAAGTCTGTTAGGACCTATTGTAAACGTGCCTATAAATGTGAGGGAAGTATGAGGATATTTCCGTCTGACCTTTAACCTTATGTAAGTGAGTTTCACTTGGCATTTGTACATATATATATAAATATGTACATATGTATAAATATATATACTAACAACTGAGGTTTTAAAAAAGGTCTCAATTGTAGATTAGGCATGAGGAAATTTCCATCACACTGTATCTGCTGCTGCGACCGCTCAAGAGGTCAAGTAGTTCAAGTAGAGGAAACAGGATGTGAACACACATTTTTCAGACAAGAATATATTCAGAGAAGAATATATTTCACTTATGGTTTGAGGAAATAAATGTGCCTGTGATCACATACTTATTTTCACGCAGCTTAGCTCACGTGTAAACATGACCTCTCCAAATGTGTGCCATCACTGTTTCTATAGAAAGATTTTTCTCAGCCAATTGCCACGAGAGATGAAAACGTAGAGCCACCACACCACAGCATCACATGACCATCAGTCGGCTGATGCGCTGTGCTCATGCGCACACGCTGAGCTGCTGCTGCAGAATGTGTTTAGTGCTGATGCATGCTGCACCGAGGTTACTGCCGTTCAATGACTTCCTCTCCTGTACCATGCTCGGCTGAGGCGGAGCTGTAATGCAGAACCTTTTGGTGAAATATTGAGTTTAATTGATAAATGACTTGATGTTTACACATGGGATGTTATTAATTACACATTCGACTCAAATATAAAGGTAGTTTTTTAACAAATGTTTTGGTGTTAAATATTATTAATGACAAAAGTGTATTATGTTTGGCCCAAATAACAAACGGCTTACTCTGTAATGTCACTTTTTGTCTGTCTGCATATACATCACGAAATTTGACAAAAAAGATGAATAAATATTTCTCAAATACAGATTTTTAAAAGATAAATACTTAAGGCAAATATTGATTGTTAAAATATAAACAAATGATGAAAGACACAGTTCCACAGTGTGTACATAAACCTTGTCATACAACCCAGTCATATTTGCCCAGTTCTTGTCTGTGGCCACCCTGCTGGGTGATTATGCTTAGTGATGAATAGATTTAAAAATTCTGTACTCTAATGATTAATGAAAAATCAAAGTCAATTCAAATACTATTATCATAATTTGAATACTGAATTTAATGTCTTGTAGTACATTTACTGGAATCCATTTCCTTCGTAAAATGTGAGTAAATATTTGTATTTATATTTTTTGCCGCTTATTCTCCAGTTTTTCCAGTTTTAGTTTTTTTTAGCATTCAAAAACTACAGCTTCCAGAAGGCTTTGACTCCTCGATAATGGTGAGGACTCATGGAAAATGCTGTTGATAAATCTTTATGTGGTTTTACATTCAGAAAAATGAAGATTTGTTTAAATGTAACCATCCAGTACCGTATTACAAACTTAGTCCACGCAGATTATGGATAGAGAATGTCTGTAATTTTCTTTATAGATTTTATAGAGGAAGCTAGTTGAGGTGCAGGAGCTCACTGTGCTGATCGGCTGCAGACACAAGCATGTATGGAAAAAAATTGCTATCGAAGAAGAAAGTGTTGAGCTGTCGTCGTTATCACTGTCGTTGTTAAAATACTGAGCAGGAACATCCTTTAAAATATCAACATGTGTAACTTTTCATTCAGAGAAAGTGAGTTTTCTTTTTTCTTTATTCCCTTCAACAGGGACAATTATTAACTTTAATGCATCAACACAAACAAAACCATCAAGAGTTACAAACAGAGTCACAAAAGAGTATAAGACAAGACTTACCTTAATAATAACTGTGATTAAATAGAGAGGTTACATGAGTTACAATCATATTTCCATTACCTGTGACAGAGGTGACGAGAGATAAACGTGTGAGTTCTTCCTTAACTTGCCGACAAACACAACTCATTTGTGGGCTGAGCTCTGTCACAACTGCTGCAACCACCTGTTGGTTTGGTTTGAAATTCAGCCTGCAGCACAGATTGACTCAACTCAACCATTTACCTTACTGAAACATTTGTTTGAAAACATTTCCTGTTAGTTGACTTACAGCAGCTATAATAGCACATCAAGTAAACTGTCTCACATTTATTTTGTATTATTTATTTCTATTACAACTATTTGTTACCACTAAAATATATATAATAAGTGACATGAGGCAGCAGTAATGATAGAAAATTTTCCAAGACCCACCAGGGTCAACGAATGATCAAAGAAATACATGATGTCAGCAGAAAATCCTTTTCCCACTGACTAAATCAGGAATAAAGATATATTAGCTACATCAAGGTAGAGTAATACAATTCATTTGAGGCCAAAGTCTATAATGAATATAAACACTCAAAACAACCATGATCTAAACCCATAGCCAGGCAGAAATCATTCTTTATAATGTTGATCGTATTTTTTGAATTAACTAATAAATATTTTATGTTTCGTTTAGAATAATACTCCACCAAAAGAAAGAAAACTCAAAAACTGGATCCTACAATTTCCACAATTAAACTTTATAGAGTTAAGCGTGAAGAGAGGTTAAGAGAGGAAGATATGATTTGTTTTAAAGTTGTTTTAAAATTAATGTGATAAAGACTATATAGTGTTACAATACGGACACATACTGCCACCGTGTGTTAAAGATCTGAAATGTAGGAAACATGGCCAGATGCAAGACTTGTAGTATTTTAAAGGAAAATGTACACATAATGGGCTTATTTTTAAGAATCTTAGGTGATTAAATTTGAAAATTTATAAAAACAACCTACTATAAATAAATAAATATGTGTTGTTTATATTGTGACCAAATTGTAAAGCAACAACACAGACAAAACATTTTTGTCCTTTGGGCCTCTTGACAGGTAAGTGGGCTCATGGTGGTACATATTCAGTTTTATTATATTTAATATTTATTTATATAGTAACATACTACTACTATTACTACTATAATTATATAATAAATGTATTTGTATAGCACTCATCTAAACAAGGTTACAGAGTGCTTCACAAAATCCAGGGCAAAAATGAATTAATTAAAATAAAAGGTATTGAATTCAGTGCAATCTTAAGCATCAAATCATAACATTATAAGGTCAAGATCTTAACATTCATAGAGAAACCCAACAGTTCTACTACTGTACTACTATTACTACTAATACTGCCACTACTACTACTACTTCTACTACTATATTAGTATAATAACTTTGGTTGTATAGCACTCATCTAAACAAGGTTACAAAGTGCTTCTAAAAATCCATGGCAAAACGTATATGACCTAAAATAAAAAGGTATTTAATTCAGTTTAATTTTAAGTATCAAATCATACAACATAATAATGAGAATCAAAGTCATTCTATTGCCAAGAAGGTTTACACATACAATGGATTTGCTGTGGTGTGTTTGTGCAACTATAAATATACAAAATATGAAACAGAAATGAAATGCATCTATTTATAAAAATAATACTATAAGCAAATAAAAGCTTTTCCCCACCACTTCATGGTTAAGAGCGCCTCCTGGTGGTCGAGATCCACCCCACAGCTGGGGCGGAAGTGGGCGGGGGGCCGGCGGCTCCCTTCGGCCCCTCCCCCGCGTAGTGAGGGCCCTGACGTCGCCATTGGAGGGTAGCAACAGTTGCCTCGAGACCCCACCGCGCCATAGTGACTGTAGCCGTGGAGACAGTTACTTGCCAACGGGCGCAACACTCAGCAACAGCGGCAGCAGCATCTGGACGGCACCGAGCGAGTGGAGGAGAACGAGCCGAGCGGAAGTTTCTCTCAACACGAAGGTGAATATTCTCTTTGCACCGTGTCCGCAGCCGGAGTTGGTCTCAGCCCTCGCGGGGGGAGAGAGAGGGAGGCAGCCCCGGGAGCCCGTGTCGCGAACAGCCGCGGCTCTTCTCCACAACACAACTTTCCCCCCTTGTTTGTAGCGTCCGCCCCAAGTTGACAACGCTCCGGCTCGTCTCGTTAATTCACGTTCACCTGCTGCGGCTTCTGATCTGTTTCACTTCTGCCGCTTTGCCTTTTTTTTGCTTCGTGCGAAAGAGCGTCCGATGCGACCGCGTCCCTTTCACTGCCCGTGTTGCGAGGCGTCGAGACCGGGGAGGCACCTCCGGCTCGGTCCCAGCAACCGAGGTGGACGCTCGAAAGGCTAACGAACGAGCTACGGCTAATGCTAACCGAGAACTCCCCGTTAGAGACGGAGCGTGAGTTCGGTTCGGAGAGTTTGTTGGTGGTGTTGTTGTTGTGGTTAGTGGCAGCACGGTGTTGTCGGTGTGTAACCGGACAAACTTCAACTTCTCCCTCGGTCGTCTCTGTCTCAGGCAACCGCACATTGGAGCAGGTGGTAAATGGAGGCTAGCTGGTGTTAGCAGCGGTGGTTGTGGGGCTCCGAAATGGCAACAAACCCCCCGCCTCAGGCAGGAGTGATACTCGGGAGGACAACTTCACTTTCTGCTCGGTTGTGGTGGTTTTACACTTTTACACCTTGTTCGTTAAAAGGAGTAAAAGGGTTTGGAAAAATGTTGCACAGCCCGAAATCGAACCTGTGAGCTCGCGTTGCGAAACCAACGTTACCAAACCCGATGCCTCTCTTTCTCCCAGAAGTGTGTTGATCTGTCAAAACCGGCCTCACCTCTGTTAATCCCATTTTATAACTTGGACTGTCCTATCTTTAAAACACGAGGCACTTTGCAAAGTGAAGAAGTTCTTTCAATATAAAAAAACAACTTTAATAACTTGGTGTGCTGCAGCTAGGTGGTGCTGTGAGGGTTCTTTTTATACTTTTGCTTTTACAGTCTTGGATGAGAGATGAAGTGTTTAAAGTGCTGTTTTCAGACGAGCTGTAAAAAGCAGGAATCAGATAACACACACAGGGCTGCACGTCACACAAAGCACAGAGAATTCATTAGTGTTCTTTCATCAAGAGTCATTTTGCTCCTCCCAAGTGGAACTGATGCTGTACCTGTTGAGTTTAATGCTCTTATCAATCTACGCCACATCAATAGTGAGAAACCAAAGGAAAATAAACCCCCACCTCGCCATGATTTTAGGTTCCCGCTTTCATTGGAACACTTTGCACACCTTTTCTCCTTCTGGGATTATTTGCCCCTTCCCTCCCCTCCCGAGATGCATTAATTCTAATGAAGTATCTTTTCGGAGACAGCTGTCAGGTGCTCGATCATTTGAGATGTTCGCTGTTGAAGCATCAGGAGGAATCTCTACAGCGTGACATAATTCTCTAATTAACGCCCCCTCTCGTCTCGCTACTAATGAATTGAGCTATAAACTTCCAAATGTGTATTTACATTTGAAAGGTTTCATCCTCATAAGGAGCAGAGCTTAAATGATTAATTTAAGTTGTTGTGTTATTGATGCAGCCCCATATCTATTTCCTCTTAAAGTGAAAAAGGGTTCAAAAGTAGGTCTGAGTGTGGTATTATTAATTAATATGTAGGCGTTATTATATGTTAAAGGTCAATGTTCACGAATGTTTACTTCACCCGTGGTTTTTACTCCACTGTGGCCTTGTGCATGGACAGAAAACCTGACTTGCTTTGAAGTGTCAGAGACCGAGAAACTTCACTGCGATTGGTCGGACAACTCTCCGCAGCTACAAAGAAAAATAAAGAGATGACTGTGCCGAAAATTTTGTGTGTAACCCCCACCAACCCCACCCCCCAATTTGAGCATGACACTGTTATGTTTACATGGCAACCTGATATACAAATACGCCCAAGGCATGGAAAGGAAAAAGGGATGGAGTGAGCCAGGGGGGCAGAAATGTTATTCTTTTTAAAAGTCAGTGTTTTTAATCAGGTTATTTTCATCTCCCTCTTTGTGTTAAGAGTGCATAGCTTTGGCTTGAAGAGGGCAGGTCAGAAAGGAAAGGTGCACAGAGAAGGAGACTTACAGTGAGTGCAAAGCAACTGGTGGTTGGAGGGTTATTAATACATTTCTTACTGGCTTGCATGGTAGAGAAAATGATTAGGTGTAACACCGACCTCAAATCCGATAATTATTTAGCACTTCAGGTGACTTTTTATGTGTCTATCCACAATGCCAGTGACCATGCTGGTTTTTTATTGGCATGGCCTGCAGCCTCTGGTTGTGGTCATACTTTTCAGCAAAGACTGGCCTGTGATTAGCAGATGAATATTCTCCTTTCTGAAGCATAACCTCTTCTAGCTTTATTCTATGCGATCTCTGGAAGTGTCTGCATGCGTGTATATAGTGTTCACCCTTATGCGTGTGCCATTTTGAGTGTTAAATGGACCCGTGTTTGTGTGGTACAGTTCAGCTACCAATAGGACAGCTGCAGCGGTCTCTTGGGCAGCGGGTGATCTGACACAGCTTTTGGTCACATGTCCTGTGTGTATGTGGTGAGAGTGTGCGTCTGTGTGTGTGTGCATACACAAGTGTGCTCGGCAAATGGGCTCACGTATGTGTGTTTGCTCGCTCATGCTGTATTTAGCTTATCTCGATGAGGCCGACTGCTGCCCCGGGGAGAAGTGCTCAATCCAATAGCCGGCAGCAGATATAGACATGGACCCAGTCACTGCCCATCACCTTTTGTCCATGCTGTTTACAATTGATAACATTCATAGAGTTGCATATGCCTCCTGCTGTGCTTGTATTGTTGTACTAATGTCACTGTCTGATATTAACACAATTTTAATGGGTTATCCCCCAACTCCAGTCAAAAGCATGTCAGGAAATCACAGAGCAAAGCAGAACTGAGAGAACGCCTTGTGGGGCTTGTTAAGTGGAATTTAATAGTGACATTTGTACATGTGAAATGTGTCGAGTTTCGCAATCTTCATATTTAATTTATTTGATAATAGCTTTTCTTCTTAAGTGGCCTGCTCTAATAGTTTTGTAAGAATCCATTGAAAGGAAAACAGTTTAAGTGTCCCCGTGACTCCCACATCAAGTCTTCCAGCTCCAAACATGTTGGAAATCATTGTAGGCTTACGCTGCTAGGATACAAAGAAACAAATCTTGTCCCACACCAAAAAAATGTGGCCACTGATTGGCCCTCGCACGATGGCAACAAGTTGAAACTCGTGAAATGAAATGTTTTTCTGTCTGTCTCTGCTGTCTGTGCGTGTGTCATCAGGAGCATTCTTAGCATTCCACCTGTTTGTATCATAGCTACACAACTGCTAATTAAATTTCCTGCCACAAACAGCAGACACGGCAGTGACATTTGCATAACAATGTCAGACCCCCCCCCTCCCTCACTGTTTAAGGCAGGGATAGTAGCAGCCTCCCCCCCATCCTCTCCTTTAGATTTCCCTTCTTTAGAACAGATAGTTATGAGATGTTCGTTTGACGTAAAAGAAGAGATCTGTCTGTGTAAATCTGCTGCAAAGTGATTACCAGACCCAAGACAAAGCAATTTAAAAGTAGCTTTGTAATGAATAATTATTTTCATATCAGAATTGTTCAGTCAGCCATTAGTGACTGATCACTGTTGTAAACTGTAGCATGGGTAGTGGATCTGGCAGCAAGCCGCCTCCTCCTCTGACCTGGTATTGACGTCCATCTTGAGCGATCCTATCAGCGCTTGCATGTGCAGGTGTGAACGCACCCAAAACATATGGAGGACCCATTTGAGGTCCGAACCCTCCGAGTGTAATCTGAGGTGGTCTGGGACGCATGTGGCCACATTCCGCGGCGGTCCTTCGATGTGGCCCAGGATGGCCACCTACTCAGCTGACATCCTCTGACCTGCTTCAGTTTCATAATGAAGGGGAAATATTTTTGATTTATTTATGGCCACTGCCTCAATTTAAACACGGATTGCCACCCACACACATTCACAACTAACTCATCGGACTTGCTATAACAACATCATTTATTGTTTTGCAACAGAAATCATTTGCATAGAGCAGGGAAGTGAGATCCGATCACAGGTGATCAATCGTGACACACATGGAGACGCATTCTAATGCCAGGTTTGAGCTGATCAGCTCTGGAAACAAATGTTAATACCAGGTATCGACAGGGCCTTAGATTATCAGGTTATTAGATGGTTAATGCTCTGCAATGACTGTATAATCTTAGATTATGTAAGACATCGTTTCTAATACTAAAAGCACATCCTTGGATCTGACTGCTGGCTACAGACAAGATGATGTAAAATCCAGACCCTGCCTCGGTAATGTTTTTACACAGGAATCAGTGGTCCAGCACCTAACCCACATGTTAAACTGGTGTGCCATGGATGAGGTTTGCCTGCAAATTGGATCAGACACTGCTCAGTTTCTCAATACACTAGATGTAGTTTGCAGGCTGTCGTCTAAAACGATGCCTGAGCATAGATATTGACTGTAATGTGCTTAGATAATTATGTATTACCTATGCATGTGCATTTATTTGTGTTAAACAACTGTTTGTAATGACACTGATCTGTGGAAGCTGTAGTCAGCAAGTTCCATTTATCCATGATTGTGGGTTAAAGCAAGAGAGCCATGACGTCTCCCCAGCAACCTCCTCCTGCCCCTCCTGCAGTATCGTGGGGTGTTCTGAGGCCAGAGGAGATATATAGTCCCTTCAGTCTGTTATAGGCCTGCAGGGTCTCAAAAACACAGTATACTTTATATTTATTGTCAATGGCAGATTGAGCGTATGTTAAATGTCTTGCACAGGTTGTGTGTGTAAGAGACATTAAGTACTTAAATCAGAGATCTGGCAAGTGTTCATTGCACCAACAACAGACACCTGGATCTGTCGTAAGATTTAAAGCATTAACTGATGACTCGTTGTTTGTGTCAAGTAGTTCCTGAGAAAACCTACTGTACAGTGTGATGATGACTTTCAGTGTCATATCTGTGTGGAATGAACGCCTACCAAGAAGGCAGACTCCTCCAGGGCAACGCAGCGCTTATCTCAGATTCATCGGTCAAGATCAGGGCAGCTCGTGCTCGGCCAGCCGCTGAGGTCTGCCTCGCAGAATGTGGCCCCTGGGAAATAAAACTCCATAGGCTGGAAACACACCTGTTGAAGAGAGAGCGCTAAGGCAGATATATATAACATTTGTGTGAGTTTTCCTTTTCGTGTGGAGCGAGTGTGATTTCAGAGAAAAGGATGCAAGTCTGGGCTTGACTGAAGCATCAGGATACTGTACATAACTGCTCCAAGTTGTCAGTCTTAATGGTTCATTTTGATTTAATGCGTTCATGCTGTGAGGAGGAGGCAACTTTACCTCAAGCAAGCAGGTCACGATTTAAGTTTTAGTTTGTCTGCTACATAACCTGTAGACAGCTTTCATTGAATGTTTCAGTCACTCTTCAAAACCCATTTATATCACATGACTCTTCTTATAGTCTTAAGGATAATATTTTGTTTTGGCAAATGATTGTTGTCCAGCTATTTTAAATATTCATTTTACTGGGTAATTTATTAAAAAGGACTTTGTAATTACTGAAGTATACACTTTATTATTAATATTATCATTAATAGAATAATAAAGCATCATGCTGCTCTTGATAGTTTTGGTTTCATTAGTAAGTTTGGTGATGTAATAGTTTTAATAGGGGCTCATATTATGTGCTTCAGATCTATTTTATATGCTCCACATGCGGTGCAGACATGGTTGTAAAGAATATATGCACAATCGTAATGTTACACACATTAATAGTATGATGGGAAATAATACAGAGGCTATGCAAGGACTACATCTCCATCATGTCCTTAACGGGCAGGTGACTCGATTGAAGATTCTCCTTTATGTCATCAGTTCGGCAGCCTTGAAACACATTAGATAAATACTCACGGCAGTGTGACGCCCACATGTATGAGGACAGACAGATTATCTTCCCAGTTCTGACCACCTCCTCCAGTTCCCAGTTTGTCTTCTCTGTGTTTTCAACTTTAACTTCTCAACATGTGCAGTTTCAGACCCTCGTCCTTCATCTCTTTAGATCTTAAATGTTAAGGATGGATGAGGGTTGGGAGGAGGGCTAGTGGAAATCTGGAAAGGGTTAGAAGAGATAGGACATTGGGGGGGGGGAGGAAGTTGTGAGTGCAGAGCAACGGGCGCACACACAATCTCCATGGCAACGGTTTGATCTTTCTCTCTGAGGCTGTCAGGCCTGCAGTGCACATGGTGACGGAGTGGACAGGTTGTGGTGATGACCAGAGGTGGGGAGGTGAGCTGTGGGGGGGATGGGGGGTGCTTGGATCAGAGAAGGTGGTCGGTGCCTTCAATTTCTTCCCCCGCTCTCCCCCCTCCTCTCTCTTACTCTGCCATCTGCAGACCCCAAGAGCTGCTTTGATTGGATTAGCCATGAATTAATGAGACAGGCTGGAAGAACAGCCTCTGTTGTGGAAATCTCTTATCATATCTTAATCCACTCTTTGTGTGAGCGCGTGTGCCTGTGTGATCTTATAGCTTCTTTAAATGAAATCAAAGAAAAGCAAGTTGTTTTTTTCAAAACCCCAAATGGCAATTAATTATTTTTGTGTCAAACCATAATGGACTGAATTAATTCTCAAATTAGGAAACACATGTTAAAGCCTCATCATGGACCTGTTGCTTTAGTCGGTGGATACATAAAAGGTGTCACAGGAAAACTGCATAGTATTAAAAAACCTTCCTCCATAGACGACCCTTTAAAAGCAACAAGTGTATTTATCCTGCTTTATTTTTTACATTATCTAACAGTGACTTTAATAAAGTGTTCTCTTAAAGCTCCTTCACCATCTTATCTGCAGAGGAAACTTTGGAAAGACTCTGCTTGGGTTGGAAAGTCTTGTTTTTTGGTGGCATGAGTATAAAGCAGCCCTGAAAAATAGATTGTTGTCACCCTGATGACTTAAACATTCCTCCCTCTGTTGACCACCAAGTAGTTGCAAAAACAGAGCACTTCATCCTGTCCCTTTAGGTTATAACCAGTGTAAAGTCTGTAAGTTTTTCTATAACTGCAGCACAGGAATAACTCTGCCTCCATGTCTCCTGGTGTCTGAAATTAATAGCTTACATAGTATTTATTGTTGTAAGTTTCTACTTAGCGTGAGATAGAGGGATCAGGTGGGGGGGATGGCATTGTTTGGTTTGGGAAGTATTCTGTTGGTTGCCTAGCAACAGGCTCCTGGAAACGGGAGTGGACGGTGTTGCCACTAGCAACCGGTGTTGCTCTGCAAACAATGTGGGCCAGTGCAAACACGAGCCAAGACTGTGGGCTCCTGCTTTTAATTGAACATCTGTATGTGTTTTTCTCTGATTGAGCCGTGTTTAAGTTAGAGCTGTCAGTGACAGATGTTTAAATCCTGTCTGCTCTATTAACATTAAAGACTGTAGCATTAATGACACTTTGTAAGGCTTTGGGGTTTCTTTTAAAACTATCTTTTCTTGTTTCTGTGTAGCTTTTTAAGCTCAGGTAACTTTCTTGAAAGGAGGGACTGTTTTTGTAATGTTGTTAAGAGCTCATCTGGGATCTGTCTGAATGAAACCAGGCTCAGACCTGACATGGAAAGGGACTTTCACGTATGAAGTTGTCTCTGGGTTTAAGGCAGAAAGGTTTGGCGCTAAACAGCAGCCCATCTGGAGAAGCTTTTTTTATTTGCAGCAGAGTGCCGTATCTCCTGCTGTGGTCTTACCTTTTGTGTTTTTCTGAGCCGCTGGTTCGGAATTTCGGTGTCTTTTAACCTTCCTTGACCATGTAAGCAGAAAGACTCCTGTCTGCCTGCAGCCGCCCTCGTTCTCTGCTTTCAGTGCAATGATTTGACACACTTCACCCAGTGCTAAAGCCAGTTCCATAATTGAACTTTAATGGATGAAAACGTGAAGGTCAGGGCTCTGCTTCTTGATCCCTCTGCATCGTGCCATGCCACCCACTGTTTAACGGCCACAGAGAAGACCTCAGGCCAGTGTCACTTCCTCTGGTGAAAATGACAAGTCCAAAGATAAATGATGGAAATCTTGCGGGTGTATTTATATCTTATCTGACAACCCTGGAACAAATTCCTTGCTTTACAAATATGCTTGATGATTGCAGCAGCTTTTAGATGGCACGGTCCTTGTTATTGTCTTTCTGATAATAGACTTTTGGCACTAAAATAACATACAAGAAAGACATGTGAAGAAAATTAGTAATAGAATATGAGAGCTTTCACAGGTTAGTGCTAATTGTGCCCTGAACAAATACACAGTAGATGGGCACAGAGGGCTGCTCAGGGAGTTGCTCATTACACCATTGTGTGCGTGTGTTTGAAGATTGACAAATATCAGGAATTTCATCATAGGCCTCCTCCACACCTCACAGTCATGCAGGCAGAGTAGTTTCTGCCTGTGGCAAAATCACTGTGCATGGAAAATGCCAGGCACACCCAGATCCGTTGTTATTTTCCCGTCAAAGGTGCTCTCTGATTATTATTTAAGCTCCCAGTAGTTCAGAGGAACTCTGGATTTGCCCCAAAACTACTGCTGATATCATAAACTTCACACAGTTGACAGTGAAACTCATCTTTTAAAATGCATGTTGGATATGAAAAGATTCAGGTAGTGTATCTCTCAGCAAGGTCAGTCTGCTCGAGGTCTGGTGCGTTTCATTCCTTTCAGATCACAAGTGTTCTCTTTGGTTCTTTTCACTGCCGGGTTTGTGTTTCTCTTTATTTTGTTTTTAGATCATCTCACCATAGAGAGCTGCAATGAGAAGCCTGATTCAATAATTAACGTTTGATTCAGAGATGAAGAGTGAAAGTTGCCCGACTGCTCCCGAGAGTCAACAAGTAGTCGTGCGATGCATCCGGAAAAACTAAACTAAATAAATTGAGCCCTCACACTTTCCAATTGCCTGTGGGAACATTTTAGTTTTGGTTGTTGGGGATTTTGTGGATTTTGTGTTTGAGTCTGTGATACTTTCATTATGTTGTATTCAGTGGCAACATTTTAGATTCAACTCAGTGTTGAATCCTATATGATCGTACTGTGAAAATGTTCCAGAAAGCGGATGTGACTCCTAGCTTGGTGTGAGAATGACATTTTGGTTGGAGCTGTGGTTTGGTTGAATTTATTTCCCCTTTTCTGCCATCACCAGCAAAGTTCCCTGGATTCTGACTCATTTTGTCCGTGTTTTTGTTCCTTTTAAAGCAGTTTTTTTTCCCGCCGTTCTGTGGGTCACATATTAGATTTGGTCACATTAACGTCCCCTCTGTCCGAGTCTAATTTATTGCTTGCAATAGAAGAGCCCTTGGGAGCAGTGGTTGAGGCAGTGGACCTCCTTGATCATGGCAATGTGGAAGAATATTTATGTGAGAACAAGAAAAATCACGTGTTTAATCGTGCAGCACCATCAGGAAGTTAGGGTCAGACTAGACATGTGTAGCTGCACCTGTTGCAGTTAGTCTGCAGATTACTGACTGACTACCTTGCAGATCTCCTCCACTAAAATATAATAACACCGTAGTGCATGTCGTGTGTTATGACTAGCATAATGAAGTGTGTCTCGAGCAGGTTGTGTCATGCAGCGAGTGTTCCCAGTGATCACCGCTCCTGTCTGCGGACTGACTTTTCAGGCTGCTGCTCAGTGCGTTTCTGCCTGAAACCAAAGACTGCTCATCAATTCGGCCCACCCCCCCAACCGTGCTGTATCTCCCTCTCCCTCATTCTAATCCTCCTCCCCCTCTCCTCTTTGCGGTCGCACTCGAAAGTTCCTGCGCAATAGCTTCATAAAGAGGGTGGGGGGGGAGGAGGGTCGAGGAGTGAAGAGGGGGGGACGGGGGGGGACGGGAGGACGGGGGTTGAGTTGGGGGTGGTCGTCATGGATTCCTCACCATGGCAACTGACAAACGTTTACAAAGCATTGAGGAATTTCCTCATATCAGCTGGATTATTGGAGCCCTCGGAGAATGGCTCTCGTTAGAAACAAACGCTGGATATCAACAGGACCCTGGCAGAGGCCGGAGCCCCACTGCCATTTTCATCTTCCTCTCCCTTTGTTTTTTTTTCTTGTTTGAGAGAGTGGACAAGTTGCTTTTTATCTGCTTACTCCCCCTTGCTCTATTCTTCTTGTGTCCCGGCCTTACTCCCGCTCATTCCCCCTCTGTCCCTAAAGAGAGCCTTTGTGTTACTCCATTTTTAGCTCCCCTTTGCTATGCTGTGCACATTGTCACCCAGTGGAAAGACCAGTGGCAGCAGTGGGTTAGGTCCCCAGGAAGCACTTGAGTCCTGTTGGTAACTTGAACTCCTGTACTGTAACTTTGTAACCTGGGCCTGTTCTGTCAGCGGCACAGAGAGCCTGTGTAATACTGTTGTGCTGCTTATTTAGCCATTGATTAAGGCCAAAGGTGGGCAGCCTCTGGGGCTCCGAGCTTGAGTGACTCAGCTTGACTTGGCAAAGTCAGAGACCCCCTGGGGCCTAATGAATGCTCGAGTGGCTCCAAGAAAGAAGGGGTGAGGTAGAAGCACATTTACTTTTTTTATGGCTGTCCATGTGAATAGGCCTTAAAGTCTCTTATTCTTTCCTTTTAGTTCTAATTGTTACCTGTAAGCGTATTTCGTCAGTCTTTTATAAATATCTTGTCTTTCTCCCTTGCTACCCAGCATGCAGAGCTCCGAGGGAGGGTCCGACACCACGACCAGCGTGACAGCGCTGCGCACGTCCTCATCAGCCCAGGCTCCTGTGGTACAGCCTGTCCCGGCCTCACAGCAGGTAGGACACTACCTCTGACAGGACGAATGGGAAAAGTCTATGATGACAAAACTGTTCCATTCTATTCCCCCCCCCTAAATGTTATGTTTAAAGAATAGTTATTTTGGAAACCAAACCAGGACCTGCTTGCTGTGTTAGTGCTTTTCCTGCGGTGCCTGAAATTATCAAATAATTGCGATAATATCTTGACAACAGAATCTCTCATGGATCAATTGTGGCTTAATGTTTAATTCACCTCCTGCAATGAATAAAACATTTTTAAATGGTGGTTTCAATAAGTAACTTATCAAAAATAAGCTACCTCGCCTTTGCCATCAGTTGGTTCATGGTCTATTTGAGGCTACAGAAAAAGTTCATAATTGTTAATAAACCATATAAAACACAGTCTGACACTGAGTGTTGTAGTTAGACGTATTAGCTTCCATTTATTTATGCCGTAATAATCATTAATCTCTCAGCACCAAAATAAGTCTTTAGGGGAGCGTTTGTTGACATGTTTGTGGATGTTGTGTTGACTTCATGTTTACAGTGACGTGTGTGTGATTGTACATACATACCTATGTAATTGAGCTATGTCTTGTATCCACACAGAGGGTGCTGGTTCAAGCAACAGGCTCAGCTCAGAAGGGAGGACAAGTACAGCAGCTTTCAGTACCCAGGGTTCAACAGGTCCCTCAGCAGGTACACAGTACTGTACATACATATACAGTGCTGTGAACGTATCTGTGCATCCCTTGATTTATACGATAAAAAACAAACATTATGTTGACTTACGTGACCAATAAAGTAAAAGATGATCAAATGAATTTCAGTGATATGAAATAAAACTAAATTATACCGTATGTATAACCACCAGGTTAAAGTTGTCACTTCTAAATATTTGATCATCTCTTTGTGTCTCATTGGTTATATAGTAAACAAACTAAACAGTAACAAAACCATGTTTGTCTTAAACGTGTGATAAAGATCCCAAACATGGCTGCACATCTGCTCGTCCAGAGGTGAAATGCTTCTCCTGCTTGCTCTGCCCCCTCACTGTTTGTCTTTTCTCTGGCTGAGCCTGGCCCACTGCTTGCATACATGAATAACATAATAATACATATCATGTCTTTTTATGATGATGTGTATGTCAGAACGTCTTCTCTGAGTCTCGGGGTATAATGGGACCTTGCTGTGAAGCCCTGCAATGTTCCTTGGGGCTTGAACCAAATCCTAGCATAAAATCTGTCTGATGTCTACATCTAATGGTGAAAACTACTGTCTACTATTAGCTGGTCTTAGGTGTGAGTCTTTATTTTCTGTATAATACCACTTGATCAGCCAATAGCAGATGGACAGTGCATTACCTGCTTTTTCCATTTCCCCCCCTCACTATATCTTCCATTTCCAGTTGTGATGTTTGTCAGATCAAGCTTGTATTTGATCAAACCTCATATATGTATCAATCAATCATTACAAGGTGATCTGCTGTCAATATAAGGTGTTTATTATGTACTAATATGGTACAGAAAAACTACACCAAATGCCTGGGTAGTTCTAAATATCATAGTGTGTGTTGATACTTTATATACACACATACACAACATATTTATCTTCACAGTGTTCAAACAGTCAAATAAAGTGAGATATGTCTTTATTCTCAGGTCTGTTACCTGTGAGCTCCGCTTCTTTAATACTCTTGTTGTTTCTCTGTAGGTGCAGCAGGTGCAACATGTTTACCCGTCCCAGGTTCAATATGTAGGAGAAAGTGGAGACACTGTTTACACCAATGGAACCATGTAAGTGATGAAATGATGCATGAAACAAAGTGCAACATGAGCCAGTAAACAAATTTTGGAATTTCAATTCATATTAAAGTTACACAGCACTTTGCATAATATTTAGTCATCGCTGCATGTTAATCACCACGATCCTCTCCCTAGCCGAACAGCCTACTCCTACAACCCCGATGCCCAGCTCTACGGGCAGAGCAGCGGGGGAACCTACTTTGATTCGCAGGCCGGCGGAGCTCACGTCACCACGGTGGTCTCCTCCGCCAGCAGTGGAGTGCCCTCTCATGGCATGGTGGGCATCGCCATGGACGTGGGCAGCAGCCACATCATCTCCAGTGGCAGCACCTACCTGATCCATGGAGGAAGCATGGAGGGAAGCCGCAACCACATTTCCCACTCGTCACGCTCCTCCTCAGCTATGGTGAGTAACACTCACCCAGTGGAACTTGCAAGTCAGAGGTTCACAGCCTACAAACACAGAATGATTGAAATGATAGTTTTGTTCGCTCAACTAGTGGAGATCCTCACTACCCTACTGTATGATGTCATCAGATGCATGCTGGTGCTAACTGTCACCATTGCCGAGGCTTTGTCCAGACTGGGCAGGCTCCCAGACCAAGCCTGAAAGGCAGGGAGAGAGACGCGGAGTTTACGGGCAACCTGAGTCGGGGCCTCCTGGCTCTGCAGTAGCACACAGAGAGCAGAGCAGTACAGGGCAGAGAGCTTGTAGAATCAGGACGCTGGCTTAAATAATTCAGCACTGCCTTGTTTCAGAGGTTTTCACAGGCACTTGAGCGCCCTGCAAAACAAAGCAACCCCTGGGGCTCATTACCATTTGGCCAAGAGCCCTCTGGAGCCTTCTTAAGGCTTGGAATGCCGCCTGCTTCTTTTCCCTTTTTCTTCTATGTCTCCAGTTTGGCTGCAATAGCACATATCTTTTCTTTTTAACTTGATTTTCCTTCTGCAGCTCAACAGAACGTCCCTGGTTTTGTCATTCACTTTGCTTGGCACCAGTCGGACTCCATCATTTTTTTTGATGTCCAAAGACAGAAATTATATGCTAGTGTATTTCTCATTGTGACACTGTTTCACTTGTAGGGGCTTTGTTGACCTATTGTCTCTGAGCTTGACGTGACCTGTGCCCCTGTTTGTGGTTCCTATTTGCATACATTAGAGTGTCTGACTGCAACCCTTCACTGAGCAGCTTAACCCTATAAGACCCTTGATTTGCATGCTTTTGTCAGCCAATAATGGATTTGGCTGCAACACTGACTGATTTTTAATGGAAATGCAGAGATCTGGCTGCTCGCTAACAGTCTTATTTCCTTTTGTTATGTTTTTTTTCCTCCATATACCCTGCTTATTGCTGTCCCCTTCTCTTTTTCTGTCCCTCTCACTCTTTTGCCTCCTCTCCCTTCTTTATCCACTATTTTTTTGCATGCCTCTTCTTTCTTTAGCTTGAAATGGCGATTGAAAACCTCCAAAAGTCTGAAGGAATTGCGAGTCACAAAAGCAGCCTGCTCAACAGCCATGTAAGTCAACAAGGAACTTTCTTTGAGAAGGATATGAGAGAAAATGATAAAAAGAGAAAAAGACATCGGAGGCTGAACCTGAAGGCTGTGTGTTCTTCTCCCGTCCTGCTCAGCTGAACAAAGTAACCCACTGCTAGCTTTACTTTCGCTGCACTGTCTCACTGACACAAATGAGCTGAACTTGCATTTGTTTTCCTAAAGAATGCCCCTTGTATCTTTGGATAGCTGATTGACTTGTGTTATTTTCACACTTAAATACACCAATACATAAAATGCCTGCAAATACTTTTTATAGTGTAAGCCCAAATTCTGCGTTGGTGTCATGTAGCCGCGAGGCAGTGAAAAAAGAAGGGGGAATGAGCTTGCATGCATGCTTGCTTATGATCAGTCAATGCTGCACCCCGGAAGACGATGACACATCAGCGCACACTTCTGCTTTTAAAATGAATGGAGATGAGTGGGAAGAACTTGTGTCTGTGTGAATGGGCCCTAACTTTTCTCTTGGGAGGCCGTCACTCGAGTCTAATGACATTCAAATTTAATTCTAATAGTTTTTTCTATCCTTCTGCCTTCACTCACATGGGGCTCATTTGTGGTTTAGATGCTTTCCTTAACTTCCAGCTCCTAACCTCAGCCATCACCTCACAATGTCAACACCATTTGAACAGTATTTGCTTTGAAACTGATTTGTCAATTGGCTAAATGAGCTCTTCATGTAAATTGTTTTGATTAGATTGTGACAGACAGAGCTATGACTGTGTTCTCCTCAGTAACTGACTGTCTTGGAGGTTTGTTTGATATAGTAAATAGATCTCCAGATGTTTGAGTGTTCACTCAATCGGCCGCTCCTTACGCTCACTCACTGCTTCAGTCAGGCCTGAGCTTAGCAGGAGTGTAATGGTTTATCTGGAGTTTCACTTTTTGAAATAAGTTATGTTATTTGTGTGAGATCTGCCTTTTGAATTTATAATAAGATGCACTGCCCCCTTCCAATAACACCCAGGGGACTTTCTCAGAGTTTGTCTGTTTGGCTCACTGATTGTGCGACGGTTGCTTCCTCTGTGTATTTTTAGCTGCAGTGGCTCCTGGACAACTATGAGACAGCGGAGGGAGTCAGTCTGCCCCGCTGCTCCCTGTACAACCACTACCTGCGGCACTGTCAGGAGCAGAAACTGGATCCGGTCAACGCGGCCTCCTTCGGCAAACTCATCCGCTCGGTCTTCATGGGCCTGAGGACCCGCCGCCTCGGCACCAGGTACAAACAGGAAGAGGCCGTTGCCAATATTGAAGAGGCTGATAATAGTAATCAAGTTACCATTATAGATGTGATGAGTATGATGATGCTTATAGGCATCAGAGACCTGCTGATGGAACAGGATAATGATAGTGATTACACTGATGGCAAGACTTCTCCTCACTGTTTCTGTTTTTTCTCTCACTCTCTCCTCGGCCAGAGGCAACTCTAAGTATCATTACTATGGCATCAGGGTGAAGCCAGACTCACCGCTCAACCGGCTGCAGGAGGACACCCAGTACATGGCCATGAGGCAGCAGCCTGTCCACCAGAAACAGAGGTCAGCGCTCTCTCCCTGCAATATGACATTTTTACCTTTCTCAGTCCTACTTTCCATATTCCTGCTTTCTCTCTCCTTCAGAACTCAGCTAACTTATGTGCATGTCCTCCTCTCTCCTCTCTCCTCAGGTTTAAGCCCCTGCAGAAGGTGGATGGGATGTCTGACAGCCTGTGTGGGAGCTCTCAGAATTGTAGCAGCACCCCAGAGCAGTCGGTGGCTGCTCAGAGCCAACATCACCAGCAGTACATAGGTAAGGAGCTAGAGCTTTCAAATTCACCACATCTATGTTCTGATTTTCATTCTATAGCATTAGATATTTTTCTTCAGTAAGGTAGAATCAATACTTTGCACAACTATTACTGCATTTTAGCTTCATTTAGAGCAAACACACTTAAACAATGTTTACATACAATAAGATATTTTTATATATAACTTTTCTATGGTTTCTAGGCAGATTAGATTGTGATTTTGTGTATATTTGAGTGTGTTGTGTGAAAACACACACGTCTGTATGAGTGAGTGACACCTGTCTAAATTCTTTGGGTTTATGCAGATACATCCCACACCTTGCCTCCATTTCCCACCCCCGACTTGGGCACTCAGCCTCTGCCTGAGCGCATGAACTTGAATGATATCAAGAAGCTGCAGACGCTCTACAGAGACCACTGTGAGGTGAGTCATATCACAGTGATACTCTTCTGTTTAAACCACTATTGAGATTTAGTAGTTTCGTAGGTCCTCATATTCAAATTTGCAAACAGACCTCATCACGTCTTCCGGCCCTCGTGCCAGTTGCTCCTGTTCAGCAACTCAATATATCTGATGCAGGAACCTATTGCTGACTGATAGACATTACCTGCATGACAGGGAGAAGTAGAAGGTGAATCCCAATTTTGATCTATTTCGGCATCTGCTCCAAAGATTTGATGGGTTCTTCCTCGGGTCATGACCCACCCTTCCACACAATTTCATGAAAATTATTTCAGTGGTTTCTGCTGACAGGGAGACAGACAGGCAATAAAGACCTTATCTCCCGGTTGGAGGTAAACTGAAGAAGACAAGAACACTGAGATATACAATATGGCAATTGTGTGGTGTCATTTTCATATATATTGTTAATGGCCCCTGATATATAAACATATAACCAGAAAATATAGAATAGTTTTTTTCTGTCTTTATATCCTCCTCACGTCACTGTCTGCTGTGGCTCTGTGATGATTGTTCCAGTTGAAGTCACAATGATATGTGACTATTTACTGGAGGAGTATTTAAGTTCAGTTAGTGTAGGTGAGCAAAACAACTAAAGCTACAAAAATATAACTCACATTTTGACTTAGATTTTGACTGTATGTTATATGATTGTTCCGAACTGTCTGTGGCTTGAAGTGGTAGAAAAAAATAGGGACACGGGAACAATGAACAAGGCAATTTCTGCACCAATTCATTTCTAATGGCTATGTTAATGAATTTTGCTCTGAGATAAACTCTTAATTATCTCATCTTGAACGCTTGACCTGCTGATGGAAATCTTTCCCATACTGAGTCGCTAGCTGCGAGTTAAATGAGTCAAAAAAGTCAGAAGTTTTCTATCACCAGCGCCCGTCAAGCTGGAGCCTGACCTCCAGTGACATCATCGGAGGGCTGTGTCTTAAACATGGTTACCATGGCAACAGCAAGGGCCGTTTACGGTTTATAAGTGAATGAAGGAATCTCTGTGTGTGTGACCATTGTCTCGACAACTGTTCATCAGCAACACAACCGCCAAATTTGAAGTCCGTCAGTCGGTGGTGGAACAAATTAAAAGTAGAGAAAGAAAGACAGAGACTCATCTTTTTATAGTTTGATTATTGTCAACAAATCTCATTAACATATCTAAGCCAACAGCGTATTTATACGATGAGTAAGTATTTTTCGTGGATCCAAAGCCTATTAAAGTTTATTCCTCTGTGTCATAAATCTCCCTCCGTTGTCCAAAAAGCATAATAAAGCCCGTCAGTGAACCACAGCATTACTCTGGCAGACATGTTTCTCCATCACCGTGATCATTGGCAGTGTAGGTTATTATGAGTCAATCCCACATACACCGTCCGGCTGCCATATAAATCCTCACTGAAGCAACAAATGTCCATTAATATGCTGCTGAGAGTAAAAAAGTAATTTTAATGGGAAAAAAATGGAAATTCCTAGATCTCTCCCTGAACCTTTCACCAGGTGTAGTGTTAAACCGTCCAGTAGATGGTGAGTCAACCTGCTAACTAACAGACACACACTAAATAACCCCCATAGTGGAGGTAACTAGCTGTTTTAGAAAATCCAACCACAAAGGTGTGAACCACTTTTTAAAGACTGACTGGTTTCAGAAACGTAAAAAAAAGTATCGAGCAATAAATCAACACCTCCCTGGTTGTGTGGGATTCCTTTACAATAGGAAAAATATAGAATATAGCCTCAGGGCAGATACACAAGCTGCAACAGGAGTCACAATGAAAACAAACTGCAGTCAACAACCATCCAAAGAGAATATTAACGTATGAATAAAGATCTAAAGAGAATTATTACATAACAACAAACCCCCCGACATTACATTTTGGGGGGGTTTACAGCCAGGTGGGGGGGCTATGAGGTGGTGGTGGCGGTGAAGCTCCGGCTTTATCATATTATCCCTGCCCTCCTCTTGTCCAGCCTCACCACGCTCCCTTTGTTCCAGCCGTCTTTTCATCTCTGGGCTGCTTTCAAGACATGCCAATTAACCTTTCAGCGCGCTGGGTGGACATCTTGGTGTCTTTGTGGTGGCCTCCCCTCGGGCCTTTGTGTTGCCTTGTCTGCGGACAGGCACATGGGCTCCTGTCTTTGTCTGCCGGCGTATTTCTGTCACTCTCACAGCTCTCGTTGCCTCCGCGTGTTTAATGATTATGCATCTCACTTTTTTGTGCCTGTTCCTGGGAGCCAGCGGTGACCTGTTAACACGTTAGCCGGCACTTTCATCGAGGGCGCTCAAAGCTGCAGGCAAAGAAACGATTTCTATCTTTCTTTACTTTCATCTAGTTTTAAGAGTTTCTTTTGATTGAGGCTGTAAATAGATTTGTATCCACTGTTGGGCCAGTATTTATTAAGGTCATAACAACAGTGGAATATTTAATCTGCTGCACAGTTAAGTTATTGTTTAAGCACAAATAATTAAGTGTTTGATCAAAGTATGAAAATGATAAATCACACTGTATTTGCCCGTCAAGATTTGGGAATCTCTGCTGCAGGCGCTTGTCTGCAGATGATGGTGCAAGTGAACACGTGTTATTTCTCCCCCACACTTTCTTTCTTTCTTTCTTTCTTTTTTTTGAAAGGCACGCTGTTTTTCCTGCACGATGAAAAACTGTGGGGGTAAAACACTCTTGTTTAGAGGGTATGGGGAATTCTCCTTTTTGTTTTGGAGTTCTGTGTTTGACCTGTTGCCAGGGGGCAACCGTAAACAAGGTTGCCATGGCGACAGCTGGAGAGGAAGCACAAAAAACATATCATGTGATTGAAGCCTACACTGCTGTTGTAACAGGATCCAGCAGCAAGTGCACGTCCTGCCAGATAGAGAATCTCCGGGCACAGTGTAAATCATGTTCTCATTCTAATACTAACTCTCAGTGTGGAGATAAACTGAGGCGGCAAACACAATGAGTTTGACCTCTGCGTCATGAGGAGTCTGGCTGACTCACAAACTTCTGCAGCGCTGCTTTCTTGAGTTTTCACTTCATATCTGCGCCTTAAGTTTTAGGATTTATCTGCGTAAACTTTTTTTTTAGAAACAGGTGGCAGCTCTTTCTCCAACAATTAAAGCCCTAACTGTGTAATTGTTGAAAAACACTGGCTGGCCTCCGCTTCCTTTGTGCTGTCGCAGTGTACTCTGCTTTTCAAAGGGCCTCATACATATGAACAGGAAAGAGGAAGTCACGTGGGTGAGATCTGGTCAGCACCTCGCCGCTAAAATGAGGCACATGCATGAGTAAACCTACAAGACTAATCTGCCTTATAAAGACAATCAAGTTTCCTTTAAAAAGAAAGAAGAGTGAAACCAACTTGTGCAGATCAAGTTGCAGCTGAAGCCGAAACGTGGTGTTCAGGAACCTCCTGATGATTAATGTGTGGGGAGCTGTGTTTAAGCTGGCTCATTGTCTAACCAGGAGGGCCCAGAGTGAGCGAGAGGCTGCCTGCAGAAACTTTGTTGTGTGTCTGGTTGCCATGGTTCAACTCTGTATGTTTTGTCCCCCCCCCCTCCTCCCCCCTTGTTCCCTCCCCCTCTCCCTCCCTCCCTCCTGCAGGCTACTCTGGACGTGGTGATGAACCTCCAGTTCCACTACATAGAGAAACTCTGGCAGACCTTTTGGTATTCAACAGCGCCATCTAGTGACGGAAACACAAGCCTCGCCAACAGGTCAGAACAGAAAAGTATTTGCTTGGAACAAATTCACCAAGATTCTCTCTCTGCAGCCACACTCACTCACCTTTCTGCTGAGTTTGGATGAATTGTTTAATTCACAGTTTGTCTCGTTGTTGTTTGTAGTGACGAGGACCCAGAAGGTGTGATCCCCAGAGACAAGCTGGTGTCTCTGTGTAAATATGAACCGATCAGACTATGGATGAGAAGCTGTGATCACATCCTCTACCAGGCTCTCGTGGAGATCCTGATCCCTGACGTCCTGCGTCCTGTTCCCAGTAAGTGCTCCTTTTTATTTTGTTAAGACACCATGAAATACAGAAAGTGTCGGACTCTAAATCTTAGTATCAGCCAGCTTTTTATTTGTTTGTTTATTCTCTAAAATATCAGAAAATGGATGGAAAGTGTTCAGCACAGTTTCCCATAGTCTTTATGCTAAAGTTTTATCCTACAAATAGTCCCAACTCCAAAAACCTTCATAACACAGAAGACTGGGAAAACGACTTGTTTATTTAAGGCAATTTTTTGTCAATTATCAAAACTACTTCCTGCAGTTCAATCAATTGATTTTTTGACTTCTCAGCTCTTTATTAAAACCATCAACTTCATCTGTGTTGGAAATGGAAAATGTGACTCAAAGAAATACAACCTGATGAAGTAACACAAACACAGCAGAATGTGATTGTCCCTGTATCTTCCTCATTCCGTCGACCTTTAGGTTCAAGAGATTTCAATGTTTATTCTGTGACAGAACTTGAAGCTTTTGAATTTGACTTTTGCTTCGAGCTTAGTGGCGATGCAGTAAATTCAGTTTGTGATCCAGAGCGTTTTGCTTCTTCAGGCACTCTCACTCAGGCCATTCGTAACTTCGCCAAGAGTCTGGAGGGTTGGCTGACCAACGCCATGACCAGCTTCCCTCAGGAGATCATCCGCACCAAGGTAAGGAGAACAACTGATCCTCTCTGTTTGTTAGATTGTTTTCAACTGAACAGTTATCAAATGTCTTCAGACTTTCAAATCCATCTCTTATCTTCAGTCTGAGCCTGAGAAACAGGGGAGCCTCAAACATTTGAATGAATGGTCTGACCTAAGTGATATGACAACAGGAGTGTGTGCTCTCTGCTCCTCAGGTGGCCGTGGTCAGTGCCTTCGCTCAGACTCTGAGACGTTACACCAGTTTGAACCACTTGGCCCAGGCAGCTCGGGCCGTCCTGCAGAACACCTCCCAGATCAACCAGATGCTGTCCGACCTCAACAGAGTGGACTTTGCTAACGTCCAGGTAAACTTGTCCGTCCCTTCACCTCAGGTCAAATCTTCATGTCCAACTGTCACGTGTTTGTCGACACCCGGTTCTCTTTCGCTGAACGTGTGCGCTCGTGTTCTGTTGGGTCCCACAGGAGCAGGCGTCGTGGGTGTGTCAGTGTGACGAGAGCGTAGTGCAGCGTCTGGAGCAGGACTTTAAAGTCACCCTGCAGCAGCAGAGCTCCCTGGACCAGTGGGCGACCTGGCTCGACAACGTGGTCTCTCAGGTCCTGAAGCCGCACCAGGGCAGCCCCAGCTTCCCCAAAGCTGCTCGGCAGTTCCTGCTCAAATGGTCTTTCTACAGGTAACGCACATACTGGATCACATTCTTCAGTTTCCTTCACTACTCAGATTTTTAAGTAAGCGCCATACAACAGGAGATCCTACGTCTTATCTGTGACTCTCTCTCTCTCTCCGTCCCGTAGCTCCATGGTGATCAGAGACCTGACTCTGAGGAGTGCAGCCAGTTTCGGCTCCTTCCACCTGATCCGTCTCCTGTATGACGAGTACATGTTTTACCTGGTGGAGCATCGAGTGGCTCAGGCCACCGGAGAAACTCCCATCGCTGTCATGGGCGAGGTAAGAGAGGAAGTCTGAAACTGCTCAAAACACTGAAATGAAAAAAAGACCTTTAAAATGGTTTTGTTGACCCATCATCTCTCTGATTACAGTTCAGTGACCTGACCTCCATGATGCCTTCACTCCTGGAGAAAGGTAAGCTGCTTTTTCACAGTGCTTGTTTTTATGTTAGTGTTTACAATCTACAAATCTTTACCACATTATAAAAACAAGGTTAGCATCGTCACAGGTCAGATGAGATGACCAGCCAAGTGTTAGTCTGTCCCTCAGAATACATTCTAAAGATTGATCAATGTTTCTCCATCACACACAACCAGACTTTGCTTATTTTACAGACTTAAATATTGTGGAGAAAAGTTCTTATATTTTAGGTTAAAACTCAGCTGCACATTTGTTCTTCAGTTCCTGCCCCTCGTTATCTGATTTCTCCTGTAACACCTCCCTCCCTCCCTCCCTCCCTCCCTCCCTCCCTCCCTCCCTCCCTCCCTCCCTCCCTCCCTCCCTCGGCCTCCAGACGCGTCCTTCTCTGACGAGATGAGTGACCTGGGCAGCGACGCCGACACTTCCAGAGAACCTAGTGAGCCGGCTGTCAAGAGAGAGAGGATCGACATGAGCCACCCTCTGCAGGAGATGTGAGTCCAGTCCGGACAGGAAGCCACGAGGACCAGCATCACCGGCTCTAAGAGGTGACCCTGGAGGGGCCTTCTGAGGCCTCACAGGACACAAGAGGCTTTTTTTTAGCCGAGCACAACGCATCCCTCTGCAGCCGGTGTGTGCAGTGTACATAGAGAGTAGCAATGTCAGTCTCTCCTCACTAGTTTGTAAAGTTGGTGATCTTTGTCCCAGGAAGCTCTCGTCTTCTCTTTCCTCACGGGGGCGTTAACACAGGTCGGATTCTGTTTCTTTTTTTTGTTTTTTTTGTTGCAACTGTGAATGACTTTGTGCAGTACCTTTCTATTGGATGTGTATCTTCGAGTGCTGGTGTGTGGTGTTTATGTGACTCTTTTTTTTCCTCTCTCTCAAATTTCAAACTAGCTGTGCCATAGTGTCATTTGAGTGCCTTAGATCGCCAACTTTGAAAACCACCACTGCAGATGCTGTCCATCTGTCCCTCAGCTGTGCCTCTACCGCAGTATGAATGTATCGTCTCCCAACCTCAGACGTTGGAAGCACCTTTAACGTTTGGTCGGGTGTCGGCGTGTGCTCCTCGTTGCCTCAAACAAGGAAGAAAAAGAGAATAGAATCACAAACATGCAACCTAATGACCCAAAGGACCTTTTCCCTCAGTCCATCCCACCAGCTCAGTCCGTCAGGCAGGGATCAGTCTATCACCTGGGCTGTGTACACTGATAGTTTGTTTACCTCAATAGATTTCTATGCTGTGCTCCGTTCGGCTTGATGACACAAGGCAAGTATTAAAAAAAAAGAGAAGATGTAGCCACTGTTTGTGTCTCCCATGTAAATAAGTCCTCCTGAGACCTAAATTCATGATCCAGGGACAGATGTGTGCCGACCTGCGCTGGTTTTTACTCCATCGGCTCAGATTCGAGACCGAATCCAGATCAGTAATCTGAACGATGATGGGATGTTAAACTGGAATCAGGTCGGATTTTCCTGATATCAACTGGTCGTGCATTTCAAAGGGAAGATGAAGCTCTGGGCCTGTAAAACCAAAACCCTGATCCAAGGATAGGGACGCGGTTGGCATCTGAACCGGCACACGCCCCCCCACCCCAGCACCCCCCCGACACCGATACTTAAACCTCATGCTGTTACTCAGATAAAGTCTTATACTCCGTTTGGATTAGATGGAAGAAAAAAATACAGTTCGTGATTTGGGGGAATTTGTCCATAACGATAAATTATATATAAATATATATATATCTTTATATGATGTAGAAAGTGTGTGTGCTCTGTGGCCTTCGGTCTTTGCCTAATCTCTCTCCTCAAACTGTACCAGACGTGTAATTGATTAGACTGATGTGGTGCGTGTGTGTGTGAAAAATCGGTTTCCAATCTCGATTGTTCAATGTGTGAGACTCAGTTTTTACTTGTGGTGACGTGCACCCGAGTAAACCTGTTAAACTGTCACAAGAGAAATCTCTATTTATATGAAATCTTCTGCTTTGATCCACAGAAGCTTTGTGTTTGGTTGACCAATCCCCTCATCCTCTCATATGATTTTGTCGTAGCGATGAGAAACCTCGAGCTTCACTTTATTTAAGGCTTTTTGTAACTTGTGCCTCTCGTCACAGTCGTTTGCCTTCAAGTGCTTTGGGGATTTAAACAACAAAAAAAAAGAGTTCTTTCTAAGTGTACATTGTAATGTTTTGTAAGGCTGTTTTAGATTTTTGGGGCGGAGGATTATTTTTTATTGAACTAGATTTGGTTCCTCTCACAAGTATACTGAACCCTTATTTTTGTGTATTTTTAAGCCTGTTCTTGACTACACTTTAGCTAGCCCAAGGACGGATGATGGTCTGTAATAAACTGCATAGTTCAGCTGTATTTTGTACTTGGTCACGATGTGTAATAAATTGGTGTAAACCAAAAACCATTGAGCACATTTATTTATTTTTTTAATCAAATATCAACGTCACAAAAACCTCTAAAACAAAGGGCAGGTTCACAAACAGATCTTTTTGTCTCAGGTCTCGATCACAAAGGACTCGATCGCTCTGTATTTGACTTTCCTCTGTAACTCAAGAAAAGTTCTGACATCCAGTGGAGTTTGCAGTCTCTACCTACAAAGGCACACAGAACAGGATGTGAGCAGAGGAGAGTCCAGGGAGAGAAGGAAGACTTTCCCTCCGGGGAGAGGAAGGAGGAGCGGGTTACAACACACAACTTAAATTAAGAGGAGAAGAGGAAGGAAAGGGAAAAGGCTTGGTCCTCAAGCTGCAGGACACCATCAGAAGTTAAGTGCACATTGTCCTGGAGGCTGAGCTGGAGCCTCCTCGTCCTGATTCCCTCAGACTCAGACGCAGTTCTCTCACCCGCCAGCGAGGGCGCGTGATTCACAAGGAGCAGCCGGCCATGTACTTCCCTGAGGAAACGATAGAACCAGGACATGTGTCAGCAAGTAGAGGGAGAGTGAGAAAAGAGAAACTTCATCACGTGAATAATCATCTGATAAACGAGGATGCTATTGACACTCATGGATTTGTCACAATTTTTTAAGGAATATCTGAAATTTTCTTCGGGTAGAGTTTAACCAATGAATCTCTGATAAGAATTACATTTAGCATATTTAAGTTATTTATATCGGTATATGATCGGGGATATTACAGATGAATCTATCCATCAGGTTTTTCAAATCATTTGTAATTTGGTTAGATCTGTTGGGAGCTGTTACTGGTGGATTTATTTTTATTGTTCTATATTATATAATCAAATTAATTCTGGTTCAGATCATCGACAGCCTCATTAAAACAAAAGAGGTCAGGAGAGGTTTTATCACTGACAACCCAAAAGTTTGTTTTTGAGTATATGTTAAATAAAGCAATCAGAATTATTGATTTATTGACTATGAATAAAGCAGCTGGTTCTACGTCTCATTAGAAAAGGAACATTGTCTTGTTCCAACATGGGCAACAATCCAAGAGTTAAGGATATTCAACACACAATTAAATAGCAGGAAAATTCTCTAAATTCAGGAGCTGGAAATAGAAAAAATATTTATTTGACATTTAGAAATTATCTAATTCATTTCCCAAATCAGAATTATGGCATTTTCCTTTCTGTCAAACCATCAATCGATCACATATTTCATAATAAGAATACGAATTATATAACAACTGAGAAAAAAAGAACCAACTTCTACCATCATTTATCATCATTTTAACTGTGAAACCCTTTTGTTTTAAATGTATATTATAATGTAAAACTCATTATATAGAGGAAGTTGAATAATCTACAAAAATAGTTTTGTTCCTTATGTGTCATAAAAGCTCCTCCTCCTCCTCTCATCAGATAGTCACCTGTGGCGAATCTCTTCTTGACCAGTGACATGCGGTAGCGGCTTCCCACCAGCTCCACGTCCATGCCCGACAGCGACGCCCCGGAGCCCTCGAACTGCACGGCCAGGCTGGGGGGGGGGCCGCGGGGAACCTCCAGGCACTGCCAGCTGGCACAAAGGGTCCCTGAGCCTGAGCCGTGGCAGACGGACAGAGAGACACAGAGACAGAGACAGAGAGAGACACAGAGACAGAGAGAGACACAGAGACAGAGACATGGAGAGAGAGAGAGACAGAGACACAGAGAGAGAGAGAGACAGAGTGATTCACAGCAGGGACAACACAGTGGATGTTTTCTCTTTCTTTTAACTGATAAATCAATATAAACAGTTTGTGATGCAAACTGTAAGATTTGTTTGAAACTCCATATACACGACAGTTAATGAGTAATACAAACGTTCAGATTGAAAACCCTTAAGATGTTTTCCAGCACGCCTGCTTCTGTTTACAAAGACGTCAAGTCAAAAAAAAAGTCATATTTGACAGGAAGCTGTCAGACGTGATTCATCACATCAATCTGCACTTGGACCTTTTAGTCTGGAGGAGCGTGGCGAGCAGGAGGACAGCATCTTGAAAAGGCACAGGGAGGAGTTACCGTGACCTTTTAGTGCTTTTCTCAGCGGCTTATAAAAAACAGGGACGTGAATGTTTTCAGGCTTTAACTTCTCATCCATCACTGACGCCGGTGAACAGTCCCTTTCAGCCCAGGAGCTTCACACCGAGCTAATAATATATATCATTAAGTGGAAAATAAAAAACGGAGAAATGTGGGTGTGGGGAACAAAGAGACACAGGTGAGCTCACAGCCGAGTTCCTTTGAGGCTTTTCCACCGGGCGGTGAGAGCAGCTGCCACGTTCCAATGCTAATGCTGCAGTTAAAAAGGTTATGATACGCCTCCAGATATCAGCTTTTTTATTCAAAAGAGGATTTCTTTACTCTTAATTACTCGTTTCAACATTTGTCCGACACGATGCAGCGAGTGTGAACCGCCCAGAAGCCGAGGAGATGAGAACTCTGGCTCGAATTTGAAGAATCATATGTGTGCGGATGACGTGAGGCGAGCTGAGAACGTTGTTGATGTGGACGAGGTTCCTTCAACAATGAGTGACAGAAGATAGAAGAGGAGAGGCTCTGACCTTTACTGTGATTGGTCGGCGAGAGGCTGGGGAGTTTCCACTGCAGCCGTCTTTCTTCTGCGTTCCTGTCGAGGGAAATAAACGGGTCGTGAGTCCTGAGCTGCTCCTTAAGCTCCTTCCTTTGACCTCCTATAAAAACCTCTCCTGTTAATCCATCTCATTCGTGCTTCATTTTCTTTTACTTAGGCAGGATCAAGAAATAATACTAATGGACATAATCTTAAAAAACAAGCAGCTCAATCAAAACTTCAATTGACAAACTGCACGAATCATTGAGAAAGTGGAGGCGTGTTCCCAGAAAGGGTTTTAAATGTTATCCCTTTGCCAACTTAGATGAAAAATCTAATTGCATATTCAATATCAATATTTAGATACTATAGCAGGTCTGACAATCTACCAAAACTTTTGTCTTTAAACTTCTCTCAAACCCACAAATGGAGGTTTTCATACATCATTTAAAAAACGCAGTTGAATTCATCCCCTTCACTGAAATGTCACTGTGAAATCCGTCAGACTCGAGATGATGATGATGATGAACCTCTCTGTCTGTGACACATCATTTGTTTCTGCCAGCTGACCTTTAACAACGCTTTGTTTTCCATCCCAGACTCACAACCTGTGATACGATGATCACAAGGATCCGTTTGTGCATTTCAATCACATCCTCTCGTTCACTTTTATCAGAGACATGAGCTACATGAGGCCGACAGGGTTCTTCTCTGCTCACCAGGAGGCCGGCGGCTGACACTGCAGGTCGGTGGCCGTGTGGTCCAGCGGGAGCAGCACCTGGACGGCGGTGAGCTGGGTGGAGGGGGCGGTGGCCGGGCAGCAGTGATAGTCCAGAGACACTCGGGTCACGGTGCCGCTCCGCTGACACTCGGCCGACAGCAGGAGAGGAGCTCGGCCCGGATCCTGAGAGGACACCTGGGGGGGGACGGAGACTGTTAATGTCTTCATGAAGACAGGAGGAGGACATGAAGAGTCCAGGGCAGGTCCGGTTTCTTCTACATTTCATATAAACTCACTTAATACGATTCTTATTCTTGACTTCATTTGATCTTTCACTAGCTTTTGAATAATTTCTTAAAAGTTGCCCCGAAAGTTTTGTTTAAAAAAAGAAAAAGACTGTGAAATTTCTCATATAAAACAAAAATTTACAGATATAAATAATGATAATAATATTCTGTAATAATCAATAAAGAAATAAATAAATTATTATTGTTATTATAAAATGACAGACCTGTAAAATAAAGTACTATTATGGTATATATATAGTAAAAACTAGTAAAAAAAATGAGTTTGACACCATCAAAGTTAGATGAGGAAAAATTGTGGCTGTGATGAGTAAGAAATAGTTCATATGGTAAAAGCAGCAGGAGGTGTTAGTGACCTGATACTTCAGCAGGCCCACGTTGTAATAGGAGGCCTGAGGGTTGAGCTCAGCCTCTCTCTGCAGGTAGATCTGCAGAGCCTGCATGTTGAACCAGAAGTCCCTGGTGTCCGGGTCGCTCTGAGACGGATCACTGTGCACGACACAGCAGAGACCGTTTAGATTTCATACAGGAAACAAACCAGTGTGGGATGCAAACCAGCAGATAAGAAGCCTATGGACCTGAAGAGCAGCTTTTGATTTGGCAGGAAGTGATCGATCCTCGACATGTTGACCAGCCTGAAGCTGAGAACGGGGACGTTGGGGTTGGCCGTGAAAATCCTGGTGATGCCTGCTGGGAAGGACATGGTGAGGTCGCCGGTGATCTTCACCAGACAGCTGCCGGGAGACGGAGAGACACAGACCAGTTCAACAAGCCCCCCGGTGGATAATAACACCAGTACCAACACAGAGGAGACCAGAACTCGACTGGTTCTGTAGAAAGCTGCCGATACTGACCGGTTATGCTGTCCACCTTTGAAGTAGGCGTTGATGTTCTCAGTTATGGCTGCTGCCACTGGCCAGGCCTCCTGAGTGCTGAGGGAAATGGGACTGGGACCTCTGGACAGGTGCACTGGGAGGAACAAATGTTGATGGTACTAATGAACCAGGGTGAACGTCAACAGACACATTTAAAGGAACAGTAACTTTGTCATGTTTCTATCTCAACATATTTCTGTCTGGTTAGTGTGACTTCATTTTGGGGCTGAGACCTACTCGGCCTCTGCTGGTGGTCCTGGTGCTGGAAGGGCAGCGGCGAGGCCTGCCCCACCCTGGCAGGACTGGGAGGTCGGTGTGGACCCCCCCACTCGCTGGGGCTGGAGGAGGAGGAGGAGGTGAGGGGAGGGCTGGGCTCCGGCAGCGGGGACGAGCACAGGGAGCGCGACTGGGACCAGCGGGGATAGAGATGGTTTAATATTCATACTATGACATAATCAATCAGACATTCACATCAAGGCTACTCTGGCTCCAGAATAAAGTAGTGAGCTATAATCATATGAAAGGTTTCATCCCATTAGCTGAACTGTTACCTCCGAGCCTCCTACTCACCCTCTCGTAGCTGCTGATTCGGGCCGAGCTCCTCTTGGGCCGGGTCGGTTTCTGAGGAGCAGCTGCGACCAAAAGACAAAGAGAGAAAAACACAGAAAATGACTCAAAGCTTAATGTGAAACACACAAAGGAACAAACAGCAAAGAACAGAAGGAGACGAGCAGGAAAACCCCGCGCTGCCAGAACGAGCCGGCTCCTGGAAACATTCTCATGTTTGTTGGTTTATTTGATGGAATTAGTTTCCTGCTGGTGTCGGAATATTCAGGATATTTTTCTCTTGTATTACTCGATAATGTTTAAGCCTCTCAGACCTTTAACAAGTTGAGTTTGTATGTTAATATGACCACATGACATCATTTAATGTGAACCTGATGTTAGTGACGACTGCCAGTTGTGATTTACCGTTTCATCACCGTTTTAAGACATTTTCATATATTTCCCAGGAATAATTCATCGCTCTTATTCCTCAAAAATTTGAAGGACAGATTTCTATGAGTGGGTGAATTTTTTGCAGCCATTGGGCCTTGGTGGAGGTGACTTCTTGTAATAGTATAGTAGATTTAGGACAGCTGTCATACATTTCCATCGACCCAGTAGATGCCCGGTTACTAAAAATGAATCCCCACATAGTAAAACAAAAACAACATATTTAGAGGAGTATAAACTAACAAAAAATGTATATACTCAAGTTAAGTACTTGAAAACGGAACTTAATTACTTGAATGTTTTATTTGATTGTGTTGGCCCTGCCCCCAGAGTATAGTCTATAATAAGTCTATAAGAAGGGATCCCTACACACCCTTGTGGGAGCTGAGGCTGCAGGTTATCGGAGTGTTGAGATCCAGGCAGTCTTGGTCCTTGTCAGTTGAGAAACACAGGTCCTCCTGGGGCCCCGAGTGCCTGGTGAGTGGGGGGGGCGTTCCTGCGTGGCTCGTTCTCTGATGACCGATGTTTCCTCCTCTCCCCTCCTGCACCTCCCTCTCCTCTGCCTCCCCCCTCCTGTGTTTTGGAGACGCTCTCGCTGAACGGGTTGTGCAGAGAGTTCCAGTGCATCAGCTCCTTCTTTGTGTGAGCTGTGGGCAAAGAGCCTGAGTGAGAGTCAAGTCCCAGTCTACTGCTGCCAACAGAGCTGCTTCCCATGTGACTGCTGGTGCTGGTGGTGCTGGGCGGAGGGATTAATCCAGCGGCTGCAGCCAGGGTCGACTGGTGCGTGGGGCTGCCGATCATTGTGATGGCAAACGGGTCGTCGGAGGAGACGGGAGGAGGAAGGCTGCGGTCTCGTCTCCTGTCTCTACGATTGGAGGAGGAGGACGAGGAGGAGGAGGAGGTTGGGTGTTTCTTAGTTTCTGTGGGATTCTTGGAGAACGGGTCCCCTCGCACCTCCTTCCCCCTGCTCTCCTGGGCCGGGCGAGGCGGCGGGCGCTCCCAGGCGTCGGACAGGTTGATGGTCTCCTGGGTGACGGTCCTCTCAAACGCAGCGAGGAAGGGGTCCTCGGGGGGGATGTGTTTACAGTTCCACACCGACGACTCCATCTCAGGCGGGGGGAGGGACTGAGAAAAGGGAGGAAACTGAATCGCAGAGGGGTCCATGTCGGGGGGCACACGAGAAGGACGTGATGCAGCAACGGACCAGACGCTGGAAGGGTCTTCTTGGGGGTAAGGGCTGACCCCAGGGGAGGGGTCACGGAAGGCAGAGAGGAAAGGGTCCACAGGTCGTCCCAGCGTTTGAGTTTGATCTTTACTCTGGGACACAGGAGGCCATGCTGCCCAGCCCACTGGCTCTGGGGAGGGCCCAAGGGGCTGATGGGAAGGAGAGTCCAGACCAGAGTCTTCCACGTTCTCAGGAGAGGAGGAGTCAGACGAGAAGGCAGCATCTGAGTGGAGATCATCAAACTCAGTTAGACTTTATTGATCTCTGAAAATATTCAGGACAAATATTTTTTACATTAGAAAAAGTGAGGACTCGATTTCATTCAAGGAAACACAAAATGTAGGTTATATTTTTGAATGGAGCAGTTGCAGAAAGCAGCTCTGTGTAACTTTGACTGTGCAACAGCGCAAAGATGATTCATGTAGTTTGGGCTCTGAGTTTGAACAAAGACGATCCATCAACCTCTGACTGCATCAGTCCCGCTCTCTGAACTGACACACAACTGAACGCTGGATATTACCCACAATCCCCGGCTTCCTGAATCACTGCCGCTGTAGCAATAGGGTCTATGAATAATTAAACAAAATATAATATTAACACTGGAACTTCTCTTACATTCCGATGCGCCGAACTTGCTCTGCTCTCTGAGTTGCTCCCGACTGTCGAAGCTCTTGGACTTGAAGACCGAGTCCAGCGGAGGTCCGAACAGGCTGTCTGAGCCCGAAGCCGTGGAGCTCAACCTGACGGAGAGAAGGGAAGAAAAGAAACAAGAGGAAATCAGACAGAGCGGAGGACTGATGAGAGGGAAGGGCTGATAAAAGAGAAGGCAAAGGGAGAACGGACGTGTGGGTGTACGTGAAAGAAGATTAAAAAAACGAGGGAATGTAGTTGACGGAGGAAGAGAGAAATCAAGAGAATTAAGAAAATAAAGATTAACAATAAATATAAAAAATTATGTTTTCTGCATAGTTTATTCTGAAGATTAAAAGCTGTTATATGGGTGCATATCGAATATACGAATATACCAATATGTCCATAGAAGTCTCATATCGGAACGCTTTTATTGGGAAACCAAGATAACAGTTGGGATCTAATGATAATGACATTTTTAGACAGTATCTATATGTATATGGGAAGCATAGGTAGTATGTATGTATTATACTTAAAAAGATGTAGTATCCCTCAAAGACATAGACACTTAAGATAAACTATAAGTAATAAATAGATTAAAAGATGGATGAAATCAAGATGATGACTCTGAAAAAGCCACGTGCAGACATGACTGAAGAAGAGGATAACACCTCACCTGCTGTGATCGGGGCTGGAGGTGGACCTGCGCAGGGCCTCCTGGTCGCCATCTGAAACACACACACACACACACACACAGACACACACACACACAGAGTGACTCACTGCAGAGGATGCTCCCCAATCAGAACTAATCAGAAACCCAATGTTCTTCGTCAAAGCGCTGTGGGAGGCAGGGACAGGTTGAGACCAGATGACATGAGAGTTCACCCATCAGCCATTAGTCTCTCCAGGATTAAATACCAGCAATTATTATGGTTTCGCTCATCACCAGCAGCCAGTGCTGTCACTGAGGAGCAGCCGCTTTAATCAGTCGCTCTTTGTTAATCTGTCATCTCTGGATTTGAGAGAGAGAGAGAAAGAGAGAGATTCCCCCGCTGATTTGGAGCAGCAGGTCGGAGCCTCCCACTCCAGCTTCACCTTCAGGCAGCTAATGAACCTGCCGGTGATAAAACATGTTCAGGAGCACGAGCAGAGGAGCCGCCTGTTGACTAATGGAGGGTGGTTGTTCACGCAAGGTCAGCCAGCTGAGAGATTTGCAGTCGGGGGGGAAACAGGGCGGAGGTGGCGGGACGCTGCACCGATGCATCAGCTTCACCGAGGACACAGAGGTGGCCCTGAGCGACTGTGTGTGTGTGTGTGTGTGTGTGTGTGTGTGTGTGTGTGTGTGTGTGTGTGTGTGTGTGTGTGTGAGGAATAGTTCTTGAAAAGGAAACTAACTGATGAGCAAACAAACAGAATGAGAGAGGGAATGAGGTTGGACTCACCCCTGTGGGAGGCAGCATCACCTTCCTCCAATCGACCCCCTGCGGTGCTCGAGTTTCCTGCAGAGACACAACAGAAGCTCTCGGAGGTCTGCACTCAAAGATACAGAAAGTACGAGCCCAGTAAATCGCACTGGACTGTACATTTCAAGTAGATTTGTTCTTTGCTATGACAGGAACAGGAATTCTCCAAAAGCAACTTACTGGAAAAATTACGCTTGCGTGAAACCTGGAAATCAGAGAGAGAGAGAGAGACAGATCTGATCAATAGAGTGAAATCACTTGTCTGTCTCTTAATAATAATCCTCTCAAGTCCATTTGATGCACTGGTGGTGATGTGCAGAAGCAGTATGGTGGGAGTAGGATTGACTCAGAATAAACCGCAGAGCACATGTTCACACTATAATGATTGTTAGCCATTGTTATTTTCTGTGGGTTTTAACCTTATTCATATACAAATAAATATAAATGCTCAAATTAATCATCTTTGATATTATATGCATACATGCCGCTGTTGGCTCAACAGATAATTTGCTCCCATAGCCCAAACACAACTAAATCAGTCACATCAATTCGTTCTAGCAAACTAATGAAACTATAAAGTCAAGTTGGAAACAATCCTAGATCCTTGTGGGAAAAACCCAAAGCAAACCCAACCTGGTGCCGTAGGCCTCGGTTGGGCGGCAGGGTGAGAGACCCCACGGTCGCCTTCAGCTCCTTCTCCATGGCGGTGGAGTTGCTGCGACTGCTGGTGGCGACAGGTCGGATCTGGATGTGGAACTTCTTGGGCTCCTCGTCCTCAAAGTCTGAGCCACTGGAGAAGAAGTTGTCCTCCTTGTCCTCAGAGCAGCGTAAACAGAGAGCGGAGGGTCAAGGAGAACAAGCTTTTTTACTGGAAGAGGGATGGGGTTGGTTTGGTTCAAAAATAAAACTAATAGTAAACCATGGGAGTAGATTAGAAACCAGCGAGCACCAGATCTTTATTACCTCTGCTCATTGGTGAATTTCACTGTTTGGAATAAACCCTGTGATTCCCTTTAAGAGGAGTGAGAAGACATCAGGACGACAGGGAAACGATGCAGAGCAGCACGTGCAAAAACACAAACAGCTGCAGCCGCAGAGGTGACGACTGCAGAGCTGCCAAACAGCCAAACCGCCACTTCCTGTCACAACATCACCCCCCCAACGTCAGTCACCTCTCCTCCTTCCTCTTTTCTTTGGGACTCTCACTGTCTGCGTCGTGTGATGTCATGTGTTTACTGAGGTGGAGGCCAGAGGACCCGACAGGGGGATGACGGCAGCGAGTCACAGCTCAGCTCAGACAGACTTTGAACTCGTGTTACACTTAGACGACAAACGGGATTAAAATCGTCATAGTTGTCTGGCTTGAGTTAATGAGGCCATGAAAGCAGCCGATTGGGCGAACAAATTGGTTAGACCCCCACCTCTCACCTCTGACCTTCTCATCACGCTTCATTTAAAACCTCCCAGTCTACGTTCAGGGTCTTATTAAAGTCTATTCATTGGCTTCATGAGGTTTAATTAGAGACCCTGTGTCTTGCGAGGCAGAAAAGTCCGGGACATATTTCAGAAATGAGAATCTGCTTCATGAATTTGAAACTTGTTGGTGTCACAACTGAACTATGTTGAGTTTGAGTGATTGTTTTTACAGTCGCTGAAACATTATTATACAACAGATGGTTTGGTCCAGTGCAGATGCTATTTACGTTCGGTTAATTTATCAATAAATCAATAGAAATTCAATCAGATGATTTAATATTATGCTTATTATGCTGAATGATGTGGTGGCAGCGGAGCTCTGTGTACGTTTGTGTTCAAACAAAGCAAATAAAAGGTAAAGAAACTAAACAGGACAAGAAGTTGACAGATTGCAGACTGAGCCTGTGTGAGCAGAAAAAGGATATCGTTCTGGGTGAGGTCGGCTCGGATGACAAATCCTTCATCATCTACTTCCAGAGGTGAATTCTATGTGAATGGAAGCACACACACACACGATGGGTCAGTGAACATCCAACCAAGTTACCAATCTATGACATGAAAATAAATATACTACACTTTCTAATCCATCAAATTTTTTTAATAAATGCTCATCTAGATGTACTTCTACAAAAATAGTAAAAACCTACCAGACCTTGTCAAGGATAGAGCGATACAAGACTATACTAGTTCAACTTCTACTCCTTAGTAGTGTGTGTGAGTCAGAGAGTAATACTCTTGTCCATGTTATTACCGACAGGTGAAATGAAGCTGCTTGTGCTGTCAGTTTGATTTAAATCCTGTGATTATGTCAGGACATCTGAACATCAAGCTGTGTTTGGCTTCAAGACAGAAACTGAGGAAAACCAAACTGACTCGTTCTGCAGCAGCAGCAGCAGCAGCAGCAGCGTAGGAGCAGTTATTTTTAGACAGAGTGGGGACATATAAAGATCTTATTTCCTTCTATCAGATTTCAGTAAACACATCTCAATAGGTCAAGTTGACATGACGAGTGAAACTGTGCCTACTGATGTGTTTGTTTTTCACTAGATCACAATCCGATTTAGGAAAAACTCAAACAGGTCTGAGCCGTGCTTCATGGTGTGATCAGGCTATAACAGGAGATTACAGTGTGACTGTATGGATGAATATCTATTATATATCAACATTCATACACACACTGTTTTATGCTCTCAAAACAATAAATCCAGCTTTAAATTCTTTAGGTTTACACTTTACAGTTTCTATTTAAAGTTCTTAAGGACACTGATTCAAATGTGTTCTCAACACAACTGCAAACATTAAGGGAAAATATAATAAAACTTTAAAGCAAACCCTAGAATGATCCATCTTGAATGTGATGTTTTATCTTATGTCACAAGCTTTGAAATGACGTCTGCTCACACGGTTGGAAACATGACGCCCTTCAAAGGGTAACATAGCAGCTCCAGTAGCTCTGTAGTTTACTCTCTGCTACCACATCAGTCTGCAAACACACTCACACACGGGCTGACCTTTACACAAACACACACACACACACTATCACGGCCTTCCTCTCTGGCAGCCAGATTATCTCCTACACATCTTCTCGGAAGTACAGGAATAAACTTGGGAAACTCCACACCGTCACTATCACACACTTATGATCCCCTGCTTACCTACTTTCCAAATACACGCGTGCGCACGCACACATGGACACACAAACACACACACAGTCTGTTGTGCAGCTTTAGGATTTAGTATGACTGAGAGGAGCTGAATTGTTTTGGTGTAAGTTCTGCAGATGCTCACCGTCTCTGGCACTGCGGAATCTCTGCAAATAGAAAAGAACACGTCAATGTATTTTTGTGTTCATTATTGAGTTGTAACTCAGATTGTATGTGTGTGTGTATGTGTGGTTGTGTGTGTGTGTGTGTGTGTATGTGTGCACTCACGTAGAGTCTGGCTCCTTGTCCCTCTTGCTTAAGCCGGGGATCCTGAAGGCTTTTGGTCGAATCTTCTTCAGACCTTCAGGTACCAAGCCCGTCATGTACTCATCAAAAACAGCAAGAGCTGCAGACAACAAGCGATTTGATCAAATAAGAAACATCCACACAAAGAGTGCAGTCTCCATGTAGACACGTGTATCATCATGTCACTATGGATGACGGCCTCCTACTTGCTGTTGTCAGCGTCTTTATCATTTCATTGCTACACAAGCTTATTTTATTTCCTCACACTACCTGGCCTCTCTTTGCCGGTTCCCTTCTGCTCTGCAAACTTCTGAACGAGGTTATCGATGCCGATGTTCTCCACATTCTGCTTGAATTCCTCGTGCACCTGCAGCGGAGAAGAAGAGAGTGATTTACCTGGTCTTTTCTAAAGCATAACATATGAAGGTGGTATTCAAAATATTGGATTTGTTATTCAGGCTGTATGTGGTAAAATTAAAAAGTATGGATAAATGTTAGATAAACCTTAAAGCGTGTGCATTAATTAGTGTAAACATGTTTAAAATTTCTGCTTTTAGTGCCCTCTAGTGGTAGTAATAAAACACACATTAAGATATATATAAAGTCGCACAATAAATTCTTTTACATAACTTCTATTTATTTATTGACTGGAAATATTGTTCATAATTATTGAAAATTACAAAATTAACTTTTGTTTCTCCATTTACTCTGGTTTAAAAGAAAATAGACAACCAACTGACCGAGGAGATAACAGTGCTTTGATTGTATAATATTAAATACCCTTAAAAAATTCATATCTTTTCACAAGATTTACAAAGGAAGGTAGATACTTTGAGTGTAAGTGTTTTCTTCTCGTGGAGCAGATCAGGAGTCAGTGGACGTACCTGTCCCACCTGGACGTGAGTGTCTTCGATGGAGTGGGAGTAACCTTTGATCAGCTGCTTCATCTGCCGTAGGTGAGCCTCCTCGATTCCCTGAAACTTCTTCTCAAACAAACACAATCATGGATGAGAAAATCATCAAACCTACACTTCAATTTGCTGAGAAAATCAAACTATTTTTCTTGCTCAGTATTAGTTTCTGTTGCTTCATTCTTTTAAAACACAACTTTCTCCGTTCTCCATCTCATGCGTGATGGTGTTAGTTTCGCGACAACTCCCTACCAGAATCTAATAAACCCGAAATTCAAAACCCCACTTCTCTACAATACAGTGAAAGAAGCCTTTTAATGGACTTCACTCTAAAGAGGCTCTCAGCCAGCAGAGGAGGCCGTGGGTTGCCAGGGTGTTAAAACCAGCGATAATTTGAGAGGATTTAAGTTTGATCCTGCTCTTTATTCAGACAGCTCATTTGCTGCTGTCTGTTTCAGGGGAATTGTCTTGATATAGTGGATTTGGCTCCTGGTGGAGAAGTGAGTTTTATCAGCCGCTTTACTCCAATTAGCCGCGCAGAATCTGGGCAGACAGGGGAAACATAAAACACTGTTCTATTCTAGACTGCAGTAAACCTTGGAGAGAACACGTCAGTCTCTGCTGCCCCACTGCTACAGGCTTTACTGCAAACTCTCACATCTGGATATGTGCACGTAGCCTCTAAGCTCTCCCACAAGGGGCACGTGATAACGTTTGAAGAATCTGTCACCAGTTACTTTAACCTCTTGGAACATTTTTGGGTGAACTATCCGTTTAAGTTGTTTTTGCGATATTGTGTTGTGGCAACCCAAAAACATTTCTTCTTTGTAGCATCTGAAATGTTTTGAGATTTTGTTTTAAATCACTGTTAAATGTTAATCTTTTATATATTTGATGATTTATTTGATCTCCTTCTTTATCTTCCTCAATCTTTTCACAATAAAACTCATTTCCAGGATGATATTTCCCAGACGATACTTGGTCAGAAGGATTTTTGTTATGAATTCAAATGCAAAAATCCGAAGCGCTCATTGGGGTTTGATGAAAATGTCCATGGAAACAGCTGCAGTAACCATGGATGTGTGGAGGCAGTGATTAAAGGTAATGAGCGGGGGGGGGCAGGAAGTGCAGGCAGATGCTGTTTTTAGGAGGCTGTGGTTGAGGTTTCCATTTTTGGGGAGGGCATGATGTGGGATAATAAATAAAAGGACGGAGTGGAGTGTTTGTGTGGTGAGATTTTACGAAGCGAGTGATTCACTGAGATAAATTGAAAGATAAAAACCCCAGAGAGGAGAGGAAACACAGAACAACACCACATGAGAGGGAGGGAGAGATGGATAAAGAAGAAGTGGCTCCGGGGCTCAGCTGGACTCAGGGCTGACCTGGGCAGACTCGCTCATCTTCTGCTCAAACTCTCCTCCCACTCGGTTGTACTTCTCGATGCTCAACGCAAATGACTCAGCCGCTTTCTTAGACTTCAGCTCCGCCTAGTGAGAGAGAAAAGGAAAATGAAAAACGACGGCCTTCATCTACTGACTCTCATTCACAAACATTGAAAAGAAATGATAACCTCAGTTAGGAACAGACTACAAAGACACCTCCAGATTTCACAGTAAAAGTATACTACCTTACAACGTCAGACACACGCCAGTCTAAAGTCTTTAGTGCGCTCCACAAATTAAACTGTGAAACAAAATCTTATTTGATCGAATGTAAATAATTTAACAAAGACATAAACGATGGTCCCAATCCTCCCAATCCTCCCAACCTGCTGCAAAGAGTTTTCATAGTCATGTTATGTGGTGATATTTAGCTGAAGTTACACAATTTTGCAATCACTTAAAAGCTCTTTATTCCTAATCACAAAAAGACTAAAGAACTTCAAAAGGCTTTTATAGAATCAAGAGAACATCAGTCGTCTCAGCAGGAGACTGGATAATTGAGCAGAGGATCAAAAGACTATTTCTGAGGTAGAGAGGAATTTCAATCAAATCTGCTTACTGTTAAAATCCTCGAAACTTAAATAACTAAAATAACTATCTGCAAATGTGTAAATGATCAAACTATTTCATTTCATCTCATGAGAAGCTTCCGTCGGCTTCAGGGATCAGAATCGCCTGCAGGGTCTAGAACACAGAGAGAGTCGTGACTGACCTTCTCCACCTCTTTCTGTGGAGCCCCGTCCTTCCTGAGCCGGTCCAGCTCAAAACACTTTCCGTGATAACCCTCCTTGGACTTCTGGAGGTGACCACTGTGAACCTGCAGCGCCTGCACCGCCTCCACCGTCCCCACCATCTCCTCCTTCGTCTGAGTGCAACACACACACAAACACACACAGTCTGTGCACATCCTCATTGTACTTGATGTTTAAAGGGCAAATGCAAGGAATTACAATGAAGGGAGAAGACACTTATTGGATTTTCTGTGAGATAAATTAGATCCGGATGACGAGAAGTTCGCTCCAGGTCAAGTAATGAGAAAATACACAAGTCTATGTTCACACAGACAAAGATAACATCCAGCATTCAGGCAGAACAGTGGTACAAAACATTCCTCCTTATCCCAGATTCCTACCTTGCGGTGAACTTTGACCTGTTCGTCTCCGTACTTGTTGATGTCCCGGATGAGGTCGTTCATCTTCCTCATCAGCTCCAGGTGGCAGAGCGCCAGTTTGTCCGAAGACACCCTGAACACATCCCACATGGGAGCAAACGTCCTGGGGAAATAACAAATACAATCAAACACACGCATGAGGCTTGAAATTTAAAACTTGAACAGAGTTGAACAGGATGAGGAGGAGTCGACAGGAGAAGATGTTTCACTGTCCTGTGTTCACATGTCACCACTCACCCCTGTGGACTCCCATTGCTGGCGATCTTTGCCAGTTTGCTCATCGACTTGGAGTAAGTCTCCTCGATGGCCGCCCTGTCAAAACAAACACAAATATATATCAGATAAATAACTGACTGAATGAGTGGTTGTTGTGATCAATGTCAGCCGCTGGACTGATAATGTTTTATATTGACTGATCGTTGCTGTTCTAACATTATATTAACTTGCCCTGGTAAGAGTGTCGCTGTGTGTGTGTGTGTGTGTTGCTTCTTCTTTGCAGAAACACAACATGAAGACTAATGTTTGCAGAAGTTCTTGCTTTCTGGTAAATGTAATTGTAATGTACTTTAAAATCACTTCCTCGCCAAGCTATTGCCTCTTCTAATGGCCTCATATGTTACTTTCACCATTCATTCATTTGGCCCAAATGCGGTGCCCACACCCCCCACCGCAGTCATCGAGATAAAGATTTATTTCCATTAGTGATGGGAAAATGTTGCAAAAAGCTTCATTTAAATGATGAATGAACTCATTTTGTGAGGCTGGACATGAAATTGTAATAAGCATTCGAAGAGAAAGAAGGAGGGAGCATTGATCTAGATTCCCTGAAGGTGAACACACAGAAAAACGTGTTGCTGAGGACAGAACATCGACAGGATAGATTTACTCTTCACATTTTAAATATTTTTTCCAGTTGTACTTTGACAGACAATCTCTCTCTATATCTCTATATATAAACATTAAAATTATTGACACACTGTAACCCTCAAACAACTGGAAATTAAACTATTAATGAATCATTAAAAGACTACTTGATTTAAGGTCTAAATAAATAAATACATTAATAGTGAATTATCTCATTATAGAATATATATTGTCTGCTCTGTAAAATGTCTGATGATAAAAGGAGATTCAGATAAAAATTTACTTTCGGCAAAAGCTGAGTTTGAAAAGAAGCAAATTACTACAATTACATAGCTTGAGGATAAACTGGACAATATCTGTCAAATTATTGATTTTCTATCAATACAGCTCTTCATTGATCAACTCATTGTTTGATTTGTCGGTGCTGGTAAAGACCTGATTGTGTCTATTGTGTCCCTGACATCAATGGTTGCTCAATAATAGGAAACAGCAATATATCTGTATTAGACTGAGCACTGGGAGAAGAGCAGAGAAGTGCTCACATGAAATAACTGATACCTCGAGGTAAGAGTTGTTACAGTACTTGAACTGATTCATAAGGCCTCTTACATTCGAACGACCCATCAAGAAAGTGGAGTGAGAGAAAAACGGGGGGGAAATGTATCAACACGACTGCAGCTTCCCAGTCCCCTGAGGGATCAGACTCCATTTTACCCACAGTGCCACATATTTCATTTCCTGGCTGCTGATTTGTTGCGTGCTGCAGTCCGAGCAGATAACTGAATCTCCCCCTGAGAGGAATGTGCACCGTGAATCAATGTCAGGATTCTATCAGTGGACTGACAGTGTGCGCTGTGTGTTCACTTCAGCTGTGACAGAACCAACTCCTGTGGGAACCTCATTACTCCACACAATTTACTCACTGATAAACCGCTAATTGGAAAACAAGAGTATTTAATATAACAATCTGGGCACTTTGAGGGAGTTTTAATTGGGTAATTGACCGACCCACTTAATTACTGTTGCTAGGCCTGTCAGGCAGTTTACTGTGGTTTTATTGGCAGATTTATTTCAGATTTAATTGAACATAAATATTCAACTGATGGCTTTACAGCACCGTGCTAAAAGCTGGAGGCTAAATCTGCATGTCCCAGGTCACATCCTCATCCTCAGCATTTGATTGTCCATTTAAAAATAGTATTGTTTCTGCATTGCAGGGTAGTGCTCGTTATTATAAGGAAAAATATGCTTGGCTGTGTAGCTTACATATACATTTTCCAAACGTATGTCTTTTGAATTACGATAACTTTGGATGCATTCCACAAACATATCCTATCTTTGTTACTATTGGCCGAACCTATGGAGATAATTTACAGGGCTGTCAGGCTGATTTACAAAGGCAATTGGATTTAGGAAGTGTTTAATTAGAGGTTATTGAGGCGATGGAACACGTTAAAAGAATTCAGGGAATTTAAAGAGGTCATTTGGTTATTGAGGATTTATGGATACTTCTACTCTGCTGGAGGTTAAAGGGATAAATCAGGGTTTGTGTACGAGTGTGTTTGACAGATAGCACAAGTCGAAAAGTAGCACTGTAGTGTGGACAGGGATCAGAGGTGAAAGCTGACTGATGCCCTCTTAACAAGGAAAGGATTGTTAAAATGTCAGCAATATTTGGATCGTTCAGACTTGAAATAAACGAAGGATGAAATAACAAATAGAGCATTTATCATTTCTGAGTGTTTCACAAAACCTTGGCACAATCTCTCCTCTTTCTTTCAAATCAAGTTCCACACACACACATTCACAAATACACAAGAACCTTACCTCTCACGGACAAACTCAGCCAGCTCCTTGGTTGCCAGCTGGCCATGCTTCATGTTGTGGTAGAGCACGTCAAAGCCGGCATTCTTCTCCCCCTGTCGAGGTACAGATAAAACACACACACACACACACACACACACACACACACACACAGTCTGTTAGCACCCGAACGAGAACAGCTCACAAACATGAAGGAGTTAAAGATAGAGATGTCAGCTGATGCTTTGGTGTTACCAGGATCACACTTGTTTGAGTTTAGGAAATATTTCATTTTGCCACTGATAGTCCTTTAAAGGCTTCAGAGGCTCAACAGAGGGAAGTCATGACAGTGTGCTGTCTGTTGTCAAAGACTTCTCTCCCAAAACCTCCACCAATGCCTGCAGAAGTAACCTAAGAATCGGACAGCAGTTTCAGTTTCGTGTCCATTGTGTTTTGGAGAGTCCACCAACACGCCTGCTTGCTTGCTGTGAATTTTCCACCTATTTTCCATCCCTGCGTTCACATGGGCTTACTCAGACTTTTTACTGGAGGGCTGAAGGGAAAGGTTCCGGGAAAATGTCATGAGCAGCTGACCTGGACGTTTGCTTTCTCACATTCAGACCCTCTGGAAATCTAAAGCATATAAATTTAACTTCACTGTCTGAAGGTCAGTTTTTAGACCGAGACTAATTCTGCTCGTCTCTCTTTGGAGCTTTTGGCATTTTGTTACTTGTGGTTCAAACAAGAGATGTTGTGACATTAAGAGGGATTTATTTTAATTCATTCTTCTATTTTTTTTTGCTTCTGCACTCCACTGGATCATCTCTCACTGTTTGCTTCTCATTTGCTAAACCATCAAAGCTGCAGGGGCTAGACTCAGTATGACTCAGTTGTGAGGAAGCCACAGAGCTGGGGTTTGCTGTGGAGAGGAGAGATGCCGACCTTGCAGGTATGCAGATTTACCACAGACTACACCTCACCCCCGCCACTGTCATAATTACACAAACCTACACCTGTCTTAGCTCTAGTCTCCTTAATCCCCAAAAAGTGGCTGACAGACGCGTTGTTTTAACTAAGACATTTTGTTCAGTCAACAGCTGGGCTGTGGGTGCAGAGACACAGACCACAGACAGCTGCCTCTCAGGACCTAAAAATACACCGTCGCAGGAGAACAGACCAGTTCCCAGGTACCAGGGGAATGGCTGGAATGCTAAGGAAGGGTCACCCAAAACCACACACACACACACTACCACACATACACACAGACACTACCACACACACACACACACCACAGTGAGAATACAAAGCAGAAACCGGCTGGAGAGGCGTATCAAGCCCTCGACTCTCAAGTGGTCAGGAGGGGAAACAGCTGTTTTGAGAGGCTTGATGATAGAGGTGAGAGATCTTTGTATAAACAGCGTAAGAATAGGATTTTGTATTATTACACAATAGTCGAATGTTTTGACATTAGTTTTATATAAACAGTGGAAGGGTGGAGGTGCGAGCCGGCTCAAACCGGCTGTGGTCTGCTCCATTCTGAAGTGCGACCAATAGACTCACTTGGTTTTGTCCCTTTCATGCAGTTGGCAGACGGCTTTTGTTGAAACTCTACCCTCGCTACAGAAAGACGAGCTGCCATTCACACACACACACACACACACACACACACACACACACACACACACACACACACAGACACACACACCTGCCTCTCCACAGCTTGACACAGCACCTGTCCTCCACTGCTGTAGACTTGTGTGTTGGCTGTATGTAAACAGGAGCATGTCCACAGATGATTGATGAGCTCAAATGGTTTTATAACCAGTATTTGATAATGATATCCATCAGTAAGACTGCTGAATAGCACTGGTGCCAGGAGGGATATCCCATAATGTTATGGTATTAAAGTGTTTTATCTGCTCAGCATATCATGTTGACTTTTGCAGACACAGACTGGATCCTCGTAACCTGGCATTGAATAATTTCTAATGGACGGCTCACTGCTGTTATCACCTCTGCCAGGGAAGTTGTGTTTTCATTGCCGACTGCCTGACTTTTAGCAGGATTATGCAAAAACTACTGAACCAAGGTTATTGAAACTTGGTGGAAGAGTGGGGGTGTGGGCCAAGGATGGTTGGAACCCATTAACTTCTGGAGAGGATTCAATTAACCCTTGGTGGATGTGTGCACTCTGCCAGTGCCCTTTCAGTTGTGGCAGTTTTCGCCTTGTTTTCAGAATCTGTTGTCTTACTTTTGATAAGTTGGCAGCCTTTTGTTGTCTTGTAGCTTATATGATAGATGTGAAAGACTGAATGTTTTATTTTAATCCTCTCCTTCAGGGCGTTTCCAATGTCACATTTACTAGTAAAACATTGTTGATAAAAGTTGGCTCTTCAAGGCACATGGTTCCAAAGGGTTGTCTCTCTCTTGTTATGGGTGTGTTTCCTGTAAAACCTTCAATAAACAAATCATTATGTTAACTCCACTTTCCTTCAGAAGCAACTCAACTCTACTTTTACTTTGCACATGAGCAAACTGACTGTGAGTAGCAGACATGACAGCTTTCCTCAAATAATCTTGATGGCCCACTTGGTTTTAACAGGTAATCTGATGCTGAAAAACAAGATTGAACCTCAGATTGGCTCGTGGTCGGTCACCCGTGTATCTGCAGGATGTTCATCACCTCTTGCAGCCTCTGGCTTCAAAGGATGTGAAAAGCATTACGGAAGGAAGTGGAGACGAGATGTCCATCTTTATAAATAGTCTATGGTGTGTAACAAAGAGTGCACGCACTTTGTGCACCCACCTAAGACGGAGCATATAGCTTGATAAAGCCCTCGGTAAATTACTAAGCCACTGACGTCAGACCAGGTTTTTTGTTGATCAAACACTTTGTATTAAGGCAAAATCAATGCACCTGAGCTCACCTCACTTTGACGCTGGACATGAAATGTGCAGCGTCAAAGTGCGACCACACTGACACTGAACTACACTCCGCTGTGTGCAAGTGTGAAGGTTCTTGATTGAACCGACAGATGTGAGGTGGCATGCCAAGGAATCTAGCTCAAACCATGAGAGCTGCAAACCCACTCACAGTCTTTTTTTAAGTGTGGTTATGTATTCCGTATGCCTTTAGAATTACACTCCTCAAGTGATATATGCAAACCCCCTTTCCCTCTCTCCTGGACGGATTTTTTTCATCAATTAAGTTGACTGGTTTGGTCACGCACGATGGAGCACATTACCATGACAATGAGCAGCATGATGGGAGAGAAGAAGAGAGGGATGAGTGGTTGTGGAGACCAGAAGTATCAAATCTGTATGTGGACAACTTTCTCATGAAGAGGAGGAAACTATAACTATATAGAACTTGTATGTATAAAGGACATTTTTTAAATGTAAATGTAAAACGCACATCTTTTTTGCAGTGTTTATCCTGTAAATTAAAAGTTTAAATTGTGGAAAATGCAAACATAGATCCGATATCACACCACAGATAAATCAGTTGGGATCTACTAAATTATTTGGTTGTAAATCCAGATTTGGCCACTTGTTGATCTCCAACATGAACTTGTCTCTACTGCTGCTCAAACGTTCTCAGAGGCTCAGAACCTCTGTTATAAAAACACAAGACAAATGTCCCACGGCTAAGATGAGGCTGATCCCGTGAGTTCACAGACTTTCAAAAGGCTTCAGTTGGAAATGTGGGCTTACAAAGCTTTCCTTAGATTTATACTACGACTGAATCAATCAACAGACAGTCCTTTAGATAACCGATCAAATTGAAAAAACAAGACCACACCAACAGACGTTTCCTGTTTGGACAATGGTTTCACTAGTGTGTGTCTGTGTGTGAAACTTTGTGTGTTTTATATTATGTATTTTCAGTGTTTGGTCTATGCAACTGCTCTAACTGCTGATTCTAATTCTTCACACTTCCCCTCAGGCTAATTGCAAATGGTGAGGAGACCTGGGCTTCACTAAAACAAACAGTAAGATCACAGAAGGGCCTACAGTGTAAATGAAAAGGAGGCGACAGGGGATTTTCTATCGCTTCTCATGAACAATTCCCCCAAATTGTATCTGCAACATTCAATCCACAAAAAAACAAACGGTCTTGGTTATGCCGAGCGTCTGACCAGCCTCACAGTTCAATTGTCACATTCCTCTTTCCTGGAGAGACACAATGGGCATTTGCTTCCAAGGAGGCTGAATAATGGATGACTGGCAGCTGTCTCTTTCACTCGACTGGATGAGTGGGCTCCTCACTGGACTGCCGATGGTTCTTGTTAAGGACTTCAAGCTTGAAAAATATAATGTAGCTTTTTAGAAACATCCATTTCTCCCCAAGAATATCAACCAAAACGCCGATTTTTTTTAAAGCGAGGCTTTCTAAAAACCCTAACCCTTTATAGATTATTTGTCAAGCCTGTATGTACTTGCCAACTGAGCAAACAGAACACATAGCGTGATGCCAACGTGTGTAAGACGAGTACCAACATATCCCAGTCATATTATTAAACAGGGTGTACAACCGTAACATCCCTGGGGAATACAGGTTGGTCTGGAAAACCTGTTTGATCTGTGTGTAGTTACAGGAGCACAGAGCCGGGTGACATCTCTGAATCGTATCAGAAGAGGAAATCATTCATTGCTATGGCGATGAGAAGATGTCACACCGGTGCAGCATTATAAGGAGAAGTTTATTTACAGCCGTTTTCCAAGCTGATTCCTCCAGGCGTCGGATTTTCTTTGCCAGAATTTCAACATAAACACAGGAACGCAGGAATTTCTGGTGGTGTCTCTCAGCTGTCTGATACTGTCGGGCTTTGGCTGTCTAATACACTTATTGGCTCTCTGGCACTGTCTAAAGTGCCTGCCTTTAATTCTGGCAAATGGTCAAATCTGCCTTTATGGTCAGTGTGAGAGGATCTGATGTCTGAGGGCATTCCTGCAGTGTAATACGGCCCTTCACTCAAATGAAACCAGGACACTGAGGAGAAACCAGCAGAACCGACCAGAACAAAAGCCGGGATTATGGCGCTCTGAGCGTGGGGGGGACATATTCAGATTCAGTGTACGACTTGTCTGCTCAAGGCGTCTCCTGTCTCTGAACTAGTCCTAAAGCATAAGCAACTTGCTAAAAAAGGTAAAATAACAGATGGAGCAAGGCTGTGCATATTTCTCTGCAACCTACATCTGTAACCTCATATGTGCAGGTTTATACAAAGCACTAAAAGGAATCATAATTATACCTCCAGGTTGTACAAAGGCACAACACTGGCAGCAGGTCTATCAGGGAGGGACTGAGAGTGTCACATGAACATCTGTTAACATCTAGCTGCACATCTGACATTTGAAGTTCTACTTGCGATACATACAATATTTATCTTAAATCGCTTATCTGCAGAAATAAGAATATAATACAAAAATAAAACTGGTTTCTCCTGAATACTACCAGGTTACTTTCAGCTTTAGCAGGATTAATTCCATTTATATATTAAATATAATTTCAGACACTGTTAAAACACACGTACAGATATTATTTGCATATTATAGATAAAATAGAAAAATATAAAAACCTCTGGCTATTTAAATGATCATTCCAAAGGTTTTACTCAGGTGTGCATGTTTCTATAGGTAAATGTCAAAATGGCATTAAATTGATTCTCTGCCTGAGAAATTTTTAATAACTTCCATAGGGTCCAGTTCTGTGCACCACATACTGTAGCTGTCTCTTTCAGGCAGCTGTAAAAGTTTCATCCATCCAGCGAGCCTTGCTGACTCACGGAGAGTTGTTCTGCTGACCAGGTGGGTTGAGCAGAAGGAACTGTCCCACAGCAGAGAGGCGTCAATAACATCAGCAGCAGGTAGCAGCGGGCCCGTCATCACTGATGGATCCAAACTAATTAGTCGACTCGGCTGCTCTGACAGGATTTCCCTCTGCAGGTCTGAGATGCTGCAAGATCCTAAGCTGAAAACTGTGTAGTGCATACTGAGGAGGTGTAATTAAAGTTTATCCCAAAAAGGTTACTCTGCTTTAAACTGACTTTATTGATTAATTATGTAGTTTGCGCTGATGAGTGGATCAGTTTTTTTTCCAATAGAAAACTCTAGTTCTAGCAATTGTTGTTGTGTAATCATCCTTTTTTGCTCAAATAAAAATAGAGGCTGGTTAGACTAAATGACAAACTGTAAGTAAAGATGGGTAACGTGTCTTCACTTCCCGGAACAAAAGTACAAATTGATTGATGTGTACTTTGACATTTTAGTTTACTTTGACATTTTAGTTTTTTCCATGTCCCATCTGCTCACATTTTCTGCTCACATTTTGTTGTTGTTGTTGTGTAATCATCCTTTTTTGCTCAAATAAAAATAGAGGCTGGTTAGACTAAATGACAAACTGTAAGTAAAGATGGGTAACGTGTCTTCACTTCCCGGAACAAAAGTACAAATTGATCGATGTGTACTTTGACATTTTAGTTTTTTTCCATGTCCCATCTGCTCACATGGAGGAAGCGGGATTTAAGAACTAAACTGCAGCCAGCCACCAGGGGGCAGTCAAGATAGGCTGATGATGGGGTATTTTTGGGGGGAATCTTTTGGTTCATATCATCCATCTTTATTTACAACACAATGGATTAATGTGTGTGTTGGGGAAGCTACATATACCACTGTATATATATCATGACAATTTAAATAACAAAAAAACCTGTTATTGGCTGATCCAGTGATTTAATAATATTCCAATCATCAAGCAAAATCTCTAAGGTCCAAGTGTTTCCCGAAACGCACTGGAACAGGAACACAAATAAAGAGACTCTTCTATTGATCCATCTTGGCTCTTAATCTAATCAGAGCAAGAAAAGATCCATGACTGAGAGAGAATGAAAGCAGTGAGGAGGTTTGAAGTGATGACTGAGGGGAGGAAGACGAGAGGAAGGGAAAACATGGAAAAAGGACAAAGAGTTTCACACTGTGTGTTTACTGTTCTTCGCCCCGAGAGAAAACCCCATGACTTAAAGTGATGGGATCATAGCAGCGCCGGCATCCTCGTGCAGAGAAGCAGGCGACAATGGAAAACTACTGGGCGTAGTTTGTGTGCATTTCCGCAAACACACACTCTTGTAACTGCAGGCGTGGAGAGAGAAGGAGCTGTTTCTAAGAAAAGAAGACACGAGACAGCAACTGTACAGCCCCAAACCAGAACAGCTTGCTGCTCTTTACTGGTCGTCTTTCAAACTGTCTGTTTTAAATCCCCCCCTGGACAATGTGCAGGGCTTTTTGTCCTCTACTCATCACTGCAGAGACAAAACATGGTTTGTTCTGAGAGCAGAGTCTGGGAATTATACTGAAGATCCTTCAACGTGTGTCCTTAATAAGGAATACAGCCATTTTAATTTAGAGTTAGTTCTCTCACCTAAAACCAGCATGAGGCAGCTGTCTGCAGAGAAAACAGTCCAGGTACAAATCTGATGGGTTTCTACTAATTATTGCAGCTTTAATATGTTCTGGTTTATTGTCAGACTTTCTGGGGGGAAATAGAAAACACAAATCCTAACAGAAATAAGTTATATTCCTGCTCCACGGCACCTGAATTGATCCCAGCTCTTATTTAGTCAATGGGAGAGGACCGTGTGTTTGTGATGAGGAGGCTTCGTGAGCGGTCGTGAATGTTCTTCAGCCAAACAAGTCGAGCCTCCTCCTGTGTGTGTGACGAGCTCCCAAGAGGCTGCTGGATAATGAACTAGAGGGCTGATTTGTATTACACAGCTATTTGTGTCTGACAGCAGGCTGGGTGTGGAGCACTGCTTTATCCACGTAAACACACACACATGCAGGCGCACACGTCTCTCTCAATGTTGGTTTGAATCAAAATGAAGCCTTTTTTAATGCATTTCGGAGGCGAGCACTGTAACGCAGCAAAGATATTTAATCTGAAATAAAGAATAGCCCTTTTTTTTTGGTGCTTCTTCTAATTGTCTCCCTTCCTGTCGACCATGCTTCTGTGCCCCTAGCTCTAAGACTGCACTGCGACATCCATGGATCATAGATGACTGACTGGAGAAAGAATAAACCACAGACAACCTCTCCTCATCTTTCTGCATTCAGGAAAATGTCTCTCGACAGGATCAGTGATCGTACAAACCTCATCTCTGTATCTTAACAGCTCACTTTGGTTCAACTGCTAAAATATTACTGAGGAGGTTTCGTAGTCTGACAGGAGCAGGGGTGGGTGGGGGGGGGAAGTAGGCCACACCTGAAATAGATGCACCAGGTGTGCAGGGACAGCGTGGAGAGGAGAATGTGAGGACAAAGGAGAAAATGAGGGAGAGAGCAGGTAGAGTCACAGCAGGAGGAAGAGGCTGATTTATTTATGGGGGTAAATAGAGTTTTTCTCTCCTCCAATTTACACATTTGTCAGATGTTGCTAATGAAGCCGTTAATTACTGCCCACATTAAGTCAATTAATATGACATTTTCATGAATCTCATATTGGTGAAACAACAATAGAGAGGTGTTGATACAAATCAGTCTTATTATTATAGAGTCAGTGGTGATGAGCTGGACTGCCTCATGATGGCATGTGTCTGTAATAAGCTTTAAGAACATTCTGTTACAGAGGAAATCAGAAGAGACGCCTGTGAACAGGCAGAGACATCATTTAATTTCTGTCTGTTAAAATGTTATTAATCTGTATTTCTATGCAAATAGCTGTTGATAGAACTTAGCTAAAATGCTGGTATCAATGTTTGTGCTTTGTGTAGAGAAACGAGTGTGATAGTTGAAACTAGTTGGACTGTAAACAGAGTACGGCGAAGATGGAGTCTTGGCCAGATAATCCATCATCTACACCAGAAGCTCCAATGTATTGGCCGTTCCTCACGAGGGTAAATCGTCATCAGATAGAAGTTGATCGATGGGCTGTGAAAGTGAAGTGTCCAAAGCTTTGAGTATCAGTAGGTATTGTGTAGGGTAACAGAGACAAGAGGAAAACCCTGAAACTATAAACTAAAGGAAACTAACGAAATAAAAAAGGATGTGTGCTTAAGCTTAGTATCAGCAAGTTACAGTCTTTTTAATTGCTGTAGAAAAACAACCATTTACTTCTATGTTACGCTGCAGAAAGAGACATTATTTCTGCAAAGAAGCAGAATAATGTGAATGAGATTTCTTCCCATGAGGCAGAGGGATGAATAGAGGATCGATCTCTATTGTGTGCAGGCGAGCGGAGGAGGGAGACAACCACCACTTCCAGTGAGAACCTGACGAGCAGCAGGGGGCCAGAAGCTCAGCTGTCCACTGAGAATATGAACGAAAAGCCCAGTGACTCAAAGTTGTGAATCAACTGTAATATTAATAATAATAATGATAAGTAAACAAGTAATATATGGAAGTTAAAGCTTAAAGTGTGGTCAACATAACCCATATAGACAAGTGTTCTCCTGCTTTATCTCCATTATTATATTGAGTCATTACCTCCACCAAGGAGGTGAGGTTTTTAATATTTTCTTTGCAAATACTTATATCATCTTTCCACAAAACTAAGTGGAAGGATGGGACATGAGCCAAGCAAGGGTCATATCACCAGCATATCTGTTAGTGTTTGCAATCTGGTGCGGATCCAAATAAAAATCGATCCAGTGAATATAAAAGTGGTTTCATAAGGGGTCTGTTGGGCTGTGGGGAAGGTCTCTGCAAGTGCCCTTCTGCTTTTTTAAGTGTTTTCAAGACACTTACCCAGAAGTTGTTCTGAAAGAAGGCCATCTTCCCACGGAGATTCACAGCAACCTGTAAAAGAGGAAGAGCTGCATTAGAGACAAAGCTGACTTCAAGACCTTTTCTCTTCTCCACTTCACAGCCTCAGAGCCACTGAGAATCTTTGTGGGCTCTTTGTAACAATCTGTAAAATGTTGTTTCTCTCTGCCCTCTGATAATAAACTGCAGTATTAACGTGTCTGTAAATTGCTCTTAAACAAGCTGCCAGACAGCGCTGGCTTTGTAAAAACTCCAGAGACACCTTCAGTGTAGGAGGACGGAGCGCTTAACGGATGACTTCAAAAGGAGGGAAGAGGGGAGGAGGAGTGACAGGAGGGATGGAGAGGGAGAGGGAGGGAATACGGGGGAGACGAGATGAATCGATGGAGGCAGCCACCAAGGACGAGATCATAGCTGGTGAAAGTGGCGGATGCGATCCTCGCTGGTTGAGTCACTTTCAGTCAGATGCTGCAGCTCACATCGGCGGCTGCTCACAAAAAAACCTCCACACACGTTTAAATCACTATCAGTCATCTAATGTTAGAAAAGGCAATGTATGGTAGAAAAGGTAAAGTGTGATGAGTTGTGTCAGTAACTGGACGGGTCACATAAAATCTAATACATATTGTACAGTAAATAAATGAAGCAAGAATAGTCTGACATTATTTTGTGATACACTCATTAGCTTTCTTTCCAAGAGTTGAATATTGACGACTCATATTTGCATTGAAGATCTTTTTTAACTTTACACCATCGATCACTTAAGCAGCTTTGAGACTGTGAAACTGTTTGGAACGATTCACTAACAGCCAAAACATGTCTCCACAACTTTTTAACCCGGAGTCACGACAGCATTGTTTTTCTGACAGATTTTTAATTGGCTGAGGGCAGGAGGGAATTCAGTAGGAGCTGCTCAGCACACACCTATGACCCTCTACTCTCTCACACACACACACTACAGAAACACACACTAGAGAAACACACACTACAAGAAACAAACACGCGCGCAAAATCATTGGAAGTCGGTTGTGCCCTTTTTTTAGAGAATCTATAATGTGAGAGTATGTCCCGAGGGCCTCACACACAGGTTATACTGCTGACTGTGTGTGTGAGAGCGTTTGTGTGTGCGTGTGCGTGTGTGTGTGTGTGTGTGTGTGTGTGTGTGTGTGTGTGTGTGTGTGTGTGTGTGTGTGTGTGTGTGTGTGTGTGTGTGTGTGTGTGCTGACAACAGCCCTTTCTCTGTATTGGCACAGACTCGACTCAGGCTAGGTGACCTGGCATCCGGCAGCAACAATAAACTGCAAGACCTACTTTACATACCAGTGTGCGTACACACACACACGTGTACGCACACGTACCCATGTGTATGCACACCTCACACCTTGTTAATTAGCTCAGCAGTGAGACTGGAGGCCCCTGCAGAGGGCATTCTGTTTGGCAGAGCTGGAGAGAAATATCATAGAGCAGGACCATAGCGCAGGACGAGGCAAAAATAAAATGCTACCTTTTTTTTACACGAATTGACAGAATTTTCATATTATGCATTAGTTACCGTGGAATAATCAGTCTGACGTAAAGCACAAGTCGTCCAGTACATCCAGCACAGTTTCATTTCTCATCCTGGTTCATTTATGACTTCTCTGTCCTCACCTGCAGGTTCTGGAGCTCTGCACTGAACTGTAGTTTGAATGATGGTTGAACACAAGGTTATACAGTTATCTGCCAGTGGAGCAGGTTCACAGAGTTCAAACTGATGCAGCCTAATACAAGGTTCCAACTAAAGAACAAGATTTACATAAATAAATAAATGTAAGTTAAATATTAGAATTTAAATAATTTATTCAGTGAAGCCGGCAGCACGGGTGAACCAGGATCAGACTATACAACCACCATTGCTCAGCAGATCATACACACCAATTCTGGACTGTACTTTAGACTCAGGTTTCACTATTTAACTGTTTTATATTCATTTCTGCCTGTTAAATGAAATGTATTCAGTTTATGTGTATTTAAGACTTTACTGATGTATTTTCCTGACTGAACTCGTTGCTGCAGTAACACAGCAAATTGTGACACTCTCTTAACAGTAACAATACATAATGTATTTTGATATATTTCATTTTAATCATTATTAATTTTTTAGTTTATTTCCCAGTTCTTAAATTGATAAACTATCTGTTCAACATTTTCGGGATTAATAACTTACATTTTTGAAAATCTTTTTCATATTTAAGTTTTCTCATTGTCTGGAAAATGTCTTGAGTTCAGTGCAGGTCTGAAAGCAGCTTAATAATTGTTAAGGTTACTTGAGGGCTAAGCTTGTAAGCTAATGCGTGATATATTACAAGCTAAACCATATAAATTGTTTTGAACATCTAGTTATACTTTGATAATGATACAAAATCCATAAATTCACCAGCTCTACAGAAAATAAAGACTTAAACCAAACACAGCCAATTATTGAAGTATGGTAAAATATACCAATGCAGGGGGACAGTGATCCTGACCATACCATCATTTGTTTTTCAGGCAAAGAGAAAAGAAGATGACAGACATAAGATCATGACCGTCAGATATCAGAAGCCACTGGTTTTCCTCCTTCGACAGCCTGGTTCACCAGATTGAAACATTCTTTAGATCTGAGATGATTCACCGTTTTGTAATAATCCTCCAGCAGCCTGATCCAGACACACAAAAGATACAGGGCGAGCGATGCACCGGGGACCCCATATGAACACCAGTCACGGTGGGATGTATAGAAGTAGCTGACATCCAGCATTCTCCATCTGGTTCCAACTACATGTTTAGATGAAATCAGCTCTCAGGCAAACAGAACCCCAGAGAAGAAGTGGGACACGCGGCGACCTTGATTCCGTCCTCGCTCAAGATCATTTTATATTCAGAGATTAAATGCCCCGTGGAAAGGCTGCAAGAGTCCCCACGCACACATGGTTCAACCATATAAGAACAACCAAATGCAGGCACAAACACTTTACAGATCCAAGAAATTCATAATTCATAAGCGAATCCATTTGAAGTAGTTTTCCTCGGGACAGAGGGTGCTCTGAAAATTCAGAAAATTTTAAAAAGTGACCTGCAGTAATTGAGCGGCAGCTAGTGAAGACTGGCTGCGGGAAACAGTCCACAGAACCACTGTTGCACAAAAAACTGTTCACCTGCTCAGAGAAGCGTGACAAAGAGCCTTCACACTAGGGGATGAGTGGTTGCAGTTGCCTTAAATGAGCTATTCTCGTAATAGACAGCGACTCTAACGTAGAGGAGTCTCAGCCGTCACTGCTACAGAGCCCTGGATGCCTGTTAATTCAAAATGTATTAATGTTGAACTTGTTGCATGTGCAAACGGCACCAAATTAGACACGGCACTTCACAGGGCCCTTATCATTACAAATGCCAAGTGAGACATATGAGCCAAGTCATAAGTCAAACAATTTATTTTGAATCTCCTGTTCTGAGGTTCAGAAACAGACATCCTGGCCCTTGTTCCCCACTGAGTACAAGCATGATGTAAAATGCCTACTGCCCATCCATTGAGATCCGGATCACATTCAATCCGATGCTCGATGATTATGTGTGACCTGTCGAAGAGAGAGAGAGAGAGAGTGCAGAGGTGGAGCAGCAGCACAATCAATCGATAGTAGAGCAAAGGAATTCATAAATAAACAGCAGGTTTGAGGGGAGGATCATATCATTGTAAGACAAGCAGCGAGACAAAGCTACCAGCGTTATTAATGAGCCCACACTAACCTCTTCTCCTGCTCTGACAACACAGATGGCTGCCATGAGAAATTAGGACTTACAAAGGCAGATGGGGCGGAGTGAAAGAAAGAAATTCTCATACACAGACAATAAGTATCCACAACCCATTTCAGTCCTGCAGGAAATAAATCCTGTGTCCTCTCCGCCCCGCATTTTCAGCATCTTCTGTTTTCATCATTATTTTGCAAAGAGAGGGGTCTACGAACAGATGTCTCTCTGAAGGAAGGGAGGGAAGGTCAACACAACCCCCCTCACCTCCTCTACCTGCCTCTCTCCCTCCTCTGGGTGGGAAAGGAGATGAGAGAGGTCGGACATGCAATACTTCCCCCGTGTCTCTCTCCTCACAGCGCCTGTGAAAACACCGGAGAGCAGCCGCCGCCTCCTCCGGCTCAGAGACCAAATCAAAATGGAATTGGGTTAAATGTAATGACACATTCAAGTGTGCTGTAAAGACGCTTCAGTAACCTCCGCACAGGCTCATTTGTCACGAGCTCAGGGAGCCGAGCAGCAGGGAGACAGAATATGAAAAAAAGGAGAAAGAAGAAAGAGAGGAGAGGGAGAAGTAGAGGTACAAAACAGAGAGGAGAGACGAGGTGGGTGGATTGCTAAACCCAGGAATTCATATCGGACAAATAAACAAGCCTCTGGTGAGACAAATAATTGAGCGACAAAAAAACGACAGAGAAGAGAAAAATTGTTTTCTAAAACATGTCTTTTCTTTTGTCAAGCCGTCCATCCTCAGTCTATAGTCAATTATCGGAAAGAAATACTTAAAAAATCAATCAGTAAAGAAATTAATAGCAGAGAGTAGCTTCAAACTCCCAGTGCATTTACGAACCATTAAACACAACATAGAAGCAGTCAGGTTTGTGTTTTGTCAGCACAGGTGGGACACACTGAGAGGTAGGACAACGACAAAACAGGCGGATTTCATGCAGCAGCTGCAGCCTCGATGTGAGGTCTACTTCACAGTCCATCTTCTGTCCTTCAGCTTCACTTTCAAACCGGATTTGGCGAAGCGTGGAGGAGAGATCATTTCATGTCAGGCCTTATTTCCGCCCTGACCACCGCCGACAGTCTACTGCCACATCCAGCAGCGTGGGATGAGTCATTGCTGTGGCGGGTAATTCTGAGACTTCACCGAGGAAGGTTTAGCAGTTTCTTTTATTGATATATGAAACCTGTGTGGGTTGATTGATTGGTCAAGCTTCAATATGAGCTCTGATGTCGTTCAATTTAGTTTATTTTTCCCAGTAGCGGCTCCACAGAGAGTTTACGTCTGCAGGCAATCAGTTCTTTAACGTTTCCACAGCTCAAGAATGCATCTGTCTGCACAGTTACTCAAACCAAACATGTTAGTGAAATTCAAACTGCTATGACTCATGCTCTATATTGAGTGAATGGTGCTGTCTCGAGACTTATCATATGGCCTAAATGTGAGCTTTTGGTCACATGTTAACAAGTGGTCATCCATGGGTAGGAGGGGGGGGACATGACCCCTGCATACGGTTGAGCACCGATTTTTATGGCTTCCACAACTGTTTAAATTGATTGTCACATAAATGGCGGATACATTTGCTTCATAGTTGATAAAATGTCATATAATAGCAAAACAAAGGCTGAATATGTTTTAGCTTTTCTGCTTGAAAAAAGACTGAATTGATCAACCAATCATTTAGTCTCAAAACAATTTTGATAATCGATAATTTCTCGAACATAGTGAGCCTTATGTTGTTCATGTTTTATGAATGTGAGTTTTACATGACACTTAAATGTAATGTTTTGGGGTTCACCTGGGCTACCGCTTTCAAGAGGATCAGTGAGCGCTAACTGAGGGGCTTTCCCTTAGATGGCGCTGTTGAGGCATTTTGCCACGCCCATTTAAAATTTACAGAATACAATTACTTTTTGGGGTTTTGAATTTCCTGCAAACTTTGGTAAGAATTTGAGCATGTCTAGGCCCTGAAAAAGCCCTAAAGGGAAACACGAATCCTTCGAAATACAATAGGGCTTCCCACCGTACAAGCTCAGGCCCTAAATACCGATCAGAACGACTGTTTACAACAGAGCCACTGACCTCACACAGTTACACAGCATCCCGGAGGTGACTCGTTGTTTGTCTATTATAACTGAAAGACGATTGCTACAATTACCGACGACAGCTTCAGCACTCTTAAATTGTCAGCTCACCTCTCGGAGCCAAATGAGTCGACAAAGAGCAGCAGTAAAACTACAGCCCACACTTTAACGATGACTCACTGAAACCAACAATCACATCAGCGCCGACTTGATGACAGAATTACAGCCTGCGTTTAATGACTAAAGCGATCCGGCAAAGAGCCGCTCTCTCAGAGCGATAAACAAGCTGCTCGGCGAGTGTGTAGTCGAGGCTTCGGCTTCGACCGAGGCAGAGAGAGAAACGGTGAGGCAGCAAACACACAATAGACAGGAGGGCTGTGAGGGAGAGAGAAAAAGCAAGAGTGATAAACACAACCCAGGCTGTCAGCTCCCCATTGTCCAGACCTGAATGTGCTTTTGTCACAGCAGCACACGGCCCTCAGTCCAGCTCAGTCTATGACAACGTGCCAGGCGGGCATCACCCCCCCACCCAGCCCCTGGCATCAGCAGCTGTGTGAGAGCAGCGAGCGCAGGGCGAGACGGCGAACCCCCTCACGATGCATGAGGAGGTCCGTGCACACGCCTGAGAGGAGCATGTGGGTTCAACTCGGTGAATTAAGAAAGTGCTGTGGCCGAGGACTCTTTCAAGCTGTTTTAGTGACTCAACAAGATATATGAAGAGGTCACCTTGACATTTCACATGCTAAATGACTTGCTGAGTATTTCTGCGACTTAATCATCAATTAATCGGTTGATTATTTTCCTATTTACTCATTTGGTCAATAAGATGTCAGGATATTGTTAAAAATAATGCGCTGTCACAATTTCATAAAGCTCAAAATAGCATTAACAATTTGCTTGAGCACTGCCTGAGGATGTTCTCAATACTCAACAAATCAAGCAATTAAGAAGCAGGAGAAAAGTTGGTTATTTTGTGTAACTAATCAATCTATAAAGTTGGGGATTGCTCCATAAGCTCAATTTATATTGTCAATCAATTCGTTTTACAATACTCAACTACTATGAAATATAAAGAAGTGCCCATGACAATTTCCAAAAGCCAAGGGTAACATCTTTGGGTCACTAACCAACAAAATATGAGACAGGAAGTGATGAGGGCTGATACTTAAGTATGTTTTCCTTTGTGAATAATGTGACAGTTGTTTTCTTAATGAGTTGATTAATCATTGAATATATTTAATGTCTTTGATTAATGCCAGTGGCAGATCCCTTTTTAGTTGTGAGGTAGTTGAAATAATCTCAAAGTAAAACAGCGCTCTTCATGCTGATATACAAATCCACAAAATGATCTAAATCAGTCACCTCTCTTTATCATCCCTCTTGCCTCTCGAGCACAGCACAGCATGAAATGAACCAGTAACCCAGAAATAGACCCAGGACAGGAGCCAAGGTGGGTGGGTGGATGTGGGTTAGGCCTGCTCCTCCATCCTGCCCCAGGATCTTCCCATCTGCCATTAGGAGACCTTGGCTGGGACCATTCACAGCCCCAGGCTCGGGTCATGGGTTTGTATGACGGGCTTTTATAAAGACTTCCCCTTCAGAATGTCACCTGTTGTCACCTCTCTGTGTGTAATACAAAAAAATATAAATACACATTTAATCGAGTGTGTCTGAATTAAAAGTACTAAGAGTTTTGTTTATGGTTTATTAAGTAGCACGTTAGCTTCACTGTTTCCGGCCTGAGATTTCCTGCCTCTGGGTCCTGCCCTGCTTGGCAACAAAAAAAATGAGGGGAGGCCTTGCAGCACTGTAGCCTACATCTGAGAGGCGTCACATGTATAATTAATAATTATATAATACAGAGAAAGAGGGAGGCCCAATAAAGCAATAAGTAATAGTAAGAAGATCCTTATGGGTCAAAGAGAGAGAGAAAGAGGAGTCATCAGGGAGAGAGAGTACAGCTCATTAACTATGCATGGCTGGAAGCGTGTGCACATGAGCGCTGGGGAGTATTTGAATGTTTGAGCCGAGGCACCGCTCAGCAGGTTGTTGTCAGATTAGGCGTCAGCTCAGCACAAACATCTAGTCCATTCAAATCTAAATGCAAAGCAGATAACTCTTCCTCGGCTTCTTTCCTTTGCTTCACACGTGTGGAGTCTATCTCTTTTCAGTAGATGGCTGCTGCAAAGGCTGTGAGGAAAGAAGCAGTCCACCATCTGACAATCAGCAAAACCCCCCCGAGGGTGAGACTAGAGGTGTGGGCAATTTTCCCCTGCATGTATTATCCTCTCAGGTGGCCATCCTCCTCACTTCCTGTGGCTTCATCATGACCTGTTGCATGACTCATATCTCTGGACGCATTCCACTGGGACGGGTTCGGATTCAAAAAACAGAATCCCTCTTGGTTCGGACAGAAAATTCTCTAACTCCAACCTGTCCTCACTTCTAGAGCTGCGGATGACAAGTATATTGATAAATATGGCAAATCTAGGAGTATTTCATCACTTTACTAGAAGGCCCACATCACATCACAAACTATACAAATTCCTATAACTGACCCAGGGAGGGGTTCAGGAGTAAGGGGACGATTCACTACTTTGATTGATGGGACAAATGCACAACTGCACACAACTTGTAGATCTAAAAAGAGAAAATGAATACTGATAGTTAAGGCCTGCCCAGCATCAAACACGATCTGCCAGAAAGACAGGCATTCCAACGTGGGTATATATTTATTTCATCCAGTGATATTGATAGTGAAACCAACCCCCCGTCCCCCCCCCTCCCTTTGCTCAGTGACTTTTATCTCCATCCCACACACCCTGACTGTGTCTCAGCATTCAGCAGGGAGTGGGTCTCTCTCCTGTCGAAGTCAAGGCACCAGAGAGCTTGTTGTTTACTTCATTTGATATCATAAGACCCGGCAGCAGCCACGACTCAACTCCAGCCATTTGCTTTTCTGAGACACAGAGAGAGAAAAACAATGGGAGCAAACAGCCGCGTTTGGTCTGACGATGAACAACTGCAGTGGCTTCATGCTACAGCTGCGAAGGAAATGAAGTTGAATGTCACAGAGAGAGAAATCTATCAGGCAGTTAAAGGGGAACTCCAGTGTGATAGAGCTCCGGTGGAACCTGACACAGTTACCGTCTTAAAAATGATGCAGTGAAGCAAACTGCCACCAAGACTCACCGAAAAACAAGCATCTTACTTTCACTTTTGAAACCTTTTAACCCCACAGACTGTCGGTGAAATCCAACCAAGCAGAATCACACATCAGCCGAGGAATGAAAGACAATCTGTAGGATTTTTACCGCGTTCAAACACGTGTGATAACGAACAGGAGCGAGTGACAGGAAATGTGCGTTCAAACCAGGGTTGTTGTTGTTGTGAACAGATACACAGGCCACAAGTAAAAAAAAATTGTGAATGCTGGCCACAAAGGCTTGAGGCAAATTCACATTCATTCACATTCATTCACATTCATTCACATGCATCAACATTCCCACCTGCAGGCGCCTCCAGTCAACCTGAGCTGCTTGTCTTTGGCTTGTGAAGTAATCCAGACAACCTGAAGAAAAAGCCATTTAGACACAGGAACACGGACTGCATCTTTAAAGGTATACAAAAAAAACTGATAAAGGAATATCCTTTCTGTGGTTATATGAAAGAAATACATGAAGTGTTTTCAATTTAAACCAACAAAGAAACATACTACGTTTAAATTCAAGCCAGCATTAAACTAAATTGTAAATACAACCATAAATAGAGCCTGATTTAAGAAGATAATAATGTATAATGTAAGGTACATCTTCACTGCATTGTTTAATCTATGAAATGAAAGTGTTCAAATTGGCGAATATAGCGATATAGCTGTGGAAGGTTTACATCTACTAAAATGATCAGCCAACCCATATACCGGCCAAGCTCAAGTTTAGGTAAACATTTTTGTGAAAATATACAAGTTTTTGTCAGATGATCTCGGTTACAACTATTTAAAAACTAATGTAGGGCAAAGGTATCACCCAAAAGGATGTCCAGATAAACATTTTCAAATCAGTCGATATTGATAATCCTCACGATAAACGTCACATTATAGTTTCTTCTAAGTTTAAAGACTTGTTCCTGCTCCTCTGTAAAGGTTCTGGGTCGAAACTCGATTTTTTTTTACAAATCTTAGTTATAGATAAATTTCTTCTTTCACCTCCTCACTGTGCTTGCTTGATATATATTGAGCTTCAGTGACATTGCTACTGATACAAATTATATTCTGATAAATACAGATGTTGCCTGATCAACTTGTTTTTTAAATCCTAATGAAAAGCCCTGTAAAGACCTCGATCCCAGGTTCATATTGCTGTATGAACTAAGTACCTCAAACAACCAGAGCCCACATGTTAACCTCAGTGATGTGAACTAGTGAGTGACGGACACACACACCAGCAGCATCCACCCCCAGAAGATGCTACACTACGAACCCGTCCCCAGAAAGAAACTACACTATCTCTGAAGCTATTCAGACACACAACTTACGTTCTATACAATCACGCTCGGGTTCCTTCTCACACAAGTTTTGTCTATGTGTGTGTGTGTGTGTGTTTCCCTCCGTTCACATGTCAAACACAACGCGTCCAGCCGCCAGTTTCAATTCAACAATGTCACAGCCGCGTCCCGAGCGACTCTCTCCCCGGGCTCCAGGCTCGGAGCTCGGGCGGCTCGGACCGGACTCACCGGGAGGAACCACCGGGAGAAACCACCGGGGGAGGGGGGGGTAGTGAAAGAAAGAGGTCGTTACCTGCTCGGACGCTTCTGGAGCATTTTCCGCCCGCAGCCGCTCGCGTGCTCCCGCAGCGGTTTGATCTGAGTAGTGGAAGATCCAGCACCGTTTCACCCCCCCACCCCACACACCCCCGGCCCCGCGCTGATTGGCCGCCCGGGCACGTCACTCGGGGAGCAACGCGTAGTAGGCATAGCAACCGTGCAAAAGGAGGGTCTTACGAGTGTATGCGCGCAGCCCATTGGGTAGCTGTCTCAGAGGGAACTCCCACAAAGTACAGGCTGCAGAACTAAAAGACGTTTGTGCTGCAAAATTAAAATTAAGGGATAAATTAAGGTTTGTTGGTTTGATAACGCGTTTGATCCGCTTTACAGCAGCATTTTAAATAAATATAAATTCATATTTGAAGATTAGGACACTGAGATACTGTAGCATTAAAGGTATAGTTCACCCCAAAAATTAAAATTCACTCATTATCTACTCACCAGTATGCAGATGGAGGTGGTGGGTGAAGGATTTGAGTGCACAAAAGATTTCTGGAGTTTCAGGGGTAAACAGCGCTGCAGCCAAATCCAATACAATTAAAGTAACTGGTGAAGTAGCTGGTAAACTTGTGCAGTGTGTACGTGTGTATGTCTGTAAATATATCTAAAATGCATGAAGACTCCATTTGTTCATCATTTGTTCAATCAGATTGAAATGATACAGTTTATTTGTTTTAGAATAACACCCACAAGTTTTTTTGTGTCTTTGGGACAGACCTCCTTCAATCAACAAACCAACATAGCTTCAAGGCATGCAGGGAAATGTGCCACACGGCCTTATGGAAGTCTACTGCTGCCACTTTGCATCGAAAACACAAATATTAATCAGGATCATGTCAGGACATAGAGTGTTGACCTTGATAAATTATTGTGAAATCATGAAACTTATACTCTTATCATTGAGGGTTATCATGTTATAACAACAAACGTGTTATGCTTGATAATAATTTGTCACATCATAAAGTGATACTGATCCATTTCTCCTTTTCTGGCGCGGTAGAAAGAAAGTTTTTAAAGTTTTGAGAATTCAGCTTCAGCATCTATTTCTGTTCTAGCATCAGTATCAGAGTGAAAAATCTAAATTATACAGCCCAGTTTATTATGAGAGATGAAGAAGGAACAGCTTGATTTTACTGGCCAAGAAATAAGAATTCTCCTGTGCCCAGTTGTTTACGAGCAGAAATCATATTACTAAATAAATATATTGATGAGGACTGATTTGGTGGAATACAGATCAACTTATCTTGTGATTAGACTTTTTACTTTTAATTTTAGCACAGGTTTAACCTACATTACCAAAGGTCTGCTTGTGACAGCAGCTCAGCTTGAAGGGTAACGAGACACCAGGTCTATCGTGCTGGTGCAGGATATGTTTGAGTGACAGGAATATATTTATCTCTATGTCAACCTCCTTATCAAAGTCAGATAACATGGCTGGACTGGTGACAGTCGTCCTGGGGGAGGTAACGGCTGTAGCTCTGGTGAGATGCTGGTTGTATAAAGCAGAATCGTCTTCAGTCAGGCCTGTTGCATATAGTGCAGTTTAACCTTGAGTCTGAAATGCAAAGCTCAGCCTGTACTGATTTGGGGTCAGTTAAGGGAAACTAACCACTGACACTCTAGTGTCATGACGCACACTTTGCTTCATATCGCTCTAGCAGCAGAAGGATCTCGTCAACCCTGCAGCTGTAGCCTAATTCTAGAACTCTCCACTTCGCCAATATGTTGTTGAATAGAGAATAGGGATGAAAAAGTTAAATGGCACTTAAGTACGATTGTCATTTACGTTACTGCTGCAGATCTCATAGGCTTAGTAACACTGAATAGTGGGACTTTATATGTGAAAGAGTTACTAAACAGATTTCCACAAAATTAGGTGGAAGGATGGGACATTGATCCTACAGAAATGGATCAGAGATTATTTTTATCAGATCTTAAACTTTGCAAGAATGGGGAGTGTTTTGGCCTTTTCATCAACTCTGGGGGAATAATACATGAATCTTGATGAAAAATAGAAAGGGATATTGCATCGTAATTGATTTCTAGGGGTCTGTTGGGCCTGTGAAGAGGTGGGCTGAGTGCCATTAGTGTGTTTTATTTTTTCAGAATAAGACAGATGAGTGAAACTTGGGTTGAAATTTGACAAATGACTCATTGGGCTGAAAATAGCTAATATTTCCATTACTGATTAAGCTGCAGATTGTATTTTATATTCTAAGTCGATACATTTTCTCTATAACATGTATTTTACATGTGCAAAACCAAAAGATATTCAGTTTGGGCATTCAGGCATATTTAAGGGACTGAGATAATATCAATTAATTTTTTTATATACAAAAACTGTTTGGCCTTAGTGGAGAAAATGCTTCAAATTATGCACAGCCAGTGTTTTGGTTGACGGTGCGAGTCCTGCCACATGCAACCCTGTTGTGACTAAAGTCCACACGACCTTTCAGGTGCTCTTACACATCAAACACCCGAGCTGTGAGGCTCCTCTGCTGCAGCTGCTGATGCTCCATGATGTTCAAATCAATAGAGGCTGCAGCACAACTTAATGTCAAAGGCAGTGAGGTCCCTCATTACAGGGTTAGAGTCTATTTCCTGTTTAGTGACTGAAATCACTTCCACCTTCAGACTGACACTGAGCAGCAGCTTGTGTTATCTCAGATATCTGTGAGGATGTTGGATGTAAAACACACAAGTTTTAGCTCATGTATTGCAGAGTATCAATGTTCAGTGTGAGATGACAGACAAGTGTGCGACAGAGAGAAACCCTGACTTTTCGTAAACACTCTCGTTGGCCGTGTCCCTTCCCTTCACTTCCATCTGCGCCCACAAATGAAATTGAAGATAATCTTTTGATCGTTTTAAATCCGCAGTGAAATCTCCCGAATAAAATGATCGAGCTGATGAATTTAATTATGCATCATCAGCCCCTGCCACCTGTTGGCGTTTCTATTCTTACCCAGAGGCGTTTGCTTCAGAACTCCAACGCTCTCATCTGTCTCCTTCTAAAGGTCCTCGCTGATCGGGATCTCATTCATCACCATATCAATACACTGTAAACAAACACACCGTGACAGGCGGTGTCATTATTCCTCCAGGGTTTTGCAGGTGCCAGATGAAGAGCTGTCGTCGGGGGAGGCCTTTTCACTGCTGTCAGATCCGGATCATGGATTTCTAGGTTCAAATTTTAACCCGACAAAGTAGTCTGCTTTTAATCTAATGATAGATTCTTGTGTTATTGGATGTTTAGAAGTCAACGTTATTATAGTAATTTTGCACTCAACCAGGGATTTCCTCAGCTTCTATTATTGGGGTTCTTTCAACTGAGAACTGACGTGTTCATCCTGTCGCTCGGTGTCTCCTCTCTTGTGTGACTCCACGTTTCTGCTTCTTTCACAGCCACATAACAGACCGGTGGATTAAAGCTGCAGAGACAAAAGACGGCCTCCGCTGCTCATGAACACAGGAACTGCTTTGGATCCAGACTCTCCTCTCGGCAGGCTCTCTCTGTTCTCAAGGAGCTCTGTGTTCAACACCCAACTGTGGAAATGAACGTGTTGCTGTGACGGTCTGCAACTGTCACCAGCTTTTATTGAGACAGTCACTGTGGGCCAGGTCCCTGCCTCTCTGTGGGCTGGAAGTCACAGCAGCCACCTATTACTGTAAAGACAAGTAGAAGATCCCTGACGATCAATCATATCATACATGTTGATCAATGCTAAGTCTGCTCTCTGCAGTAATGATCAAGTATTGCAAACATTGTAATCAAAGCAAAAACATCCGTGCTGCTGTTGTTTGTGTTAAAGCGATACAATCCAATTCATTTTGTTGTTGTTTAATTGTTATTACACAAAAATAGCCCTGTGATGGATTTACCTCATCTCTTGCCCAGTACCACCAGTGGTTAGCTCCAGGTCTCCAGTGTGGATTAATGGATGAAGAGAGTAATCTAATAAAATGAGACAACACTGCAAATATTTTAATTGCCAGACTTCCCTTAGAACAACGAACAAGAAAGTTTAGCTGTGAGTTAACGAACAGGAATACCTCTTGAACCGTGAGCAGAGCAGACCAAATACACTCAGACAACCCTGTAGCCACAAGGGGGCGCATTGGCTTTACTTTTAAGACTTCAACCCAACCCGCTGCACTTCTCAGTGTGGCAAGACGTTGACGTGTGTGGGTCATTGATATTCATCTGAATGTGACAGGGGCTCGATACTTCCTCTTTACACGGGGCTGCAGTGGATGAACTGTGTCTCTCTGTGTTGACGTGAGTGTCCAGGAGGCCGAGTCCCTGTCGTCATTATCTTCTTGACACAAGTGCACTAATGAGGCTTCTCCTCTAATTGCACCATGACATGATTGTAAAATACCACTGATATGGTCCATCAACGCCTCAAGCATAGATAGATGGCATTCCATTCAGGAAATGATTAACTAAACTAAATTAGACTTTACTTAACTATAATAATAATGATAATAAAGATAAATAAGCTATAATATAATATGACAATAATAACGTATACATTATAATATGATAATGCTAAACTTTATCTATAGAGCAATTTTATAAATCCACATTACAAAGTGTTTTACAATGGTAAGAAAAATAAAGCAGATTACAGATGGTATTTGCTTTAAGCCCTGGATGCCTGACAGGCTCATATATATAAGTAATAATGTCACATTTGATTTATTGTTATGAAGTTAAAAGTTAAAACAGTTGTGCATTCAATGACAAACTGTCCTCGAACAACTTGTCACTGTGCTGTAAGGTCACTGTGCTGAGGGACCAGTGAGCAGGTTACTCCAGTGCATGTAAACTCACTGACTATATACCACCGTGGAAAATACTGAGAAACCTCAAATACAGTTAAACCCACATTTATGGCTCATTACAAACAATGTCCTTCACAGTGGTGAAAAGGGGTATTTTTTTTTAAATTTCTACTTCACAACATTTCAGGGACAATAATTGAACTCTCACACATTTATTTCAGTTTATAAGATATCAGGAAATGTTATGACCCAGATAGACAACTCAATTTTGGCCATTTAATTACATTTTGCTAACGCACTCTTATACAAATAACATTTTGAATACAATATTAGATTGTGTAACTGTGGTTATAAAGTGTGGTATTGCCAATTTTACTAAAAAAATATACTTTTCCAAGCACTGGTTGTTCTCATGTATGACGACGTATCAAATTAAAAATTAACCACTGACTGTAGCTAAGTTGTTTGATGTGGTCCTGATTCGTCTATGATCATTTTAATGTGGCCCGTCCACCCACGTGTGACTAACAGGTCACACACACTTTTGCTTTCGCCCAGACATGTGTGAGGTCAGCCGTCTGTCTGGCACAGATGTGTGTTGATGTGCCTCCAGCTGTTAGCGGGGAATCATGATGTCTGGACCTATATGGTCTGGACGGGAGGATCCTCCCCATACAGCCTGTGAGCTCACCACAACTTTTAATTAGACCGGATTCGCCAATTAAAGGGACGTCCAGTCAGCCGGTCTCTCACAGGCTTTTAAAAGCAGCAGGAGTCTGAACCTCAGCAGCAGCAGCAGCAGACAGAGGTAAGACACTTTTCATATTCTCTCTTAACCTAAAAGTAAAGTTCTATTCATGATCTCACAGGATTCACATAAATCTGCCACTGACACAAAGATCTGATGTAGTTATTATTTTTGTGTCTCATTTAACAGGTTGAAATGAAGATGTCTTCCACTTTGCTTTGTGCCGGTATTTTGTTGGCATGTGCCGTGACACTTAGTGCAGCTCAGAGTGAGTATAAATTGTGGAATATTGATTTGTGTGTTTGCTGAACTGTCACTCGTTCATGTTTACCCTGCAAATAATGATAGAGCATTAGGGTCGGCCCACTCTGGTGGAATAATGGACCGTTCCCTCGCGGAGACTTTGTTATTGGAGAAAAAACAAGGGAACGTTTAAAAGTGTGGGTGTCATTTGACCTTCCATGGATTTTCTGCAGCGAGCTGTAAAGGACGATGCGGTGCTGAGTACTACAGGGGTTACATGTGCCAGTGTGATTACACCTGCCTGCTTTATGGAGAGTGCTGTGAAGACTATGAATCTCAATGCACCACAAGTGAGTCTTTATTCTCCTGATATAATTAAAACTATGTTTTTCGTGTTTGTGCAAGCTTTTACTGATCAGATGTTAAATTGTGATTCTCATGTTTTACTAAGAGAGTAATGTGTCATATGCTATAACCTCGAATAACTCATTAATGTGATGAATGTGTTCAGCATTGTGTAGTCTTATTGTGCAGCGTGTTGAGCCCGGCTTTTGTTTGTGTGCGACAGAAAGCTCATGTAAGGGTCGATGTGGAGAATCCTTCAAGAGAGGTCGGCGGTGCACCTGCGACTCCGACTGCTTCAAGTTCAAGCAGTGTTGTTCAGATTACCTGAGCCACTGTGATGCAGAGGGTGAGCGTCTTTCTGCTCCTTCAGCATGACCCACATCACATTTGACTTTCTGCATGTTCACATCCAAACACATCCCCTGCCGTCCATTTCATACTCTGTGGTATCACCGTAATATTTCATGTCATCACTAAGTGGTCATTCATCGTCTGGTCATTCATCGTTTGGTCATTCATCGTTTGGTCATTCATCGTTTGGTCATTCATCGTTTGGTCATTCATCGTCTGGTCTGGTGTCATCTGTTGTCATTTGGTGGTCGTTTGACATGTGACCGGCTAATACAGGGAATGCCTGTGTAAAAGCATGGCTGCATGTTAAAGTCAGCCTTCACCTCTCTCACCCGCACCATGAGCATGGAGAAGCGTGCAATGATATCTGCACCAATGCATTAGTTTCCATTTGACTATATTTTCTGTCCTGGTAATTCCTGCAGAGGAAATCAGTGGAGCAGCCAGTGCAACGGCACCAGTGAAGACTAGTTCATGCGATAGTGTAAACAATAACAAACCCGCAGGTATATACATCTCTTGGCAACAGGTTTAAATTTTTTTGTACATTTTCAGTTTTTTTAGGATTCAAGACAAAGATTTTCAGGGCTCGCTAATCTTTATTATTTAATGAAACATTCCCACAGAGCCGCCTCTGCCAGGACCAGAGGAGCAGCCTTCTACATTCAGCGAGGAAAACAGAGCAGGTGATTATTTGAAACGCACTCAAAGGAAGCTGTATGTAATATTATTACCTCATTAACTATCACCTTTTGTATTTCTGTTTGTTTGTAATATAAATAACACAAAAGCTCCAGATCTGGTTATTGTGAAACTTGGCAGAAGGATGCAGCCTGGGTCAGGGAATAAAATGTTGGTGTGGATCTGGATCAGGGGCTGAATCAGGCCTTTTTTTCACCTTTCTTTAACCTTTTGAGATCCACTTCACACAGAACGATTCATAGATCTTGATGGAAAAAGTCAGGCACCCTTTTTCCATGTAACATTATCATCACTGATTATTATGAGCTGAACCTGATTCATTTAACAGGATTTACAACATTTACCGTCGACCACCGCACCTCTGTCGTTGTGGTTCGTTCCAGGAGCCAAGTCTCACCAAGACAAGCCAAGAGAACAAGGCGCTCAGGCCAAGAGAAACACAAGGCAGCAGTGTTGTGATGAGTGGGTGGGAGGGTTACCAGCACAGGCTCAGTCCCAAGAGAGGAAAGCACCAAACCAAGCCAAGAAACCATGACACAACACTTTCTCCATAGGGTTTAATTCAGGAGCTGGCCTGGAATAGTCAAGAGGGTGGAGTTTCTTTCATCCTCGTCACCTTCTTTCTCAGGAGGAAGACATGTTGTGATGTTTCCATGTGGAGAGCCACAGCCTCAGTGATGTGAAACCAACACAAACAGGGGAAATAAAGACAGTGGTGTTGATACTGAACGTTGATTTGTTTTGTCACAGATGAAGATTCAACTCCTCTGGTTGGTCTCACCTCATATCTACCAGATGACTCCAGTGATGGTGGGCAGTGAGGATAAATCTATCAAAGCTCTTTCTCCAGTTGTTTTTATGACTGTGGGTTCAAACAGCTTTTAATTTCTCTAGATACAAACTTGGACTGGGAATTCCCCAACACTGGACAAGAGGAGACCAGTCCAGTCCCAGAAGGCACCAGTGGTTATGGGTCGTCCACAGCTGATCCCCTGGATCACGCCTCCACTGAACCCACCCTGCAGCCGGACCCTGAGGAGCTCACCCCCGAGACGTTCACACTCATTTCTCAGACAGCGGATGAACCCACGGGTAGGGAGAGGAAACACATCTCAATGCTCCATGTCTCTGAACTCTGAACTGGAAGATGAACACCACTCTTTCACATGATATTCTCTGATGTGGAGACACAAGTCTTGATACAACTGGGTAATTCTAATCTAATTCCAACCTAACATTTGATAATCATGTTCACCTCCAGATTCCAGTGATCAAGGAACAACCCTCGCTCAGGCCACGACAGAGCAGGTCCCGGACCAGCCGACACCAACCTCTGCAGCACAGATGGAGGTTTCTACCACAGCCAGCAGCCCAGAGCCGGAGACAGCAGGGCAGGGAACCGTCCAACCGGAGGACGACGTTTCTCCTGCAGCACAGACGACAGCTCTGCCGGAAGCCTCCACTGATAATCCAGAGGTCACAACCCTTCCCTTCACCACAGCAGCTTCATCATTTGAAGGACTCACGCAGAACGACACAACCGTGGATGCGTCAAAGTTCACCATGCTGGACTTGACAACCATCCCTGACGAAACCACTTCCAACCCTGATCCACTAAATACTGAGGGCAGCTCAGAGGGAACAAGAGGCCTTCAAGATCCCTCTACCACTGTTTCCCCAGAGCTCGATGCCCTGACGACTCATGTTCCCTCGTCCACATCGGAAGCACGGGACTATACAACAGATGAGGTTACACCACAAGTAACCACTGTAGATCCAGTGAAAGTCACCTCAGACCTGACCGAGCGACCCCAACCAACCAAACCCACAGAGCAACCCCAACCGTCCAGACCCACCGAGCAACCCCAACCAACCGAACCCACCGAGCAACCCCCGCCATCAAAACCCACCGAGCAGCCCCAACCAACCGAACCCACCGAGCAACCCCCGCCATTAAAACCCACCGAGCAGCCCGAACCAACCAAACCCACTGAGGAACCCCAATCAACCAAAGCCGCCGAGGAACCCCAACCAACCAAACCCACCGAGGAACCCCAACCAACCAAACCCACCGAGGAACCCCAACCAACCAAACCCACAGAGGAACCCCAACCAACCAAACCCACCGAGGAACCCCAACCAACCAAACCCACGAGGAACCCCAACCAACCAAACCCACAGAGCAAACCCAACCAACCAAACCCACCGAGCAAACCAGTCCGTCCAAACCCACCGAGCAAACCCAACCAACCAAACCCACCGAGCAAACCAGTCCGTCCAAACCCACCGAGCAAACCCAACCAACCAAACCCACCGAGGAACCCCAACCAACCAAACCCACAGAGCAAACCCAACCAACCAAACCCACCGAGCGACCCCAGATCAAACCTTTGCCTGCGCCAGCTAAACCAATTCTGGTCAAAGACCCCACCAGAGACCCAGAGACTAAACCTCTGGTCGTAGCACAAACTCTGAACATCTACAATCCACGAGACTACCAAGCAGGTGAGAACTCATCATTAGACTCCAGTTCCAGTTTCCTGTTTCCAGTGTGGAATCTGTTTTACATGAATTTGATAAAAATGCAAAGATGTTCCTTTAAGGCAACTATTTGCAGGCTTATTACTCGTCAATCCAATCAATCCTTTTTTTTCAGATGACAGCAATGATACAAACCTGTGTAGCGGGCGCCCGGTGGGTGCAGTTACCACCTTGAGGAACGGCACAGTGGTGGTTTTCAGAGGTCAGTGCAGAGGTCTTCACTGCTGACCCCTGATCTACACGATATCAAACGATGTGTCCATATGTTTTATTCATAACACTTTATTACAGGACACTACTTCTGGCTCCTGAACAGACACAGGGAGCCAGGTCCGGCCAGAGGCATCACACAAGTGTGGGGGGTCCCATCCCCCATTGACACTGTGTTCACACGCTGCAGCTGTCAAGGCAAAACCTACATGTTCAAGGTCAACTTTTCTCCCCTAATCCGAGTTAACGTGGGCTTTGGCTGGATTTGAGGGAATTTATTAGATGTCATAAATTTATTCTGCTGCTTTAAATTTAAGGTAGCCTACATCCTCAAGGTCTGACATTTTCGTTTGTGCTCACATGATGTTGTGGTGTTTGCAGGGATCTCAGTACTGGAGATTTGACAATGATGCTTTGGACAGTGGTTATCCGAAAGTCATTAATACCGGCTTTGACGGGCTGCGGGGCCACATCACTGCTGCTCTGTCTGTGCCTCAGTACAACAGGAGGAGAGAGTCCGTCTACTTCTTCAAGAGAGGTGATGCCCGTCGCTGTGTTCCAACCTAATTTAACCAAAACTCTAGTTTCACTTTGTTAAATGTTTTGTTATTTGTACAAAATACTTTTTTATTTAATCGATTCTGAGATTATTATTGGTTTCTTTCAGGGGGACAGGTCCAGAAATACTCATACCAGTTTGGCACCAGTCCATCATGTGGCAAAAAAGTCCAGTACCCTGTGCACAATGTCCACCACCGGATGGTTCGACAAGCAGGTATAAAGATTCATGTGTAGAACAGTAACTGTGGTGACTCACTGGGTGTTCTGCTGAGTATTTGAACAGACATGTTGACCGTGTGGCAGCACGTGCAGTTCTCTGAAGGAGTGAGTCATGCTTTTACAAGGTGAACAGGGCAGAAAGGTCCATGTTGCAAATAGTGTGGTAAATAACAAACAACATGTGTAACATTCACAGGGTTAGGATTCTTTCAATGCCAAAACACTTGAGATGAGGAAAACACTGCGACACCCATTGTGGTTTCCTCACTCGCTTTACATTACATTACTTTACACTGATGTGTTTCCAGTGTCTGCTCTAGGCCCAGTCATCAACATCCGAACGTCCTGGAGAGGTTTCCCCACCACCGTCACAGCCGCTGTGTCCGTGCCCAGCACCAGGGAACCAGAGGGATACAAATACTACGTCTTCTCCAGATGTAAGACGATACATACAGTCAACACCAGTAAAAGAGCCACTGGGTCTCATCTCAACAGATGTAAAATCATCACAGAAAGAGAAGGCACACAAGTCCCAACAGTCCCCTTGTGAAACCACATTAGAATTCACTGGATATAGATTATTCTTAGAAAATAAACAAAAATTTTGCAAAACACCTTCTCTTACAATGTTAAACTAACTTCTACATTCAAAGGGTTCTTATCCTTCCACCCAGTTTCATGCTCCTCCATCAAGCAGTTTTTACAAACCAACTAACAGAAAAATAGAGCCTCCTTGTCGGAGTTAAGGGAAACCTAGTGGAAAATGTTAGTTTAGCTCTGTGTACTTCAGATTAAAACCTCAAACCCTTAAATAAAAAAAAACTGCTTTCAATATAAGCCTCTCAATTTACAGAAATTAAGTAGAAACTGTTTTGTTTAAAATCCATCCAGAGTATATTATATCTAAATGGGCATCCTTCATGTTTCAGCCTGAAAGACATTTAACTTCATTCCCGTCATGTCTGGGACGTCTAACAGAAACCATGTGTGTGTGGGTGTGTGTTAGGGTGGAGTGGAGGATTAGACAGATGGAGAGGTCATTGAGGGAGGTGTCCGTTCATCTAAAAGTTTATCATGGAGAAACCACAAGAAAAGGTTCCGTTTCCACGATGTCCCCTATAGTTTAAACAATCCTATAGTTTCTTATAAAGATTTAACTGAGTTTAAAGTGTTATTATTGCATTATGTCTGGACAGCTTTAGTGTCTAGTGTTTTAAATCATTCCTGACACATCACACCTCTTAAAATTCAAACCCTGCACTCGCCAGAAGCTGTCCCAAGTCAATGTCCCGAAAACGCCATCGCCAGGACTGTTTGATATTCATTTCCAACGAAATTGAAACTGGCAAATGAATTTAAAAAACATCCAAAATGCCCTTCATGAATTTAAAATTCACAATGAACTCATCTAATAACCATTTTGTTTCTTTTGCAGCCAAATCCTACAGCGTGAGGCTGGACGGTGAACGTCCCGTCATGGCTGCTGCGCCCGCCGGGGGGGCCCCTCAGAGCAGCAACTTCATCAAATGCCCAAAGACATGAAAACCAGAGACTGTTTGTTGTTTCTCACCAACTTTCTCATAGTTTATTACATCTCTATTAAAACTCACTGCATCACCATGGAGCGCGAATACAACAGGTACTTTTCAAGTACATTAAAAACAAAAGCAGAACATAAAAACAACAGGCTTCAGAACACTGGGATGTTTCTGGAGGGACTGACGAGTCGTCCAGTCGTGGTCGTCAAGTTTCCGGATGAGGGCTTCATCTGGCGAATCGTCTGACGTTATTTCCCCGAGAAGGAAACGCCTGACCTGTTCACATGAAATATTATTTCAAACAAAGCCTGTAACACCAACAAAAATCTGTATCTGCATTGTAATGAACGTTCTGTGTTTTTTAAATCTACAATAAAAAATCAACAACACACCAATGTGTATTAACGGCTGTGACTTGTAATTCAAATGAAACAGGGTTAGTGTGCACAGTTAGTCATGATGCAGGAAATTAATCTTGTGAACACTTACAAGTCAAAAACACATTACACTGCAATTAATGTGCATTAGCAAAACGAGAATGAGGGACAGAGAGATTAGTTTAAATGACTTTAGTCACACTTTTCACTCATGCAAGAACTTCTAGAAAACCTATCCTGACTTACAATAAAGATCAGTGTTGTTGTAAAAGTTTGTGTGGAAGCCTCCTGTTTGTTAGAATCAGACAATTGTGATTCAACCAGATTTCTAACTTACAAAGATCCCTCATCACACTTGAACAAGGAACCCAGTGTTCATGGGAACATCCTGAGCCTCTGAAGCAGCGTACACACGATGGATATTGACTTAATTGGCATTTGAAAAAGAGTTGATGAACACTAGTACTCAGAGCTTTGCAAATCACACGACTGATCCCTGACTGGACAACGTGTGAGTTGCTGCAGCAGGTTAGTTGTTGCCCTGTAGTAAACCAGGATATTTCTTTACGGTAAACAGGTCTGGACACAATTTTGTTAAACTAAAAAATTCACTTTTCAGTACCATTGACATTATCAAATGTTTATATATCATTTGTGATACGTTTCTTGGAGATAAAAAAATATATTTTTTTAAATACTGAAACTTTTTTCCACTTATTATATACTGGAGCTACACCAGTTTAGACGTAAATAACCAATCGGGTGTGTTTACTTTTGAAGGTGTTACCTCCTCTCTTCCTCTGGCCGCCGCGGCTCTCCGGCCAGCGCTGCAGCTGTCTGCTGGTTCCAGGTCGGGAGGTTCTCTGTGGAGCGCTGCTCGAATCTACACACAAAAACACAACGTTTAAACAGAGCTGAACATCACAGTTACATTAAAAAGGGAGATTACATGACAGAAAACACAGCTGCACAGTCATGACGCTCCACTGTACCTGCGGAGCTGGAGGAGGGCTCCTGGCTGGTGGAGGGGAGGCCGGCCTTGTCAGACGACTGACTCTGCTCCTCCATGTCTCCCTGAGACACGACCTGATCCGACGACGCTTCAGCACTGGGCCTGGATCACACAGAGAAAACAGAAAATCATTTATAAATAAATAAAAACACGAAGCATTGCAATCTGCAAAATCATCCGTGAACAACACAATCCTGACATGCATCTTTTATAGTCTTAAAGAAGGTTTTATTGTTGATGGAGCTACAGAAAAGGTAAGTGAGGACAGGTGGAGATCACTTGATGCTGCAGTCTCAGGTCAGTGTCTGTAAACTCCAACAGCTGGGAAAGACTTAACACGACTGACAGACAGCAAAGAGGAGGGAGGCTCACCTATCAGTGTCCGGCTCCAGGAAGACATCATCCCTCTCCTCCCCTGTGCCGGCTGCTCCTGGCACCACCAGGCCTGGTGTGGACGTGCTCACCATGGGAACCGACTGCGAGGCGTGCTCACTGCTGTCAGACTGAGCCGCCTCCGAGAAGATGGTTACTGGAAACACAGGACATAAAAACAAGATGTGGATTCACTCAGGGATTTGGGTTATTGGCACCTGATAGAAGAAACAGATTACAGACAGTTTTCCGACACTGACAACTGAAATATGCTGAGTATGTTAATAAAGAGAGAGCTGCTCCCTTCATATCAGACAGACAGATAGACACACAGACAGGCCGACAGATAGACAGACAGATACCTGGGGCTGTAACTTGCAGTGGAGTGGTAGGAACACTGCGTCCACCAGACTCTTCTTCATGAGTTGTGAGGAACAAGGGGCTTTCATATAGTCCTAGACCTGAAGACAAGAATTGTTTTGCTGTTAAAACAAGTATGATATCTTCTTTCAGTTGCAGTTATCTTCTGGTTGTTTTACTTATTACAATACAAAGCGGTGAAGTACCTCCTTGTGAGGCCAGTTGTCCCAGATCAGAGTGTGAAGACGAGCTGGTCTGGGTCATGTCGTCCGAATGGCCGAACCGAAAGCGAGGCACACCGGCCACCTGCGGAGAACTGATGAACACACACATACACACGTCGTTCAGTGCAATACTGTTACATCAGCCTCTCTCCCTTTTATTTTCTTCAAATAACTGACAAAACATAATATCTGAATTTATACATTTGAGGAAATTATGTAATCTTATATGTAGAAAAAATAAGGATGCAAAAATGTTTTATTACACTTCAAAGTATGGAACAAAAGTAATTCATTTAAATTTGAAAAAGGTTTTTGAGAGTTGTGAATTCCTGGTCTGTGTTCATGTGTGTGAGACGTACTGGACGGCCTGGTCGAACCCGTCACGGTGCGGCACACCCAGAATGGGAGTGTTGGGAACCATCCTGTCGTCGTCGTCGAAGAAGTGCTGCTGCAGAGGAACAGACGGTGAAGAAGTGTTGGGAATCGAACACAGTCAAAGTTTCACACCGAGGTCTGATGACGTTCTCAGACTTTAGAGGAGAGTTCAAGCTCTTACCGGCGGCCCAGGAGTCAGCTGAGGGACTCGGCCCACCGACTGACGACGAGCAGGCAGGCGCTGGAAATGCAGACATTTAAAGACTGTGTTTAAAATGAACAATTATATGATAACAGAAATGAGTTGATTAAGGTAAGTGATAAATTTATCTGGTGACCAATTAAGAGGTCTGATTATATTTGTAAAAAACTGAGGAAAAGCAAATGTACAAAAAAAAAGTATGGGAAAATATGCAAAAGATCTCTATATAATGATCTTTACTGTAATTATTCTCATCATCGTTATTAATTCACAACAGATTACTCTTCCTTCATACCTGAGCAGGTGGTCCCAGTTCTGACGATGGGGCAGGGTGGACGTTCGGGCGGGTTTGCAGCTGATGCGTTGGTCTCCGTGGCGACGGGGGCGTGGGTACACCAGAAAACATCTCCATCCCTAGAAGAGTTCAGATGAACAGAGGTCAGTCTAGCTTGGAGTACAGACCCTGGATCAGAAATGTAAACACTAAGACTAATGATCTAAGACCAATGACAACACACATAGCCTATTAATTAAATTCTGGCCTGAACGAACAATCTTCTTATTAAGGTAACCATTTCATAATATTATGAGAAATGTTTGAAATTAGAGAACATCAGTTTGATTATGTCAAAATATATATAATTGACTATTATAGCAACATAAATCAGACTGACATGTTGGGATGATGAAAGATATCAGTTTGACATCAAATTAGTAGATTAATAAAGAGAGGTGATATAAGCTGAATCTCCAGCCTTCATCTAATCAGTCTCTAAAAGCCATTGTTAGCTAAGTTAAATTGCTTTTGAGTTTTCCTTTATTCCAGCCAGAGGTTGTTTCATTATATTATTAAATTAGGATTAAATCAATTTCAATGTATTAGCTACAAAGGCTTACAACACACACACCCAAAGGATTTGAATCATGCGTTTCACTTTTGCAGCCTTCATGAAAATGACCTGTACGTTGGCAAACAGTTGCACCACGCTTCCTTTTAGACAGACGACAACATATTACATCTTTCCCAGTCATCGTGTTCAGTGTCAGATAACTAATTGGATGTCGGGACAGCGTGTGAGTAACGTGTGGATGTACGTTTGTGCGTTTAACAGCGTTTCCTGGATCTTACAGTTGGGTGTCTGGGAATCCGCTGGTCTCTGGGTGGAGTCAGACGCCCCCAAACTCTCCTCAGTCTCCGTGCCCGGGTCTGTGATGTCAGCTCCCTGAGAGAGGAGAGGACAAAGGGGAATAATAAAGGAAACCGGACGGTAAAAGAAACAAGACCAGCAGTGAATTTTTACAAGTTTAATTGGGGCAAATAAAAATTTACAGAACACAAGCTGGTTAAAATGAGAGAGAAATGCGTTATGAGATATTTTCAAAACACAGGAAAGACGCAAGGAATAAAATGGCAGAAAATCAGATACAGATTAATTTTCTCTCTATAGGGAACAAAGATGCGCTTCAAAATGGACAGTTAAAAAAACAAATTCCTTCCATATATACAAGTATGTGAGTACAGAATACTGCAAACACTGACAATCTTTAGAGCTGCATAAATTAAATTAGAAAGAACTATTTATTAAGCATGGTTAGAGTTATGTTTGTTTATATAGATAAAAAGCTAAATAATGTCATGCTCTAAAAATGATACTTCATAAAATATATCCCTTGGCTTTAAACTTGAGTGAATGTTGTAGCTGGTAAATGCCTTCTCAAGTAATCAATTTATTATTTCATGTTAAAAAACAGAAAATCACACTGAACCACAGTGTTTAGCAGATTGCAAACTTTGAACAACTTTCACCGGTGCAGATTACAAGTGACAGACTGTTAACTGCACTTTGCAGACACTGTCTCATCCCACACAACATGTGCAACCACGTGCAGTGTGAGCGAGTAAAAACAATCCGAGTCGACACTCACAGCTTGCACACAGACAGAGAGTTACGACACAGGGATAAACTTCAAGTTACAGTTAAAAGTGGTGGGGGGGGGCGACGCTGTGGAAAAACTGAGTGTGTGAGCTGGACTGGGAACGTAAACCTCTGTGTGGGAAGGGGGTTCAATTAGGGGGAGGGGTTAATGTGCTTACGGCATGTGTGGGTGGGGACGTGTAAAAAGGTCAGAGTTGTAACAGAGGTCTGTATATGTCATAAGCAATCAAACCTCTGTTTCATCTTCTTCATAGGCCTCGTTGCCATCTCCGCTGCCCTCATTGCTTTCCTCTCCTTCCTCCCCCATCCCTCCCTCATCTTCCTCTTCATCCTCTTCCTCTTCTTCCTCCTCGTCTTCATCTTCCTCCTCTTCCTCCTCATTGCAGTCCTACAATGAGCAGTGAACGAATCATTAGGCGAGAGATAAAGACATTATTAAAAGACAAATTCCGTGGCTAGTGTCTAATCCAGCTTTGCCCTTGAAAAAAAAACACTTTCTACCTGCTCGTCTTCCTCTTCATCCTCCTCTTCCTGCTCCTCTTCACTCTCGGTGTCGGTTATTATGACGATAACTTCCTGTGACGGTTGGTCGGGGGTGTCGCTTTGCGTCAGAGTCATCTCTTGGTCCAAAGTCATGGACTGGGAGGCTGCGCTGTCCTCTACTTCCTCCAGTGCTTGAAACTCCTCCGCCTGCAGGGTGCGCAACAGACATTTACATCATTTATCATGAATGTTTAAAACTTTTTCTGAATGTAATTGTTGACTAACATCTAACATAATGTCCTACATGTGGTAACAAGTGTCTACCATGAGCATTAGCTATAGAGATCGCCTTATGGTAAAAAAAAACGTGTAGTGGGCCAGGACCAGCATGAAACAAAACATATGGAAAAACTTATTTTCATATTTATCCTCTCTAGGAAATATAAAGAAAACTGCCAACTGTGACTGATGATCCATTTTACATCTAGAAACAACAGGAGCCGTGAGGATGATAATGAAGGTTTGACGGTTTTTATTACTGCAAAGACTCTGGTTTACAACACTGTCCTTACCTGCTTTCTTTCACAGCATCAAAATATGAGGGATTGAAATACATTTCACATCTTGGAAAATCGTATTCTCTCTATGACCGACCTGACTTGCCTCCACACTGTCTTGACTGTCTGTTGGCACGACGCCCTCGGCCTCAGCACTGTCCTCAGCCAGCACCTCCTCCTGAGGGAGAGAAAACTCTCAGAGCTGCACCAATTCTTTTCACATCATTAACAACAAGCAAAATGTCTGTTGTCCAACAGGTTTCTGTGTAACTGGCTCCCTCACCTCTGGACCCACTCTCTGGATGATGCGTAGCTTCTTGGGTATAGGAGCCCTGGAGGTGTCCTCCGGGGGGGCTTCTGTCTCAGTGACCATGCTGCTGCTCTCCTCCTCCTCTCGAGGCCTCTTGGACATGGAGGAAGTTCCTGAAACTGGAGATATTTGATGGCTATTATTCAGTCTTCTCCCAATGCCCCAAATAAAGAGATTAAGAATATATTTTAAAACTGAGCAAATAAATGTGGCTCAAAAACTGGCCTTTTGTGGATTTAAAACTATTTAAAAGTGTTATCTCTTCTCCTTGTACCAACCCAAAACACAGCACTATGACTTACAAATGGATTAACTCATTTTAATAAGTAAAGCTTCTCACCAGTTCCAAACATAGATGAGGTGGAGGAAGTCGTAGGCCATTCCACCTGTGAACTGGGTGTGGCCTCAATGACCAGAAGGGGTGGCTCCTGATTGGTTGGCTCTGCATGGCTCACGCTCTGCTGCTGTGTTGGTTGAACAAACGCAGTCGTCTGTGTCTGTGTCTGCTGAACGGTCAACATGGGGCTGGCTATAGACGTCTGCACATTGGGGCTGGCTGAGCGCACAGAGCCACTGGCACTGCCGTACACAGTCACATGCTCCACTGGTGGGCCTTCAGTAGACTGGATGGCTGTAGAGAAATTCAAGTTAGTGGAAAGGAAATTCACATAAAGTTGAAGCAAAGTTTGAAATACTGAAAAATGTACAGAATTTTCTTCACTGTGTGGGAACCAATTGGCCGTGCTCTTAATCGAACTGAGGCAAACATCTCGGGACAACAGTTATTTGGCTGATTAGAGCGGTCAACCTACCTTCCTGGGTCTCCACCTGAGAGGTGGGCATGACTGTAGCTGTGGGTGTAGGTGTGGGAACAGTCGCTGGAGTGATCATCGGCCTGATGCTTGCCCTTGGAGTGGGTTTGTTCCCCGGGTTGACCGGCTGCTTGCCGGCTGTTGCGACTACAGGCGTTGGCTTAATGTTGGCAGTTGGAGTTTCCGAGGTGTTGGCGCTGACAAATGCAAAGATCAATGAGTACAGATTCTTCTAATGCACAAGTGATTCAGGTAAAACTTGAACAAGTCAAAGGAGATTTACTCGCGAACATCACAGAACCGTAGGAAACATCTGGTTTAGATTCATTTCTTTCTGTCCATGTTTCACTGCAGTAGTTTCAGTGGTTGTGAGTCTTACCTGCCCCTGTCTGCAGCTGGAGTCGTCTTCAGACTGATCTGCCTCTGTTCTGTGCTCCTCTGCTGCTCCTGGGTCTGAAATCAGGATGGAGTCATTATGGTCGAGTGGCAAAGTCATTGTACCACCAAACTCTTAATGCTAAGAACAGTCTATGGCTCTATAAACAACCTTAAAAGTTCAGGTAGATTTGAAAGTGGCAGAAACTTTTGGGGGAGGTTAATAGAAAAAATATGTCTTGTGAAAACTTTGAAGTGGGCTCTCACCTTGCTAGGACCTGCCTCAGCTGGCTCATCTCTTTGCTCTTGTCGCTCCTGTTGACCTCGCAGGTCTCTCAGTTCTCTCTCCTGCCGACTCAGACGACCATCGTATTGGGACTTGAGAGCGCTCACTCGAACCTCCAGCTCCTCACGCTGCTGCTTCAGCTCATCATTTTCCTTCTGCAGCGAGTCTTTGGAGCCTGGACAGAAATTTGTGTGAGATCTCCACCCCCAAATACTAGCAACAGCAACATATCAGAAGGCCCAATGGTAGGAGGACAAAGTCTCACCCGTGAGCTGGTTGATCCTCTGCCTGGCATAAACCAGGGCCTTTCTGGTCTTCTCCTCTTTGTTGGTCATCTGCTGCCTCAGCGTGTCCTCCTGTGAAGTCTTATCCTGCAAATCCTGCCTCAGCCTGGTCAGCTCTGCCTGCATCCTGGAGGACTGCTCCTGGGTGTTACGCGCTTCAGTCTCCCGCTCTGTGACCACCTGTGGAAAGACAAAAAAGATGGGATACAAATAATTATAGGAATGTAAAAAGGGCCTCTGTGCTCCTAAGGGAACTTGTGGAAGACTAAGAAAAGCATGTGTGTTAGGTTTAAACCTTGTTTATGTTCTCCAGCTGTCCTTCCAGCTCTTTGGTCTTGGCTTCAGCCTGGTTTAGCGAATCTCTGAGGCTCTGGAGTTCCTGAACTGACGCCTGACGAGCCTCTTCTTCCTGGGAGGGACCTGCTGCCACCTCAGCCACCATCTGGAGGAAACAGCGTGAAGGATTGACATGTTTAAACTAGCACAGTAAAGATGCTGTTGGTCAACAGTTCAAGATGGAGTAAAAGATACATGCACTTTGGTCTAAAGGCTGTGCTGACAACAGCTGCTGAGCCCTCACCTTGTCATGATCCACCTTGAGTTCATCATATTGAGTCTTGTAGCGTCGCCCGATCTTCTTGACCTGCGTGATGGTTCGCAACTTCTCCTGGATTTCCTGGTTCTTGATTTCCACATCCTTGTTCAGCAAATTGCGCTCATCGGTTATCTTACCCATACTCTCACGCAAGTTCGTTATCTGGCCTTGTAGGGTAGTTGTCAAGTTACTGCTCCTATTTAGAGAAATTTAAAGAGTTGAAAAATTAATAAAAAAAGTGGAACAGAAATTACGTGCGACATGTTGTTGTGACATTCTTTATCCCATACCTGGACACTTCTGCTTTAAGTCTGTTAGTCTCCTCAGAGAGCTGCTGGATGCGTTTCAGATGTGTCTCCTTCTCAGAGTGCAGACGCTTGTACTCCTCTGGGTCCGAATCTTTCTGTTGACTCACCAAATGCTAGAATAACAAAAAGTGGATTTAGTGGTAATAAGAAAATAACTTTTCTAATGGAGAATTGTTAATTTCACCTTTCACATAGGCCTCTCTATCAGTTTAGTATTTTCACTGACCTGCGTTCGAGCTTTCCAGCGCTTGATCTCCTCCTCTAAGATCTTCTTCTCCGCCTGCAGCATGCCACTCTTCTCACTCAGCTCAGAGTTGGCCTGCTGCATCGGCAGGAGGTCTGACTCCAGCTTCTGCAACTGAAACACGGAAGACGAGCTGAAACCGAGTCTATTTGGAGGTTCGCTGAGTATACTACCAGAAAAACGCATTCTACAGGAATCTCTGAATAAAATGGACCTGATACCTTAGCTTGGGTTTGTTGCAGCTCCTGCTCCATCTTTTCCTTTTCCCCTCTCAGCATCTTGTTGGTCTCCATCAGGATGCTCATAGTTTCTGTCTTGTTCATCAGCTCGTCGTGCTGAGCCAGACTCTTTGCTGTCACCTGAGTCATATCATCATTGGGATTTTAGTCATATTGGGTAAATCTAGGTATTAATTATAGTGGCCAGGTTAGATAAATTTAAATGAGTCTTAATCTGTAGGTAAGATTTATTTGACCTTGTTGTTGGAAATAGAGTAATAAAATAAAAAACAGACTATTTTGCTTCACACATTAATAGAAAAAACAAAGAATTCTACTAAAATGAATGAGTGAAGAGAACAAGCGTGAACTGCATACCAAACTGACAGTCTGCCAATCTGCAATGCACCAAGTTAACCTTGTTTAAGACAAGCAGCTGTTATAAGCATCATCACTGGTAAGTGTGTGTTGTGAAATGAGTGTTGACAGGAATAAAGACACACCTGCATCCTGTCCCTTGCAGCACACAAGCTGTCCTGCATCTCCTTCAGCTCTCGCTCCAGGTGCTCCACCCTCAGCCGATGACGCAGAGTCTCACCTTGGGCAACCTCATAACGGGATTCTGCTATCTCCTTCTCCCGACGCACAAACCTGAGATTTAGAACAAACCAAGGTGCGAAATTTAGAAGAAAATAGACCAGCAATGTGACCAGTTGTCAAATGGGGCAACATTTCCACAGGATGTTTGTTCTTTAATGTAGTTGGATACATTTTGTCTGACAGGTTCATTCACAAGTGTGATTTAAGCTGCTTTACCTGAGAATCTCAAGCACTTGGTCTTGAGATTTGCCCTCTTCACTCATGGAAATGTTCATCGTACTCTCGCTGGCAGCACGCTGTAAGCTTTCAGCCATCTTGCTGCTCATTGCCTGGATCTGCTCATGCAGGAGAACATTCTGTCTCTGCAACTCCTCAAAGCGACTCTCGATCTTTGTCATTTCCTCCTATATGATAAGGAAAGAAATAAAATTCCATAAAAAATAGGCAAATGGGAAATATGATAAATTAAGCATTGCACATTAAAAGGTAATGATATATTTGGCCCTGAAACAAATGATTTTGTTAGGATTGCACTGTGCCAAAGATTAATTGTAAACTCAAAGTTAACCTAACTAAAATCACATTATACACTATACCAACCTTGAGGATCTTTTCCTGCTCCTCCCAGGAGATTCTGGCCTCCAGGAGCTCAGTGCCGACCCTCTGTATTTTCTCTTCTAACTGGTGTTTGAGTTCGACGGCCTGCCGCGCCTGAGCCTTTGCAGCCTGCAGAGTCTCCACATCGGCTGCATGCAGCATCATCTCCCGCTCATATTTATCCTGTGCTTCTGCTGCCAGCTTAGCCTTGGAAATGGGAAAGGAAACTTTATAGTAAAAATGATTTGTTTCCATGAAAATACATATCACATCTTTATAAAAGGTGCTTACATGCTCCTGGCTGTCCTGAACCGCCTTCTGCTGCTGAGCTTCAGCCAGTGCTACTCGCTGTAGTGCCGCCTGCTGAGATGCCTGAGCGTTGCTTAAACTCATTCGTAGGTTGTTTATCTAACAAGAGATACACACACAAAGATAAACGATCACAAACCTTTAAGAAAACCTTTTACAAATGTTTGGAATGGAATATGGGACATCACTTTACCTGTTCCTCCAGTGAAGCCAGAGCGATCTTCTTCTGCTCTTCTAGGCCTTGCTTCTCTTTCTCTGCTTCAAGAAGCTTCTCCTCAACCTTTCTGTGGCGAATCTCAGCCTCCTTCATATGAGCCTCAATGGATGAGCGTGCCTGCTCTGTTACCTGGACATTTGCAAATTCAACAAACAATTATCATCAGCAAAATTTTCCCAATGTGCAATATTAACTGTTTAAAATGCTAAAATCATTCATGACTAACTGATAAACATCTCATTAACATACTGGATTACATTTACTTAAAAAGGCAACAATCTTAAAGCTGACTTTGTCCAGGAAAAATTTTACTGTCAGACCAATACCTGGGTTGAAACACATATTTACAAGCCTCCTACAGCCCTCATACAACTTTAAATCTACTTTGTACGTGCTTGTAGTCAATTGCATTTACGAGGTCACACAATGACAGACAGTGTTTGTTTTGCACCTTCTTCTCTTTATCCAGGGACTCCTCCAGGCTCTGAGCCATGGCTCTGTACTGCTCCATGCTGGAGGTGACTGCCTTCAGGCTCTCTGCCAGCTCCTCTACACGGGTCTCAGCCAACCTCAGACGGCCCTGAAGGTGCTCTCTGTCTTGATCTGATACCTGCAGGCCTGGAAACAATCAGCAGCATACGTGAGTGATGCAGTTTGACAACAGTGCAGTAATGTGCTATCATTACAGAGAAAGGATGCACTAATAAAACACCATTACATAGTTATGAGGCTGGGCTGAAAACCCAAAGATAGAATGACCTAATTTGGGCTTTTTACTGAATCTTGATTTATATAATAGTGAACAATTAGCACACAGACAATACATTTACAAGCAGTAATAAAGGATTTAGCTTTCAAAGACATAACCCTGAGAATTACAAAATATTTTGGAGGGAATACATGTATGGATTCATATGTGCATTGTGTGGTTATACTTTCTTTAGTGAGTGGGTGCGTGTTTGTGCCAACCTCTGGTGGTGGGTGTGGAGGGGCAACTCAGGGGATGATGGGCTTCGCTGCTGCCTTGCTGCAGCCGGAGGGAGTTGAGCTCCAACTCAGCAGCACTGAGCAGCTCTTTGGTCTTCTGGTATAGAGCAACCTGCGTCTCCACTTGCCTCTTTGTCTCCATTAACTGGATCTGTGCGTGAGAAATCAGGGACATTGAGAAATCCCCTAACCAGACATTTGAATTATCTACCCCCCTTTGATATCTGTGTATATTTGCTTGAAGGACGATGGAGCGAGGATATCTAGGGAGACTTCTTCCATCGCTCATAAACTAAGTCTGAAATGTTCAACTTCAGCTGATACTTTTTAAAGGCTTTGACTGTGGTGTTAAGGATACACTTGTTTGATGATGTTTGACCACTGCTCCCATACCATTTTAAAAAATTAAACTAAGAGTACAGATCAAATATCCCTCGTCTGAAGGTACTACAATACCTACAGTTTTTAAGTTGTACCAAAATCACCAAAATCCGTTTACATTAAATCAGTAAATCTAGGCTTACTTCTTGGTTTCTGCTGAGCATGTGGCGCTGTTCCACCTCGTTCTCCAGCCGCTTCTGCAGTTGGGAGATCTCCCGTTCCTGCTTCTCCAACTGGAGGTCATGACGCTGGCGTGTGTCGGTCTCTGAACGCTGAAGAGTCGCCTAGTACAAAACATCAGTCAACAGCATGAACTACGTTTGTGTGAATGAGAGAATAAGCTGCATGAAACTTCATGTAGCCCAAACCATTCCCTCTTAGTCCATTCCCTGTCAGGTGTACCAGGTCCTCTAAAACCGACATTTATTAAATGTTGTCTTATATTTGCTGACGGCAGACAAAAGACTTACCGCTTACTCTTATGAAATGTGTTAGAAAAATAATTATTTTGGACTAGTGTATTAAATTTATAAAAGTGAATTTGACAAGGTACACTTCATACAGGCCTCAGAAATAGAGCTTCGAGGGAAGATTATTAAACAGTTCTTGAATGATGTCCAAGAAACCAGAATTTAGACTCTTAGATTACCTGGATATTCTGGAGGTTGGTGAGCAGCATAGTCTGGCTCTGTTGTTGACTCTGGATTGTTTCCTTCTCCTGAATCATTCTGGACTCCACCAACTTCAGCATGTCTCTCTCCTTACGCAGGCCCTCAGCGCAGCCCTAAGACACAGGAGCAGATAAGCAATTCCTTTTGACGGATTGTTTTTGAACAGTCTCAAAACCACTGCTACAACTCCCCGGAGTGATGATAAAATTCCCAGGAAATCAGACACAGCCATAAAAAACAACTTGAAAAGGCAAAAGGACGGTGGAATAAAGTCAAACCTCCGCCATGGAGAGTTTCTCTTTGGCAGCTCTCAGATCCTCATTCAAAGTGTGGATAGTCTGCTCATGCTTCTGTGTAGCAGCAATCATCTTCTGTTCCTTCTCTCTTAGGGAGGCAATCTCCTTCCTGTAGCCCTCAACGTTGTCCTGCAGCATCTCATACCTGGCGTTGTGGAGATGGAAGCACTTTTAGTGATCTATGCTCTCTCGGAGATGACAAACTTTTGCTTTACCTCCAAAAGCAATTTACATCAGTGTTGTTCCTGCTCACGTTTTTCAAACTTACCTTTTGGAGGCAAACTCCAACTGGGTGGATATTTTGGAATTCTGGGAGCGGAGGTCAGAGAGCTGCTCTTGGAACTTCTCGCTCTGCACAGTCGACGCCTTGTCACTCTCCAAACGCTCCTTTTTATAAGAGGTAAACACCTCCTGCAACTGCAGATCCAAAGAGATATTATTTTCTATCAACCCAGCAAGAGCCGTTTCTGCATTATACCAAAAATTAATAGTCAGTCATTAATGTTCACTGAAACCGAAATTTGTAACTTCTTTTCTAGAATAACCTGCCTTAACTCTTATTCCCTTATCATTAAACAAGAAAGTTAAAGAATCATGTCAGGGCCATTTAAATAAGTGCAGATTTCTCAACATAGACGTATTGCCCTCTAGTGGCAGTCATGAGAAAGCTCAGGGTGCAGGAGGTGGTTGCAATGGGGTACATTTGTATTTATACTAATCTACAGCAAACAGCTTTGTTGTTATTGATAAACTGATATTATGATAAACAGAAATCTGTACTTTTGCTTCACAGTAAACTAATCAACAATAACCATCAGGTTTGGAAGAATAAAAATAACCAGTAATAATTGTCAACACATCACGGTTTAAATGTGGCACTGACCTGTCGCAGGGCAGCCTTGGCCTCCAGAGCTTCAGTAGACTCTGATGCCATGGAGACAAGAGCAGTGGGTGTTCCTGTGGTGGGAGTGGCTGCAGGTGAGCGTCGAGGCGTGGAGGTCAGGGAGAAATCATCGGCTGGTGCATCTTAAGAGGGGGGGAGAAAATGCTTAGAAATTCCCAACTACTTAGAATATCTTGGCATCCTAACAGAAGCTGCTACATCAGCCCATTTACATCTTGTCAGTGTTACCTTGCTGAGGAAAGCTCACTCCGGTTGCCTGAGCCAGCAGCACACGGTACATGTCCCTCTGCCTCACGATGGACTCGGTCATTTTATTGTGCTGACTGCGCTGCTCCTTCAGGGACTCCAGCTCCACCTGAGCCTTCCCCAAACTCTGCTCCAGCTCTCCTTGTCTTTAATGTTACGAGGGAGATATTGAGTGCATCATGAATCTGATGCTAGAGACAGAAAAACCTATAGTTGTGTTTTATACCAAATGTTAAAGACACTGACATTTGTTTACATTTTTCCCTCTCTGTAGGCTTAATGTATTTGGTTGGAACAGAAAGAAAACTAATTTGTACATACCTGCCGACAGTGGCCTCAAACTCCTCTTTCTCTTGGGCATCACTGAGCTCCCTGAGGGCGACCAGGAGACGTTGGTTTTGCTTCTGAAGCTCTTCGACACCGCGGAAGGTCACCAGATGTTGGCTGATCACCTCTGATGTGCTGCTGATGTCGGCTGAGCTCACATCCTCCTCCTGAACAACATGGTTTCCACGAGCCTCTTCAAGCTCGATGAGGAGCACACGTACCTGGAATAGAAGATAAACATCAATTATAAAAACAATACATTTGGAGAAATAAGATAACTTACATGTTCAATATCTAAATAATGCAAGTAAAAAGATGATTGAAAGAAAATGAACCCACCTGCTGAGCCATATCAGACAGCTGCCGTTCACATCTCTTGTTGTCCCGTTCTAAGACTGAGGAATGCTTGTTGGCCTCATCAGCCTCCCTCTGCAGGCGGTGCACCTCCTGGATTAAAGAAAACACAAACATTTAAATATTGATTAGTAACTTAAAATTGAAAAAAGTGTTGATGTAGTACAAAATAGATTATCCATGGATATGCACCTTGACAGCCTGCTCCAGCTTGGCAGACAGACTGGCCACTGACTTCTGCATGCGCTCGTGCTCATCCCGTTGCCGTTTAAGAATGGGCCCTTTGGCCTCCACTTCCTGCACTATGTCATCCAGGTACTTGTTGACTCGTTTGTTCTCCAGGCGCTCCAACTGCAGCTGCTCCTGGCTCTCCACATAGGAAGTATACAACTGAAAACACAGATTACGTATTATAAGAAAAATACCATAGTCCACAAGAAGAAAAAGAAAAACTATTTCATCAGAACATGGTGGAGCAACCAGTGTGAAAATGCATACCACAGTTGAAGAACAGAGGTATATCCAAATTCAGAAGTAACCTCTTAACCATGAGACTGGAAATCCATGTGTGGCACTTCACAGGACCTCAAAACTATGTCTTACAAACCATCCTCTCCAGCCCATTTCCAAGTTCTACTTCGGTTTTTACTGAAATTTATATCTTTAATAAATAAATACTGAAATGAAGCTGCACATACCTCAGTGAGCTTCACACCAGGTTTGATCTTGGACACAGTAGCAGCTGTTGGAGACATTGTTGTCAATTGCTCTTCTGTCAGCATAGATGATGTTCCAAGTGGGCCTGGACAGAAAAAGGAGGTCATTATTTCCTTGAAAATCTGTTTGTGTTGGCTTATTTTAAAGTCAGGATTGAATATATGTCATGGACTTGTTTTCATGTCCAGACTGTAAAAAACTGTTAAGAAAAACAGACCTCTAAGTTTAGCGCTCGAGAGCAGATCATTGGCGTTATCCAGCTCTTTCTCTAGACTCTGGATCCTCTCATTTAGTTCAGCAACAGCCTTGTCTGTGGCACCATTACTCTCCTGTAATTTCTCCTCAAGGACCTTGTTGGCTGTGGGAGAAAAGAAAGGAAATTGTCCCCAATGCTAAACAACGCATATTCAAACCAGGAAGAACTAAAGTAATAAGTGATGATTTGTGAGTAGTAGTTATAGATATTCTGTGTAGGCTTCACACCTTCTCCAGCATCCTTTAGCAGTTTATGTAGCTCCTCCACAGCCAGACTCAACTCTTCACTTTTTGCCTCAGCATCTGCAGCTGCACCCTGCAAGTACAAGTCATTCTGTATATCAACATTGATATTAAAACCACAGAATAAATACATGTGTAAAACTAAATTCAGATCAAATAAAACAAAGTGTACTGAGCTGGGAGAACATGTTATGTTTGTATACATTACTGGACCATCCAGGCTCGTTATGACGCAAGTGAACATACCTTATATAAATTTGAGAGCTTAATGTTGGCATTCAACTCATTCCTGAACTTTTCCTCCACGTTGGCTTGTTGTTCCTTGGCCTAAAATAAGTAAAGATTCAGTCATAAACTTAAAACTTCCATTATTAAACTTAATACAGTGAGAAACAATAACTACAAAACACACTGAAGAATACACATGAACAGATATAAATTCAGCCGAGAATCGAGGTAGGCTGTAAGAAATACCACATACGTCTTTCAGTTTGCTGATCATGTCCTCGCTCTGTCTCTGAAGATTTTCATTTGAAGTCTTCAAACTAGCCATTTGGTCTTGGAGTCGGTTCAACTGGAAAAAAAAGGGTATTAATTAAGCTATTAAGAGATGACCATGACATGAGGGCAACAATTTAAAAGAGTAAACATAATGCAGTTTCATAATTAAACGATTGTGATCATTAGCAAAGTGCTTGCTGGTACTGCAAAGATAAAGTAAACTATTTGTAAATAAAGAAAAGAGACTTGCCTCATCTTCTTTGTTCTCCAGGGAGCATTTCAAGTCCAGGATCTTGTTTCCTTTCTGTCTGGAGAGAGAGAGAAGCTCCTCACTCTTTGCCTTCAACTCCTCATTGAGCCAAGATGTCTGACCATGCAGAAGCTCCTTCTCTTGCTCCATTCGCTTTTCCTTGTACTGTGACGACAAACCAAGTAAAATTAATGGCAATAATTGTTTAAAGTACCACCTCTTCTGCAGACAAACGTGTTTTTAAGACATAAACAAAAAATGTAAGATATGTGTGTCTCACTTTAATGTTGACTTCGGCAGCTTCGAGCTCATCTAGCTTCATCTGCAAGGACATCTTAGAGGTGCTGACTTCCACCAGCTTATCATTGAGCTGCCTCAAGTCATCTGGTGGAGCAACAGAAAATAACTAAATTGCCCCTGTCAAAGTGATGGTTAGTTTATACAAACAAAAGATTGAAACAATGTTGGTACCATTTACATGCTCCACTTCCAGGGATCTCCTTTCCAGAGTTCGCACAAGATCTCGCTTTTCTGCCTCGAGTTCCTCTTTGGCTTTCGACAGCAGAGTCTGAAATGAAAACCACATCCATAGAACCATATAGATTGCCAGTTTACAAATGGTGTGCTGAAAAGCCAGTTCAAACACCCATTCGATTAAAAACACGATCCATTAATAATGTTCTTGTTTGTGTCACTATTTCACCTGCTCGGACGACAGCCTCTCTTGGACAGCCTCATATTCACTGTTCTTCTCACGCACCGTTTTGAGATCCTCCTCTGGAAGAGAGAGACACACAATATCATGAAGTAGATTGAATTCACTGTAGAGTAAGTTGGGTTAAGTCAGTTATGATATTGCAATGAATTCCCTCTTACCGAGCTTAGTCGACACATCTTTGAGTTTGAGATGTTCTTGAGTTTGGGCCCGAAACTCCTCCTGACACTGGGCCAGCTGTTTCACTTTCTCAAAGAAGTGTTGCTCTGAAGGAGGAAGGTCAACAAAGACATGAATATTACATCTGGAACACTCACCTGCATCAGTTTTCATTCAGTTATCATTCAGTGTGTCATCAGTGTCCATGAGGCCGAAACAACAGTCACACACTTTGGTGATTTACTTTATCAAAACCTTAGAAGTGTCATAATAAGTTTGTGATTCGTGTGTTTTTTAATAAGCTAAGCTAAACCTTGTTAAAGTAGCTCAGTAGATGATTGTGCTGTCACGTTAGCATCGGTTAGCTTCACGTCGTTGTAACCGGCAGTGAAACGCAGCCAGAGCCGCTAACACACGTGAACCACACTGTCATTAAGAGACGTACAAAGCTATCGAACACGTGCGGTTGATGTGTACGCGCGTGCAAAACCTAAATATTTACTAAAAACTTTGCTCCGTTCAAACAACACGCTGTCACGCCGAGTGGAAGCCCCATTAGCACGGAGCGGCGCTAACAAGCGGAATAACACGAACCAACTCACCGTTATCGACTCGGAACTGCTCCTGCTGCGCCTTCAGGGAGACGATCTCATACTGCTGGTCCGACAGAATCCTCTCCAGCTTGTTCTGAACCGCTTTGGGTATTTTAGAAACCTCCGAGTCGCCCAACTCCTGCAGCAACAGTGCCGCCATTTTTCACCCCGGACAGCAACTGCGAGCATGCGCGGTCTGCGATTTGTGTTTTCGAAAGCTCGCGTAGCATTGTGGGAAATGTAGTTTCTTTTCACGTGGACTTCAGGAGTTGGAACCAAAAATAAAAGATTCCAGAAGGACGTTTTTTATTATGGAGGGCTGAAGATAAGGTCACGTGTCAATGGTAACAAATTTAAAGTTGAAAAACGAGGGTTATTTCCTTTTTGACAGCAGGTGGCGCTATCACTCTCACAACATACAGACTAATGGATCTTGTTTGTTCTTCAGTTCGTATAAATCTTTCATATTTGCAACAGTCAAAGAGATCAGATTAATCAAATCAAAGCAAACTGACAAAAGTGAATTATTTGCAAAGTTAGAAACTGTGTTTTCACATTTGTCCAGCAGGGAGCGCTCTGACTGCATCATATACAGTCACACTCACTCATTAATGTCCTGTTCTTCATAATAGAACCAGAACCAGGAATGTGTGCGGGTTTAACAACATAACGAATAATTCACACTAGTTTTACAATCACACATATATATTTGTAACACAGAATGTCATAAAATGTATTTCAGGCTAAAATGAAATATATTAAAATTCCTTTAGTATTCTCTTCCAGAAATTCATACTGGTTTAAAACATGTAATGAGATTTAGAAAGAACGGTTTTATAAAAAATAACTAATGTTTACGATAGTGATTCCAATTTGAGTTTTATTATCTATATAGATTTTAATTTTATACATTCAATAACGATTGACATTGTGTTCATCCCCTGTGACATGTTCTAGAGTAAATAAAATTATTATATGTTCCACGTGATTGATCATCCGGTTATACAAAATGCATTTTTGAATCTACACATGCCTGGGAGGTATTCACACCCTGTCTGGACCAGTTTTAAAAAGCACTTCAGAGGTTTATTGATTAATAACCAAGGCGATGCTGGGACACAAAAGACTGATGGCACGTACACAAGGTAAGGCATGAGGCGCCCCTCAGGCAGCAGATATTTTTTCCCATTCATCTGTCACGCCTGGATACCGAGATGTACAGTAACCTACAGCAACCTCGCCGTACAAACTTCTTAATGAGTCAGCCGTGTTGGTTGTTGTCAGCACTTGTCATGGGAGTGAAACCCGGCAGCACGGACCCTGCAATTTGAAGTGTTTCGAGATGAGGTGTGGTTCGTCTTAACAAATGATTTCCTATTCTAAGCCCTCCATAACACTGAACAAATACAACAGCGATTTGTCTCTCTCTCTCTCTCTCTTTGAAAGGAATTCAAAAGAGCTTTGAAGTTGCAATGATTCAGGTGCTTTTATCCATTCCCACACCCCTGCTTCCACTTGGCGTCTCCCATTCATCATGGCCTTCGGAAGTCAGCCCAGTGTGAGAAACACCAGTAAGACCAACCCAAAGGTGGCTCGTGTTATGCGGGGGTGCATGTGTATTTTAATCTGCAGCTTTTCTCCATGCTAACATCCTCTTATCACTCATCCTTCTCTCTCTCTTCCCTCTTCATTAACATATTTATGTTTATCAATAACTCATTGATACTCTGTGTTTATAGCAGTTGCCTCATCTCCAGTGTTTCCATTCAGTAGTAGTTTGTTTTGTCAACGTGCGTGCAAGTTGAATCTCATCAGGAGTAAATACTTCATACAATAACATTTACATCATCACTAAATCACCGAAAATAGTGAGTCACGAGGACCTTGTGTCACAATTATCCACACAAAGGGACTAAAATAAACCTTGATTTATGATGACAGCCAGGCAGTGCACCCACTACCCCTTACATCCGCTGTCCATATTTGGTCAGAAGGGCCAAAGTGCCTCAAACCGGGTCTCCGCTGGCATGTCGTGACATCACCTCAGTTGTTGTTGTTTTGTGTGGGTGAACTAGAGCATGGCAGCCGAGCTTTCCAAGAGTCCAAACACCAATAAGTACAAAAGCGCTCCAATCAGCGGGGCAGTGTAAACGAGGAGACTGGAATCCAAACGTCAGAAACGGGGGTGGGATCAGGTGGCCGTCACGAGGGGTAAACACGGAGGTAAACATTTGTTTGAGGGGAGGGATGAGTCAGATCAGGAGCTGGGGCCCGTTCCAAGAAGCAAGGTCACTGCTTTTTCTGATGCAACTTTGCAACACACATCCCCAAAATTAGAAACTGATCAAAAGCTGCTCTGAATCTTACTCAAAAAAGTTAACCAGACAATTTAGTAAAAGGGTTCTGCAGAATATTGTTGAAAATACACATAATAACACAACTATAAGCTGTTTATTTTTTTATAAATCCTGAGTTTACAGTTGAGTCATAGTGAATCTTCTCAGTGGCCTCAGCTGAACTTGCTGAACCCTCACGGTCTCTGCTGGAATAATATTGGAATAATGCCACGTATACATTAAATACATGATGGGTGGCTGCAGCTCAGAGGCATTTTCCTACAAGGAGGCTTCTATCGTCGGCGTGAACTTTGTGTGCCAGCGGTGGCACGCATGCAGTGTGTGAGGGGTGAAAACGCTGGCTGTCACTTTTCTCACATCGTGCTGAGCTCACGGGTCGTGTTTGGGCACCTCGTGAAAACTTCTCGCCGCTCAGAAGGCTCTTGTGGGAGGTCTCAGAAAAATGTTTTGATAAAACCTTAGACACGCTACCGTGTGAAAACGAGGTGTTGCCTGCTAGGGGCTATGCAAACCCTGCCAGATGCGGTACTGTGGAAACACAAACACATGTATATCCTCGGAGAAATATGTTAGAGTATCACGGCTCACTCGCTTTTGACTCTGGATCAATTAGAAGTCAAGAGCCTCCTTTGCAGGCAATATGTCAGAAATTATTTGGGCTTATTTATCTGAAACCATTAAGTAATCACCTTCAGACATGTTCAGAGTTGCATTTGAAAAGGTATAAAGCTGGCATGGAGTGTGTGATCCCATATTATCCAATCTAACAGTCAAGATGATTATAACCCTGTTTGACATGGATCTAGAAAAGTGTAACAGTTACAAAACGTTTCTATTTACATCCACAGTAACGTTCACATGGTGTTTGCACTCCTCCGACAAAACACGTTTAGAGTCCATAAAACTGAGCCTTTCTGAAACACTTGTAGGAGAACTGGCTTCATCAAACAGTAGATATGTGGACTATGCATCTTCATTATATTCCTGATCAACCATTACATGCAAAGGTTATAAATTATGAGTATTCAAACAGAGAAGGCGCTGCTACCTGTAGGGACTGTTTTTCAGTTGACAACAAAATAAAAACATAGAGCAAACCCTTCAACAGTTACTGTCTGAACTTTCAAGAGATTAAACCCTTAATTTAATCAAAAATTTGAAAAGTAATATGGTAAAGTTCACACACCTTCATAAGAATTAGTAAGAGCCAATTATGAGCCTCTGTTCCCTGTAGCGGTAGTTGTGTTTGTGTGTTAATCTGTTTTGGACCGTTTCTACAGAAATTAATTTAATTCATGACAAATCAAATTGTGGATTAGTGCCGCGAGTCTTCACTTTAAAATCTGAACCTTTTATGTTGTGGTTTTGGAATGCCCGCAGCCAACTGGGGTCACGGGGAGGTGAGGTCTATTCCACAAGATGAAGAGTTGAGGTTATTCAACGTGTGACAGCCTGCTCCAGCAGGAGAGAGGAGGGAAGTCCTCTGCGATGGTATGAAGCCCTGCATGTGGGAAGGTTTGTAGTTTGGGTGTTTGTGTATGGATCCCTACATCTGGACCCGGATGCTGGTGGTGCTGGTGACACGTAGATGGTGGGGGCTCCGTCATCTGAGACCCTCTGAAGATATAGATGGTGGCACAGTGGTGTTGATTGAGGAGATGGGTCCATTTTTCCACACTCCATGTGGGGATCACAGATTAAGCAACGACATTAAAAGTGTCTATAAACTAAATTAGCTTTATTGCAACGTTATGTGACTCGACAGGCAAAATTAAAACCCACATACCTGCACCTTTATCGCTGCTCGTAGGCTGGTAGTAATTCCCGTAGCAGTGGTTGTGTTTGTGTGGTAATGTGTTTGGCCGTTTCTACACAATTAAATTCATGACATATCAAATTATGGATTAGAGCTACAAGTCTTAATTTAGTTGTGGTTCAGGCATGCCTACAGCTCACTGGGCTCAAAGGGGAAATGAGGGTAATAAGGTGGTAGAAACTACTTACTTTTAGTCTAAATTATAGACTGAGTGCTTTTACACCTGTTTAAGCCCATAGACAAAAGTGCGGTTAAAGGGAGCTCAAACGGATTAGCACGTTACATCTTGTATAAAACAAAAATGTGCCATTGTAGTTTTATAGAGTGTAGTGTGTATACCAAGGCCCAACAGTTCCCTTATGAAACTACATCTAAATACACTAGATCCAGATAATTATGCTTATCATAAATATCAGTCCCCTAAACATGCCTGATATTTTAAAATTCGAGATCCATGAATTAGGAAAAAGAAGCCATCTTGGGATGTTAAAGGAAAAAAATAAATTAATCCTGTAGATCCGCCCTATGATCTGGATCTGCACCACAATGTAATGGGTTCCTTGTTGGCCATCTTGTTTCATCAGCAGATCTTCGGGTAAATTAAGTGAATACAATGCAACACTTTTTGTACAATTTTATTATTTTGCTATTGTGGACAACATGTATATTAGGCAATGATTCATCATATTCCAGTACAGAGTGTTAAATAGTAACCCACCCTTATAACAACTATATTGACCATTGTGCAGCATTAAAGGAATTGTTGCTGAGTCACATCACAGTAAGAAAACCCATGTTTTCATTTCTGTCTATTGAACTCTTCTCTCTGATGATGTTTAAATAGCAGAGGCTCAATAGTGGGTTTTTTCCACATTGGCTCAGGAAGCTGGAGTTATTTATGTTGGACCGAACAGCTGGAAGATGTGTTTACACCAACTTGTTTCCAGATGTTTCGGCTTCTTCACTCCTACGAGTCCCTGTTTTATTAACCTCTTTTACTGACTTCTTAAAACTTTGGCAAATAACCTTAAGTATACATATGTTTAAATATTCTATCACACGAGGACATTGTCACTTTGTACGAATTCTGCATTTGTAAATAACTTGTGTACAGATCAAATCAAACGCTACAAAAAAAGTCCATGAAACACTTTTTACAGGTACATACAGCTGGCAACGTTTCCTAAAATAACAAAATAAAACATCTCTGTTATAGTTACAGCTGGTTTGGTTTTGTTTTGGTGCTGATGAGGGGGATATCTGATATACTGTGTTTCTTTTACAAATTGATTCTGTATCTCCTCACCTTATCCTCACCCATATTTGAGAGCACCATCATAAACTGGATGTAAAATGTCTCCTTTACAGGACAGCCCTAAAAAACCAGTGAGCAATAGACTGTGTATGAAGATGGACGATGTGTCTCCACTTCTCCAAGAAAACCAAAAATATCCCAAATATGAATTCTGCCATCTCGAACATTTGGAGCCAGTGTGTGTGTGTCAGTGTCGTCCATTTTTATATAAAGTCTATTGAACTAGTAGAGATAATAACCTGTCTGTCACAGCTCTCTATCCCAGACAGTTTCCTTTCCTCCTCCTCCTCCGCATGTTTATTCAACATCGTTTTCCTCTTCCTCTTCCGCACCAGGCATCTCTTTCTCTGGCAACAGGCCATAGCTGTTGAGGAAAGCCTCCACATCGGTGGCGAAGAACTCCTCGCTTAGGTGCTGCATGCAGGCCAGGAAGTTCCCCAGTAGTTCTCCCGCCTTGTAAACCAGCAGGGTCGGCAAAACCTCGTCTGAGAACCGCTCGCCAGCACCGGACGAAACAGCATCGATCCTGCAGAACTTCACGGTGGGGTACTCGGTGGCCAGGCAGTCGAGGCAGCTGTTGAGCTCCTCACAACCTTTGACCCCGGCCTTGTAGATGTGGACAACCACCACCGTAGTGTGGTGCTCCTTCTCGATGACCTCTAGGAAGGCCTCTCCACTGTCCAGGTCGTGCACACCTTCAAACTTGGGCCCAAAGCTGAGCTTATCGTGCATCTCCTGCATGCACCTCCGTCTGTATTTCTTGAGACAGCCTTCATCCTCCTCCTTCAGCAGCTCGTACTCCTGGACACTCATCTGGAAACATCAAAATATAATTAGACCAATTGTCACCATCCTTAATGGGGATGAAACTACAATATTTGTCACTACAAATGTTGGTGGAGAAGCTCATCAGCAGACTTCTTTCTTGCAGATCAGTATCACAAACACACTGTCCTCAGATCCGATCATTTGTTCCCCTTCAGAATAAAAGTCTATCTTTGTGTGGGCTCTACCTTGCGGGCATTTGATCTGGGGTCGTCGCTCGCCGTGTGAGCAGATGACATCTGTCTGAGCAGTTCCTTTTTTGCAGGTGGCAAGTTGTCCTGGTCCATACTCTCCAGCTTAAACCTCCTCCAGTCATTGATGACTCCTTTTGGACCTATAGAAAAAAGATAAAAACAATTTGCACTTATTCATTTAAAACTTTCATCCATTTTTACTTGCATAGGTTCCTCATCATTTTACTCCTATTCTTCTTCTAATATTCAAAACTGAATTAGCAATTTGTCAAATCTGTGAAAGCTCAATATACGGTTATTTTTATTGGTTTATTGTTAGTTGATATCTCAAATGATTAAGTAAGTCACAGTAAAGACTAATGGAGACATGTCGGTCGTAGTTTAAGGCATGATCTCAAACTTTATTCTTAAGAAACCAACTGGTCTGAGGTATATGTGACTTCAACTCAGCGTCCTGTTGTGGGGATTAAAGCGTAATCTCAACCTTCTAAGAAGTTCACTAACTGCACCAGTGTTGCATAAGAGAAAGAAGATTAAAGCATCAGTCAAACAGATCAGGTCTGTACTCGGCTCAGTTTAGGTTCTGTTCAGATATCTGTTCAGAGCTGTTTGCTCCGTGAACAGCGCTTTTGTCCTCATAAATATATCTTTTCATAAACACATTTTGACTTAAGGTACAAATCCCTCCTGAATATCTGATAAACAAGATCAGACCAACAAGCACAGACGACAGAAACCAGGTTGTGTTGCTGTGAGATATTAAAAAAGAAAAGCCTCTTCTCACCTGTGTGGGTCACGTTCGCATCCGATTCACTCATCCTGTCACTCATGTTTTCTGGTTAGCTACCTGTGAGACAAAGGTCAGAATGAGTTAAAGGAATTGGACATGATCTGCAGAATGACTTCTAAATTAAGTCACAATAACGCCATCGAGGTCCTACAATCTTTGTTGTTCTCCGGGCAGACAATGGCGTAGGTGCAGATTCTGGTCTTTGCACTGTGACTTAGCTGCTGGACACCAAGTGAGTCCCATGATATTTAATTAAATTAACGCAGTCTAAGAGGATTAGTGCACTGCAAGAGATCTGTTTAAGTTTGCTGTGAACCCTCAGTTACTGTTTACTGGTACATTTGAAAGCCAAATCATACGTAAGACAGTGAATAATAATAGGAAAATGGATAGTTTGATTACAATAATATATTTACTGTGTACAGTGTAAAAAATGCAGGGAAAAAACTAGTGTAAAAGCTGAATGAATGGTTGTTTTATTTATGTCAGTGTCTCTGGTCACTGGACCAGCAGCTAGTATGACGTACGCCGAGCCAGTATCTCATTGGATTAAATTGCCCTGTTTGAATTAGTGTCGTCTTCCCTCTTGTGTGCAGTCACGATGCTGATCTGGTCTGATGATCTCTGTGACCTCCACAACCCCCAAATCCACAAGTACTAAATGTCTCTGTTATTTCCTATGCCCGTGAGTGAACAGCTGACTTTCAGTTAGACACAGACCCATGACTAAATTCAGCACAGACAGAAAGAATTCCTTGTTCGTGTTCTTCGCATTGAGCCATTGCTTTTAAAAACAAAAAAGAAACAGAACCTGCAAAACCATTTTAATTCGATCCTTTTTGTTAATACACGTGTAAATGTTAAATGATACACATGGGAAATCAAAATGGCCCCCAGAATCAGATTTGAATATATGTAAAAAAAGGTACATAGACCGACTTATCTTCTAATACATCAATCCAAAACCAAACATATTATTTTCTATAAAAACATTTGTTCACAATTATGAAATGACTTATGACTAATGAATAAAGTTCCTCTTACCTCCCACAGTCCCAGTGAAGTCGTCCCTTCGTGTGAGTAGCTAACCTTGCTCTGGTCGACACTGAGCTATCTGTTGCTGGACGGTGTGTGTTTTAGTCTGCATGCGTGTGTCTGTTCCAGCCAATGAGCTTGTGTCTAATGGAGATTTCAAAAAGGACCCTATAGACCAAACAGAAATAGAGCACAGATCCTAAGAGGATTTCACCTCAGGAATTAGAAGCCTCTACTCTCGATAAAGGCCGAGCTACACCCATTGAAGAGAGAGAGAGGAAGATAAAGACAGGGAGAGAGAGAGAAAGAGAGAAAGAGAGAGAGAGAGAGAGAGAGAGGGAGAGAGAGATGGAGAGGAGAGAGAGGGAAAGCGAGAACAGATCACCTCTTTTTCTCAAAAGATGTTTTTCTTTTACCAGAAATGCAATACATCAAATGATTGGTTCCTCAATATGAGCCTTGTCTATTCAAAAGCAGAGCATATGGACCCGAAGTTCTAAATAAAACGCTTTAGTTAGAATTTCAAAGTTTTTCCAGGCACGACAATGAACACATGACTGCAAGCCTTTTAAAGCACAAACCACCAACATAGCTGCGGGTGAAAAATGATGATTTATCATGTGACTGTTGATTATTTTTGTACCGTAACCTCCTCTCTCATCTCAAACTGGGATTTTCCTCGTAAAGAATAAATTAGGTTGAGACATTTATTATACTTGCAAAGATGTAAGAATGTTTTTGTGGTTCAAAAATTATGATTTTCTGCAAATGCAGACAAGAGGAGGAGCATCTCGTCAGAGCTAAATCATGTTTTACCATGTTGGTTGTACTAGAAACAAAAATAATCAGGTTATGCAAGAAATAAGTCATAAGGTTGACTTGAAACTTATATTTAATTGTTTATAACAAGATGCCTGTTGTTCTGAGATGTTTTAGGACAATGTTAAAAAATCAATACCAGCATGTACAGGCACTCAATTATAAGTATTAGTCCTGCATCAAATGCTTACTGATATTAGTAAAATTAAATCATAATAAGTATTATTTCTGATGTATTCAATACAATTCAAGCAGTTTTAATGTTGTACCTAATGGAGTGATATGCAACTTGCTGGAAGGATGTAATGTGGTTCAGGAAAGAACCAATACAATTACGGTAAATCTGAATAAGGTAAATCCAGGGATTTAAATAAAACATTGCGAGATTTATCAAAATTGTCATAATCATCTTCCTCACAGAATAATTTGTGGATCTATGAAACAAACTCGGGATGTTTAGAAGACTGCTATTTGTGAGTATTTGTAATTTGATGCATATCCAGATAAAAATCCAGATCTAGTGAACTTAAATGTGGTTTTATAAGGGGACTTTTAAGGGGGTTTTATGTGCTTTAATTGTCAACAACCAGAGGGATGCACAGAGTGGTGTTTTATGCTACACTGTGACAGTGTGAATAAATAGTAGAAAAGTCCAAATGTTTCACCTTTGAACAAAATGTTTTCAGAAACAATACATATCAGTTGGGATCTTTCCTTAATCCACAATGTGAAGAGAAACACCACAGTCACTCTTCATTCTTCACCTGCAACTCATTGTAAGCTGCTCTTAAGTAAGCTGTTCCCGTGTGCGCAATCACTGCAGTGCCAAGGGGAAGAGTAGGTGTTCCCCACACAATGTTGTCTCGACATTCTGTCCTGCGTCCTGCCTTTATTGGCTTAAGGGATTAGCAGACCTGTTTTATTAAGGCACAGGGTTTGCATCCAATTTATAAGGTGAGGTTTTGTTACTCCCAATCCCTCAGATTACCTAAAATGGAATTCAGCTGTTTATTTAGAAACTTCTGTGCTAAAATTATCCGTCAACTTTGGCTTAGGGTCCAGTTTTAGCTGTGCCATACATCTCACTGTTGATCTATTTGTAACAAAAGAGGCAAAGCCAATATAGGCAGATAAGTTAAATGACTCTATATATTGTACATATATGAAAATAAACGTTAACCGGTCAGTGGTGCAGTACAAACACATGGACCAGTATTCACACAGACAAGCACACATACAGAAAAACAACCATAAATCATGTAAGCTCCCCATCAGAGAGACTGGTGATTCCTGGAGGACAATGACTGAACTCACATGATATGATGTCCACACAACAAAGTGATGTGTTCTTAGCTTGCTATAGGTCAAAAGCCAAATATGTGCAGGCCCACGTCAACAAAAGACATCTCTCCAAGACGAAACACAAGCAGAAAGGGAAATAGGTGAGCATTTGCATGGGAGTGGGTCAGAGTGTGTTTGGGTGCACGGGGTTCTATACATGTGCATGGATCATTGGATCACCTCTCTTGGCCGGCTGACAGGGAGACACCAGGTCGGTCCTCTGACGTCATTTTTTAAACACTAGAGGTCAGCCTTCCACCTTCATGATCCGGGTTCTGGCTGTGACTTAAGTAACTATGCTGCATTGTGGGAAGAAGCTTAATTAAATTTGTACTCGTTGAACAGTCAAAGTGGTGATGGTGAGGATGGATGCTGAGGTGAACCGACATTTTCATGTTCAGGGTTGGCTGTGGTACAAGCTTGTGCCGTAGCCTCAGATGAATCACCTGTACAGTTGGCAAACCCCTTGGAAACCTTTAAGCTCTTTGTGGGTCAGGGTTGTGGGTCCATTGTTGCCAGGAGAAACAAAGAAAAAGACACAGTGGAGACGCGGAACCGCATCTTTATTTTCTTTCACACAAAGTTGGTTTTCCAGTAAAAAAAAACGGCCTGAACATCCCAGAAATGTTCCTGTTTGATCCTGGATAAAATAAGCTAGTTGTCAGAGGTTAAAAAAACAACCATGGCATTTCATTGCATTGTTCAACCAGACTTGGAACACATGCAGCAGTATGCCAAAGGTGAAGAGGATGTCATATGAAAGAAAGAGCCCTAACACCAGTATTTCTTTGTTGGGTTTATAAATATGCATTAACGTCTACCACTAGGTCCCCACCAGGCCGGGTGAGGGTGAGTACAGAGAGGGACCATAATCTTAAAAAAGTAATGGGGTCCGATCAACTTCAGCTGATTTCTAACTGGTCAAGGTCTGGTTTAAGGTTAGGGTTAGACACGTAAAGGTTATCGTTGGAGCAAGTCTCCCACAGGTGAACGTAAGTGTATGTGTGTGCACGTCACCCTCTGTCTCTCCTGTAAGTATTTAGACGCACAATATGAGTTTACTCATATGAACTGCGTGCTCCATGACATACATGTATGTTACATCCTTTCTGAAAGCCTATACAATTACAAGTATTTACTGCTTTCCATACCTTCATGTTGAGGTGTGTGAAGCAGGCACTTTTCTTTTTGGAGGCCCGCATATTAATTACACAGGTGATCAACAATCAAACTTGGAATGTAAATCTCATGTTGCCTGTGTGGAAAGACAAATCCATGTGGGTACAAAGGAAAGCAATTCCAGTTCTGTAATTTTCCTCTGTTCATGTGCGTTTCCTTCTAATATTTCTTCACCCTTGTGGTGGCTACGAGAAATGAGAGTTGTCCTCGTATTATGACAGCTGTAGGCTGTTACACTGTTATGAGAGACTGCCTGAAAGTCCAGCCTTGCTTTATTCGAGGCCCACTGCCAACACATTTCTGTGACTCAGACGGTTTCTCTTTCCAGTTCAGCGATGGAGATATTCTATTCTGGCTGGGGCCCGTTGCCTCTGCATCAACTGGCTCAGTCTCATTGCATCAACTGTCTGAGTCATGGTTTTCCTTTTTAATCTGTTAAACTGGCTCCGGGAGAGGACGGGCAAATACAGCTTTGTTGTTTAAAACCCCCCAAAATAAATAAACCAACCGGCAATGTATTAATAATAATTTAATTCATTCTTTTTAGTAGACAACTTATTAATGGGCCAGCCAAACTAATATTACTTTTTACGAGTTATTCTGCAAACCAAATAAATAGTTCCAGCAACTCAAATGTCCTTCAGGGTGGCTCCGATCAGCAGCATGCCTGTCAGGGTCTGTGAACCTGCATTCAAATCACACAAGTTTTGCTTGTCATCACTGACAAGAATCACAACGACTGTCATGAAACTAGATATGTATTGTTGCTCTGACGTGGCTGAGGGGGAGAGCACTGTCTGCCTGCCAAACAAAAGATCGGCGGTTAGATTCCCAGTCTTCTCCATCTTCATGCCAAAGTGTCCTTTGGCAGCTGCTGAACCCTGAATAGAACTTCATCGATGCTGAATGCACAAATTGGAAGTCGCTTTGGATGAATTGTAATGGCTGGGGTTTGAGTGCTGACACGCACGTACAGACACCCCACTCCAACAGATGCAATTTGTCATTAATGTAAATCAGAACCACATGTTTTATTGAGAAGTGCAGTTCGAAGGCTCAGTAACTTTCCTTTGCCATCATCTACAGATTCATCAGCACCATAATCTCTCATTGACAAATAACAGAAATTCAGAATACACTGGAAGATGTGAATTTTATCGCAAAAAAATAATATATGAGGTCACGTATAGCCACAAAGTGCTGTGATTCACTCTGGATGCTTGCGTGTGTGTCTGTGTGTCTGTGTGTGTCTGTGTATGTATTGTGCAATAACAGAACTGGTCCGGCATGTTTTCTGCGTAAGAGGGGGGAGGGAATGACGAGGCACCAGTCACTCCCACCACCCCCTCTGGCCAGCCACTGTCGCTACGAGGACCCCCCCCCTACCCCTGTCACTGTTTTGAGATCTCAGGGAAAAAGTGATGCACACTTCTAAGATATATGCCACAGTAATCAATACGTTTTCTGACCTGCCACTGGGGGGAGCTGCAGGTGCATAGAGTAAAGCCACTGAGGTCTATGAGAGGGTGATGATGAGCAGATTCATTCATCTTTTTTAACGTCTCTCTGGAATTATAGGGTGATTAATAAAATGAGTGAAACCATGACATCATAACCTCACCTGTGCCAATCTGTTTATCATAGTAGTCGCGTAATTAATCAGGAATTTGAGTTTTGTGTTGTAACAAAGCTTTTGGCCCCTTCAAAAATTACCCAAGTTTGTGAAAGCAACTTTTTATGACACATAGTTACATTTTGTATATATAACACAGGCTTTTTTATATGCTTTTCATATAGACACAGAAATATACACATGACTTTCTTATATATATACAATATGAAACCCCGACAGAAATAGAGGTTACCTATGCTAACATATGTTAAGCTAAGGCAGGCTAAGCTAATACAAGTTAATATAAGTTAAGATAACATCAGATAAAGACAAATACATTAAACAGTGTCTTGCATACAGTATGAAGCAAAACATGAAATAGTTTCAAAATAAGCTATGCTAAGCTAAGCTAAGCTATTATGAGATATGATAGGACCCATAAACATACAGACACTTACAGTAGGAAGCAAACTGTTATAGAGGAGAAACATAAGTTCCGCCAAGGTATAAAATAAGCTAAACTAAGATAAGCTAAACTAAGATAGGAAGCTAAGTTGAGATAAGATAAGATCAAGATACATAAATATACATATGAACATTGCACTTCTAATAAAAAGCTAAATGGAAATATAGGTACAACATAAGCTGCACTAAGCTAATACAAGGTAAGATAAGATAAGATAAAATAAGATATATTAATATACACATGAGCATCTTGGACATACAACATGAAGCGAAACAGAAACAGAGGAAGTACCTGACACAAACGAATACAAAATAAACCTTTGTTTTGGAAATACAGTAATTAAAGTAATTACAAATGACAGAGGTTACTATAGCGACCAGCTTCCTATACTTTTTGCATGAGTCAGTGAATCTAATGGACCAGTTCAAACCAGCCGCGGGTTCACCGACGGGCCCCTCTGTCAATCCTGTGGTTTTTCACAGATCCCCTGCAAGCTGTGACAGCGGACCACACGTCACTGCACGGCACTCTGGAGAGAAGTCTCTGAGCCCCAGTACCAGTTCAAACACCAATACTGGTTTCTTTTGATCTTGTTTAATGAATTGGAAAATATCTGTCGGACCTTTATCTAAAAACACATTTATCTGCCTGAGCTTTCCTTTTTTGGTCAGGAAGTTGCTTTCAGCCTAGTTTATACTATTAAACTTTTTTTAAATATATATTCTTTTTTCAGATTTTTTTTACGCACATTGTGTAGTTGGTGCAGCAGTTACACACAGCTGCCCCAGTCTCATGCTGGAGAGGTTTGCTTGGAGGAGGTCATTAAACTGACTAACTGTTTTCGGAAGTAGCTCGGAACACACATATTACTGACAGAAACCAATTATTCTTTCTCCAAGGAACTATTCTAAGGCTTCACTGCAAACCACTCCCCTTCCATTTGTCCTTCCATTACGGGCCTTCTCCCTCCTCAGATCCAGTGCGATGATTCATCCACTGCAAATATGCAAACAACCCACAAGGGCTTCTATATGGTTTCCCAAGCATCATCTCTCTCACTCAGATGTTAGGAATTCCTTCAGTGCAGTACCACATAACTTAAATAACATTATTCAAACATGACTCCCACACAAATCCGAAAAACGTCAGAGAGGTTTACACACGTTCTATCAGTTGTATATGAGCCTGTGCTTTTTGTTATTTCGTGTACATGGCCACACATACACAGCAATAAAACAGATTGATGGGAAATATTCAAACCTGTGTCAGAAATTGTGAAAGGAATATTATTTCTATTTTTGCATTGGTAATATGTTGTTAATTGACACGTTTGGCAAGTGATACATCTGTTTATACTGAAACATCCGGAAAACATTCACATACAACATATTTGTTTTTAGTACAAGTATCTGATCTCGCTGTTTGAATCTTGGTTATGTTTAGGCCCTCACAGCACTTGGTTAAGGTTCGGGATAGATTGTGGTGATATACAAAAGAGGTTAAGGCCCTACATGTTTACATTTAAACAAAAGCAGGATCTTTTGTTGCCTAAACCTAACCACAGACGGGACTGATGTCGCAAACCCTGGCCACCATCTAACCCAGCCGCCTTGTTGGCATTAATAAAAGCTGCTCTTACTTCTTTAATTTAAAAAAAGAAAGAAAAGAATACACTGTGGCATTAGATTGCATATTTATAAAATTTCTATGAGACAGATAAGCTATATTTTATATTCTTCATATTTTCAAAGATAAAAAAAACAACATAAAAAGACACAAAGCAACAATTTATTGATCCAACGTATATTTATACATTACTATATATTGCCTGTGTAGGTAATGCTCTGATAATGCTGTAAGTCACAAAGCACCATTGTTGTTGCAGTGTAGTTTATTTTAGTCAAGCCCTTATATGGCTGCTGTAAATACTCACTGGTGCCCTGTATGTTTTAAACTGAAGTTACAGTCCCTCTAAAACTGCACCACTCCTGTTAAAATGAACAATTACTAAACACCAAAGTGATCTGCCACGTGTATGATGTAGTGAGATTATCTTTCTATAATCTGAAGAGATACTTACATGCTGGGTTTCTGTTAACCTGCCCGCATGTGAGTGTGAACCACACTCATACATGTATAGGACCAAGTGGGCACATCCTTCATCACCTCAATCCTGGGGCAACACGAGAAACATATTTTTACGCTGATGTTATGCGGTGAGTTACCTTTCACCTGTGTTGTGACAACACGTTACAAATATTACACATCATGGAAACATTTGCAGGTTTTTTCATTGGAAAGGTCATGGGTAAAGTCTCTGTGACTGACAAGACAATGGGTTATAACCCGGTCAACACAAAGCATAACTGGGCCATCGCTTGTGCAGGAAAAATATCAAAGAGGTTTGTCATTATTTATTCATAAACACCCTGCGATACATTTTCAACATTTGCATAAAATTGGAGAAAAGTTAGTTTACTTTATAGTTTTAGTTTTTATAGTTTATCTCTCTTCTGTCAACATAATTTCTCGGACAGTTTCCAGCAGATAGTTCTTAGACCTTTTTTTAACCACTTGTCATAAGGAAATAAACTTGAATAAATAGTAGAAAAGAAACGAAGACAAGTCAAACTATAGAAGATTCCAAGAAATCAACAGCTCTCGCTGGTCAGCTGGTATCGGCTCCAGTTCCCCAGGTGACCCTCAGAGGATAGGCGCTATAGATAATGGATGGAAGGATGGATGGATGGACCAATGGATGGATGGATTGGATGGATACCCCAGAAACACATTAATGTAACAGTATTACAATTTGCTTATTCATAAGAGCTTGGACAATACAATTGAATAAGTAGGAAAAGAGTAGCTGACGTTCACACACCCACACACATACACACACACACAGACACACACTCAGCTGTCATCAAACCTACGTGCTGATTCCGGGCTCCAATTAAGCATGGCTTTGCTTTTCTCAATGTGCTTCCAGTCCAGGTCTCTGGGTTTCCTGCGTCTGTCCTGCCAAACTCTGCACCCTGTGGAGTTTAATTCATTGAGCTTTCCAACTAACACAAACAGGTCATTTCATTTAGATGACCAGCGAGAGATCAAAAGAAAAGACAAATGTTTTATTCTTATCAAATAGTAAAGACTTACTCATGAGATAGATGTTGGTTTTCAGAGGAATGTTTCTCACGTTATGTGGAAAGGTAAAAAGAGGTGAGCAAATACAAATGACTTACCCGCAAGGTATCTCAACTCGAAAACACCCTATTACTAACCTGGGAAAACATTTCAGACTCCAGATCAAATAACTGACTGAACTGAAGTCAACTCTAAACCGATACCAGTCCGTGTGTAGCACAGGTAACTGTCCCCTGTGCGGAGGAGTGATGGGATTTTTCAGGAATGTGCAAAAAGATGATATCGTTTTTATCTTAGATTCCTATGAACTTCTGCAAAATGAACATTCCACTTTACAACAGGGGACAAATAAATGTTCATGTCCAGGAATAATTGTTCTGATGGACTTCCTTGTTTCCTCTTGTGTATCAGTGGGGTAGTGTCATATGTCTGCTATCAGTGTGTGTGTGTGTGTGTGTTCATGTGCGTGTCTGTGTGTGTGATTGTCTGTGTGTGTGTGTGTTTGTGTGTGTGTGTGTGTGAGAGAGAGAGAGAGAGCGAGAGATAGAGAGAGAGAGAGAGAGAGAGAGAGAGAGATACACAAAACATATATTTTAAAGAAATCCTACGCATCAGTTTTCAGATAAAATGTATTATTAAACATAGTTTACATAGATAGCTTCCATGTTGTTTCAATAGCAAATGCAGGTACACGAGCGCCCATGGGAGTGTTTGAGGTGTGGCTCCTATCCTGAGGCAGACGGAAGTGACTTTGAACGACAAAAACGTCTGAAGTCAGTGGTGAAGTATATCGATATTATTTTCTACGCACATTGATAAGTTGGTGATGTGCATCTATTTGGAAAAACGTGAGAGGAAAAGAATAAACCCCAGCCCAAGAAAATCAAAACCTGGCTCTGTTCTCGCCTCCGTTCTGACTAATGAAGATTTCAATGTTAGATCATCGGTATCCAGCAGTTACACACAGATCAGACTCAGTCTCATGTTGGAGAGGTGCGCAGGGAGGAGGCCATTAAACTGACAAACTCTTTTCCCGAAGTACATTGAGACACGACTCGAACTTCCAGTGTTTCAGGTTCCTGAGATCAAGTCTTATCAGGTCGAGTTAAGGTCTGAGAGACGAGTTTTATAAACAGAGATCGTCTCCTACATCACTGGTGTGTGATGTCATCATCTGTGTCTGCTCCTTTAGGCCCTTAAGTGGTTTTGTATAATATATAACATTGTGATGTGTGTACGTCTGATAGATGAGTAAGTGGGTGCCACGAGTGAGTATGTGCCAACGACGTGATATGACGGCAAGTTTGCGTGACTTCTGGAAGGCTAACAGCTGTTTTTGTGTCTTTGTTGTGTTGTTTTGTCATCGTGTCACGTGATGTGGTTTTTGCAGCAGGTCTCTTACCCCCTGTGTGACCTTAAAAGGCTCTGGGGAGAGCTACTGTAGGTACTTTCGGTCTCCTGTGAATTACACGTCAGCTCAAACATGCGGCTTGGTCGCGAAGGAAACAATCAAATGCCAAGTATTCCTCGGGGCTGAGACAATGAGGGTCAGACCCCGGCTCGAAACAGTCAATCACCTGTTCTTCAGTATTTGTTTGCTTTAGTCCCTCTTTCTCTCTTTCCATTATTTAATTTATTTACTGTTTTTCCTTCTCAGCACGACACGTGGACCAAGGTGGAACTTCCTGAATAAATATTAAGAGATGAGAAGTTAATAATAAATAAATAAATCAATGAGCTTGTCGGTCAACAGTGGAAAAAACGATTAACCTGGTTTCCCATTAACCAAATGGCTTTCACCTGATGTTGCCTGGTATTTCATTTTCCCAATGAAAAGCAAATGTGTCAGAGCACGTGAAAAGATAAAGATGGACAATAATGTTATTTCTTTCTCTTGTGTTTCACTGTGTTTGGATTTGTCTCTTGCTTTTCCCTTCCTCCCTTCGAGTGGCAGAATCCTCTCACTTGCACATAAACAGTTTACAGCTGACTCTCTGGATCAACTCCCCTGCCCATTACAGGAATCCTAATAACCAGGTTAAACATTAAGCCGAAGAAAACCCCCTAAAATCCCAATCGCTCAATCAGTTACATGAGAGAGAACTCGTTGTCAATGTCCCTCTCAACAGGAATCTCACCTGACTGGCATCTACTTTGCCCCAGGCCGTCCCTCACAGGCACTATCACCCAAACCATCAGATAATTGAAGGAAAACAGAAACTGTGAGTGTATCAAGACCGAATCCAAACCGTGTTTGTTTCGAAAAAGAATTACCTCATTAACGGTGACTAATGTGAATCTTACCTGAGTTTCCCTAAAGGCAGCAAAACACTTAAAGCCATCACAACAGTATCTCAGCATTAGATGATCAGTTTTTTTTTACGTGACAGTACAACCAGTGTTTTGAAGATTTCCCCTCGGGCAAGAAGTGACAGGTGCTTTTTGTCACATTTTCTGGCGTCTTATGGCAGTTTACCCGTCAGTATAACAGTGGGTTTACATGTTCTCACTAGGGCAGGATGTCTTCTCTTTTCACCCATTTCTTTATCTATTTCCCCCTCTCCCTCTCTTTCACAGCATTATTTCCCACTTTCCTGGTGCATCGATTGGAGGGTCATGCTTTTTGGTTTCCTGGGAAACTTTCAATCTGCTATTAGTTAATTTCTTTGTTTTTACCAACCCCTGAAGGAAGGATCTGTCTCTGACATGGTCCACCGTGCCCTATAGGTTGTCACTAAATGTGTCTCTCTGCTTTCTGGTGAATAGGTTGTGCACAGTAGGTTGTTTTTCAAGTGAGAATGAACCAATGCATTACAGCTGAGAGTAGTTGCGGTTAGGGGGGATTGTTCTCTGCAGATTCATCGCCCCTCACACTGTTCTCACACTGTTTTTATTGTAACCAGTTCAACACATAGTTCCAAGAATTGTGATGCTCTCCCACTGATGTGCCGAAGCATCTGAGAACTTCTGCAGTCTCCGATAATCCATGTTGTTGATTGTGTCATTTAAACCTGCACATGTAAGCGACAAGTGGCTTCCTGTGGGTCGGTGCCAGTTCACGTGCGGAGGCGGCTGGCGCCAGCTCCCGCTTGACCCCGGGTCCTGCCATCTGCAAGGCGTCACGTAATTCTGGTTTTGGATCCGGGCCTCCCTGCCGGGTCTGGTTCCAGTGAGGTCCAGAAGCGGTCAGAGGGAAAACACACACTGGAGTCTCCTGATCTTTTCAGGGCTCGCGGCCTGCTCATGCTCATTGCACCCACACAAAGCAAGATGTGTTCCCCCTGCTAAATCTCATAGATCGGGGACCCGAGCATGCCCCTAATACTCACCCTCAGGCAAATGAGAGTGAGGAAAACCAATCATATGCTCACACAATTAGGTCATTTCCATGCCGTCACGGAGCAAGTCCCCCCGACAGGGAATCCCAGGGCTGGTCTTTGAAGTCGTGGTCAAAGACTATGAGATAGATGAGGAACCGTTCATCGGGTTCTGTTGAGACGACGACAGATGAACATGGCTTAATTAATGTAGCATCCTGGCTTGTGTATCTGTGTGTCTCTGTGTGGGACTGTGTTTTTAAAACCAGTGAGAGGGGGCGAGAGTAAATGTGCCCTCTGTATCAGCCGGGAGAAATGTGTGATGGATGGGAAAATGTCGCTTCTCATTGTCCGTGTTTAGACGGGATGATGCCTTCGCGGTCTGACTCACTTTGTGCCGGTAGTCACGTCGACATTCCTTCCACCGTGTTTGTTTTGGAATGGGTACCCCGTTTGAACAGCCGGCCTTTTTACTGCTGAGGCAAGGATTCCCGGTCACTCTTGGACCGGGCGCTAATCTTCACACCTCATATACAGTAACAGTCATTTTATCCCCATTGCGGATACATCTCTTCCCGGCAAGGCGTATATCAACTCATGGAAAGGTTATGAAACGTACAGAGTGTCACCGCCTGCACGCAGCCGTATCCCCATTTCCATTCATATACTATGTTGTGTTAGTAATCTAAAATCCTCACAAAGTGCATCAAAATCCTGTAGAAACAGTACATTGTCTTCCGAACTGTTGCCTTGAATATACTGTAATATTACGCAAGGACACTTATTCTCCCTCTGGCATTTGGACTGATAAATTCTTTCCTTTAATTACCGCATGTAACTTCAATGCAAAGAGGGAGTGGCATAGTGAGAAATTCCTTTTCTGGTCCTCTCCACCAGCACTTATCTGTGAAGCAGGAGCTTATGCCAATGTTGCCTGACAGAATGCAGATCTCCTCGAGCCTGACAAGTGTCTACAGGTTTATATCTGATGTGCTGAAAAGCGAAAGCTGCACAAAGTGATCTATTGTGTGTATAAATGAGTGTGTGTGCGCTGAGGGAATTTGGGGTTGGGATAAAACAACAAACCTCAAGCCCTTTTTGCAGAGTTGTGTAGGAGTTGACGCTTTCTTGGAAATTATCATGTTAATCGCATTAATCTTGTGATTAAGATAATTGATCTGTTGTTCCTTTCTGTGCAAAATCATATGTTGTCGACTTGCACCATTCAGACATGTAGATAAAAATATATTTATAGATAGAGCAGGTCTGTTACAACACGATATGCAAAGCAGGCATTTGCCTGAGACTGCCTGAATTTCGTGAGAACTCTCTTGGATTCTATGATCGGCTTTGAACATGAAGCTACAAAGGTCGGAAACTAACTTTCTGCCAAAAGCTTTTTAATTTTAGATGTTTGGTTGAAGACTGGAAAGTGTGTGAATGATGCACCTGGGATGGTGGTGGAGGTTTGCACAATATGCACCTTGATGATAATTCTCATCTTGTCTCTCATAAAATAATTGTCTGAAGATTAGAATGATGTTGTTGTGTAGCACTTCCTGGTAGTTGAGGGGGGGGTGGGTTCAATGGAGGGCCCCTCGGGTCCCTTTCGACCGGGGCCCCAAAAGTCCCTTGAAATGTTAAGTGCACATAACTGCATGGATAGAGTTTGAGCATGATTCTTTATTCTTGACGCTTGGCAAACTATTGGACAAAATATTAATATCTCATGGTCCAATCACTGCCTTGCTTTATACCACATCTCATGGTGTTCTGCAAGAGGCTAATAATCTGACTGAGATATCACTTTCTAGTTTTCTGATGTATTAAAAGATTATAAATCTTTCTACTACAACTGCCTGGATGCAATTCTTCTGAAGAGATCTTCTAAATTTTATTTTTCCCAACTATTACAACATTTCAGTAGTTCATTGTAATACATTAGTTATAATTTTAAATATGTAACATTTTTAAATATTGAATTACTATAAACTACTGACTATAAAAGGTAATAAAGTGATTACTTTAGCACACATTTAAATCCTATAAAATGCACCTGGTGCTGGCTTAAGATATTGTAAAATGATTAAATTGTAGATATAAATAAGGTATTAATATAATAATAATATATGTCAGGAAAGAGAGGAGACAAGTGCATCATTTCCTAGTAGTATTTATTAGTTTCCAACTTGCAGGTCAACAAGGTTTTTGTAACAGACTTGGCAACAAACTGCCCCATACAATCAAATCAGAACACTTTCATAAAATGGCAATGAAAATATTATACAACAGTGCAGCTCAGACGCAGTCAATAAACAGCCTGAAAAAATAAATCTGTAGAACAATACTGATATGGTTACCACTACTGTTTGTAACATCAGATCAAGAGAGTGTGACATCCCTACTATAGTGTACGACTGTATTGCTGTGGGTTGACCAGCTCACTGTGGTGACTGGACAACCACACACCTGCATGGACATCAGTGGGAGAGCAGCAGTTCATCTGTGGAGAGCAGTGTCATGACCTCTACCGGAAACTGTAAACTAATCTTCAAGTATCAAGTTGTCGTGACCGAGGTCATTAAATCAACTTTTACAGTAATAAACTTAGAATATAATAAATCGCTCAATAAATAAACAACCACAGGCTTTTTGTTCTTGAAAACTAGACAAGAGAAAACACAAAGTTCCATATAAAAAAATCTGTTATCACTTTTTCAATATTATGCTATAAATAGAGTTAACAATAAATATGAAATACGAATAAATAAATAAATAAATACATATATAGATAGATATATAAAATAACCTAACAAAATAAGTAATTAGAGCTCAGTAGTCCTTTCTTTCAGAATGACTGTGGGGTTGATGTCACTGCTGCGTGACTGGGCCGTGCTGGAGTTGATGATCATGGAGCCCGTCTCTTTAATGTCTGTCACGTGGAAGGAGGCCACGGGACAGGGGCCCTGCACGTTGTTGCACACGAGCCTCTGCAGGGAGGCCGTGTTGATGATCTCGAATCCCACGCTTCCTCCGAAGGTGCTGGGCTTCCAGTACTCCGGCGAGCAGATGGCGTTTCCCATCAAACCCTTGAGGGAGTAAGGGGCCCCCATCTCCACCATGGTCTCGCCGAAGATGGCGTTAGGCCTGGGTTTCTCTATGAGCAGGCCCGGGTAGAGCTCCACGGCGTCCACGTGTCCGTACATCTCTTCCAGCACCGCAGCCATTTCGGTCTCTCCTGAGCAACAAAGATGGGAAAAACAGTTTGAGTTAGAGACTCAGTTCGGCTCGTCTCAAGGGTGCAGCGGCTGCAAAGCTCGCAGTGACTTGCTCTCTAACTATCACCACTTCCTTTGGACTCATTAATAGAAACTTCCTCTTCATATTTTACTTATTTTTTCCTTTTCTCTCTCAAATCTCATACATCACATTTAGTTTTTAATCCACATTAGATACAGCAGCAAGAGGAGGAGGCCCTCCTCATGTGTTTATGTCTTACGCTCTGTGATGACAGTCTGCTTACACTGTCTTGAGATGAAATGAACATCTGGGACTTGAGAGTCACGGAAATAAATTCCTAACCTCCAGAGCTGGTGGGGACTTAGACAGGGTCCGAGCTATTTTTCTCAATTAGGAGTAAGTTTTCTATGACACGAGGTTTAATCTTTTGATCTGCGTTTTTTAAAAGGTTGTATTTCGTCCCTGCAGCAGTTAAAGACATGATAATATTATTACTGTGGCAATAATATGGCTTGATGCATTGTTACTTTCAATAATAACCCCCTTCCTATTCCTCTGACCTCTTCCTATAGTTCCACAGGTTTTGTGGGTCATCTCCACTGTGTCTCACCTGTCATGTCTTCAAAAGAGGTGTAGGGCTTCAGGTTGAATCGTCTCCTGTAGGCATTCAGAGACTGGTAACGCATCTTTCTGCTGTTCTCGATGGACTTAATGGCCACGTACATGATGGCTTGAGGGACGTTACGGCCGCCTGCAACCTGGAAAAGAAAAAAAGAGCACGAAAAGTTAGCTTTGCAAAACTTGAAGCAACGACAGCAAACGTCCCAATCTGAAATGACACTGGAAGCGTTTCTTACCCGTCCAGCGACCTGCTTGGTGAATGACTCCACCAGGTGGTTGATGCCGTGCTCAGTCACCACAGACGTGTTGAAGACAAACTGTTTGTAGTTGTAATCGGTTTCCTCGATGTGGAAGGTGTCGGGCATCAGCGGGTGCCAGTGGTACAGGGTGTTGAACTCGGAGGAGATGCGGTTCTGGTACTGGAACTGCTGGTTGAAGAGCAGCTCGGGGTCGAACTTGAGCTTGAAGTTGTAGCCGCTCAGATGCTGCACGTAGTCCTCGATCACGATCTTGATGGTCTCACCTAAAAGAGCAATGGTTGAATATTATATAGGATGCAGGTGCTATAGGTTTTCAATGTCCCACTTGCTTTAAAATTTGTGTTTGGCTCAGTGTTGCTTCACTGTTCATGATGATGTCTCTGCAGAGTTTGAACTTTAACATTAATTTGCTGAACGTGTCAGACAATTTTGTATGTGGAAATGTTAAAATTTCTGTTCCCATAGGTCAAACTTTATGGCAAAGCAGGAGACATTTTGTGTCCAGTCAAAAGTTTGAAACAATATATGCACATTTATCTAATCTGAGAACAAGTAGATTTCATTTAAAAAAAGGTAATGTAAGTTTTTGGGGGATAATCAGCATATAATTCTAATTATTATTAAGTTTCAAGTATTTTTAAATTCTTAAGTAATGTCTTGAAGGATCTTTGACTTAGTATCTGTCTCTAGAAGCTGGCAAACCTGCAGTGATGTTATGAAATATAAAAAACACACCATTTCCTCTTTTCTAATATTGAAAATAAACTCTCACGTCCTTCACTAAACCTTGTTCCTGAAACGCTTCATTATGTGAAACAGGGTATTTTTCTTTTTTTTAGGTGTATACCAAAAACTTCCTCTATTTCAAACTCCCACATAATTACATTATCATCATCTTATTATTGTTTTGATTTGATTTCCCCAGTTGCGGTGCAGCAGTTTTTCTAAAGGAGTCACAAGGACTGCTCTTGAACTCACCAATCAGGATGAGCCGTGTGGTCTGGAACAGTCTCTCGTCGTCCCAGTCGGGATGCACCTCTTTCAGCACGTCGCACACCCGGTTGTGCTCCCGCAGCCAGATGGTGGCATACATCATCAGACCCGGGACCAGGCCGAAAGCCTCGTGGCCCACGGCGAAGCGGTGAGATTCAGGGACGTGAGGAGGGTAGATCATATCAGCGCCCACTTCCTTTACCGTCGGGGGGTACACCTCTCCGTTCATGATCTGCAGGGTGACGAAAGAGAGGAAGCAAACTGTGAGGACACTCGTGTGGTTTGAAGCGTGTGTGTTTGTCAGAGCAGCTGCTGTCTCTCTTCTCATACCTGATATTTAAGCTTGCCGTCCTTGAAGAGCCTGAGCTTGTGCTGCCTCTCCAGGTTGCCTCCGTAGATGTGGTTGAGGTCCACCTGAAAGCAACAACGACGCCATTAGTACATGTTACTTTTTAAACCAATCATTCAGAAAACCTGACCTCCAGTCTGAAAATGTGCTCGTCTTACCCCGTGACCTTGAGCCAGGGTGAAAGCAGGTCCCTTCTTCATGTCGGACTTGAAGAACTGGTGGGTGAAATGCTGGGCGAAGAACGCAAACATCAGGCTGGTGCCCTGCGGGTCGGGGATGAACTGTCTCCTCATCAGGAGCTTCTCCGCCAATTCTTTGGCATCAGGAAGCTCTTTTTTACCTGGAGGAACAGTTAAGAACATTACAGTTAATACACAAACACCACAATACAGAATAAGGCCTGTTTCATTTGGATAAAACTGTTTTTTTTATATTGTGCCAAAGTTTAGTTTTGATGTCTTCAGGTTGAGCTGTGTTCAAGCAGCTTATTTAAACTCTTGTCAGTCAGCCGAATAAATAGCTTCCTATATGATGTAATGGGACCGGGCCACTCTTGCTCAGTATTCAAGAATCTGTGAAAACTGGTTCTCCAGAGGCACAGGGAGTGCTACTCACCTAAAACTCCCATGGGTGTTGGGCAATCCTCAGGTACAGGGGGGAGGGTGCGCGTGTAGTACGACAGGTTGGAATAGGCCTCCCAGTTTTTGTAGCCATAATCCGCGTTGAAAGTTGGAGGGCTATCAATCATGTGGGATCGGGCTGAAGAGGAGGGGGATGAGAGACATTTATTTATATAGCCACCATTGGTATTAAAACTACAACCGCATCTCAGCAACTCGCTTTTACAAATTGTTTAAAGTGCCGAGGAGACGTTTACAATCCATCTAATTTCTGCCTCGGGGCGAGAGAGAGAGAGAGACTCACATGTCAGCACATATCTCATGATGGCATCGCGGAGAAAGGAGATGTTGTTGATGATGTTCCAGAAGCCCTTGAAGTGGGTGAGCAGGTAGTGGACGGTGTTGGGCGATGGCTTCAGGGCCACTTTGATCCGCGTGAGGAACTCGGCTGTAGAAAACACAGGAGAGAGAGACACACAGAGACAGTGAGTGAAACAGACAGAACCTGACCCCATGGATTCACCTGATGTGTATGGATCTGCTCGGGGACTCACGTGTGGAGCAGTTTTTCCCTTGGAAGCCCGTCCGCGTGCAGTCACACTCATAATCTTCTGAACCGAGTGCCATGCAGACACCCTTGTTCTGGCATGGCTCCGAGCAACATGGGTTACCTGGGGGGGAAAACATGATAATTAGAATTCTCTTGTTTTAATATGCAGAAAAAACTGTGTCAGAAAAATTTTAAAACTATAAAAAGACCCTACAATATTTGTGAGACCAAAACAAATTTATAAAACACATTTTGATGCTATGATATTCTTATAAAACAAGTTATTTGTGAAAAAAGACACAAAATAATCTCTACAAAGTAAAACAAACTAAATCAAGTCAAACTTAAGACACAATAAAAGCAGAAGTCTTGAGTTTCCCAGCTCCTGTTTAATAAACATGATTATATTCTTCTTACCTCCTTCACAAACGAGAAAGCCCAACGCCAACAGGAAAACCGGGAATGTGAATGTGTTCATACTCCAACACTTGGTCTCTTCTTCTTCTTCTTCTTCTGTTTCTCTTCTTTTCTTTCCCTGGGTCCTTGTTTCTTCTCCTCTTTCCTCCTCCTCTTTGCTGGAAGTTGAGGGTTTGAATGTGCAGACCTGAGCGAAGGCACTGGCATTTATACTCCTGCTGGAGGGTGACGTCACTGGGGCCAGGCGTGCAGATGGTGAGCGCGCGCGCCTCGTCGGTGGAGGACACGTCGGTGGTCTAACACCTGACGGTCAGGGAATCTCTCTTCTTTCGCAAGCACCACATCTCTGCCCACTACCGAATATGGATTTTCAGTTGACGGTATGTGCGGTTTGTCATTTCTTTATTTCATCCGTCTTTTTCATTGGTGCAAATCCCATAGGAAAATATTCAATTTGATAGTCTTAAAAGATATTTATTTATTTCCCATGCAAACAGGAAACTGTATGCGTAACGTAGTTTATACTTTATAGTCAAGCATTTTTATATTGTTTATATTATTATGGATTGTTATAGACTTACATGCGTATTATAGATGAAATAAATAAGTATGAACACTTATTTGTTTTATCATTTATTTCCACTGAGGCGTGATAATAATGGTTTATCTATCTATCTATCTATCTATCTATCTATCTATCTATCTATCTATCTATCTATCTATCTATCTATCTATCTATCTATCTATCTATCTATCTATCTATCTATAGATACATGTGAATATTTATAATATAATATATATAATATAATATATATATATATATTTTTTTATTTAATGCGTTAGACCTAATTTATTCTAAGAGATAAAATAATACTCTGAATATGATCAAATCTTTATTTAACTGGTTTCATGAAAACTAATTGGAGTCTGTATGGAGTCGCACAAGATCTATGTTCGCCTATTTAACTCTTTTTTTTGTGTAAATGAATTATTAGCAACTTGAAATAACCGGGTCTTCTTCAGAACATGTCATGACAGTGTGGGATGGAGGAGAAATCCACTGAGAAAAGTATAACTGCGTCAAATCCATCCATTTAATCCAGAAGTTTCTCTGTTCGATGTGTGGCTGAAAACTTTGGCCAGAAGTTACCTAGACATGAACCCCACTGGGAAAGTCTGACTTGAGATATCTTGACTTTCCCGTCACCTTTGTGTCATGCTCCGGGGACAGTCACGCTGCTCTATTCGGACTTTACGCGCCCCTGGTGGACGCGGTTGCGCACCGGTTGCGCACCGGGAGGAGAGGTTGAAAGCTTTCCCCCCGGTGACTCAAACTCTGACCGCTGCCCGGAAGTTTTTGTAACTCGTTGCTGTTCGTCACGACTTTTTGTGTCAGCGTGTAAACTTTTCCTCAGTTATGTGAAGTTGATTCTCCAGCTGTGATCCTACCGACGGACCGACCGACGGACTGACTGACTGACTGCCGGGTGTGCGTACTGCGCCGCCGAGTAGAGGCGCCTCCTCCATCTCTCCACTCCCGCAGCGGAGGGAACATATTCTCAGTCAGCATGACACAAATGTGTGGATTTGTGAGTTGATAGCGCGCTACACTTGAGGTACGTTTCCACTTTCCTTGTCTGTGTAACGTAAGAGTTGTGTGGATTTTGCAAATTTGGAACAGGAAGGTCGGTGCCAAGGAGTAGTCCGAGCTTCTTCCTCAGCAGTTCACTTTCCGCCGGAGGAGAAGGAAACAGAAAACACGCTTTTAATAACTCTAGAAGTTCCTTTAAAGGCAGATCAGGCCGAAGCGAGGCTAGAATACAAACTATGAGGGTGTTTATACTTAAATATTTACTTTCGAGTCTATATTCGATGTATTTAATGTCATATTTTACATTTCAATCATTGCTCAGAGGTAGTGATATATCCACTAGCAGGCAAAACCTGCTAGTGGAGAAATCACACGTTCTGTATAAAGAGCGAATAATCCAGATAAGACTCTGTAATGACTTTCCTCTGCAATGTTTCTTCAGGTAAATGACACAGTGATTCATACGAGTGATTCTGTGAGATTCAGTTCAACACTGTCTCCAGAGCGAGTGCAGACTTCTCGCACCGCAGACACACACTGAACGAATGGCTGCTTGTTGCGTTTCTCTGTTGCGCACCTCAGTGTCCCCCTCTGAAATGCAGTGGCTGGGTTAATGTCCCCGGGTCAAGCTGGCTCCGGACTCCAAGCCGCCTGCATGCACTCATCCTCATTGTGCGTCGCAGAACAAGGGCAGAGCGAGCTGGCAGCTTGGAGAGTTGGACCGCTGCTGCCCAGTACGTGACCGGTGCTGTGGACACACAGACGCTCTACGTGCTCTCAGTCCCCCCAGTATTCACACGCTTTGGTGAACAACTGAGAAAAGACTCACTGACCTTGATCTGCTACCACACACTCACACACACACACACACACACACACACACACACACACACACACACACACACACACACACACACACACACACACACACACACACACACACACACACACACAAACACACAAACACACAGTAGATTCACACACCCTCCCACCCTCTCTCACACCACATGCAAATTTCTTTTTCGGAGTATATGTGTGCTTATCTAAAAATAATAACCTCACCATCTCTTCCGTCAATGCACACCCAGGTTCACATTTACTGTGTGTGTGTGTGAGTTGTGTATCGTGTGTTGAACTGCACAGGGTTGTTGCGCGGTTTATTAACTTAGTCCTGTCTCTCCGACCCGAGGACAGGAGAGGGATCAGGATGCCTCTCGTCCTTTATGACCCGGAGGAACCGTGTGAGGCCTTGCTGGGTTCACAGCTGCTGCAGGCTGCACCTGGTTTCGTCTGCAGCCCCTCGGTAGAAGTCCTTGAGGATTTGTGTCCTCCATAGTTAGGTGTTTACACCCAGGTACTTGAAGGTGTCAACCCTCTACGCCGTTGTACTGTCGGAAGTGACCGAGAAGAGTTTAGGTTCTCACTGCAGGTGGAGGGAGGGAGATGGGGAGCAGTGGTGCGATGGTCAAGTTTGTCCTACACTCAAATACATGTAATGCACACATTCCCTTTCACCTCTTAACATGTGTAAGGCTCCACTGATGTATTTTAAAGTAGCTATGACTTATTTTAGGGAAGATTTCCCCCATCAAGCAGTTCTAGTAATATGCATGGTTGTTGATGTAGAGGCAGCTCTGTTCAAAAGTGGATTTCTTTCCATGTAAATATCTGTACAAATTGTAATCAACTTCTTTGTTTCCCCTTCCAGGCTCTGGACGCTTGAGTTCGCGAGTGGGATGTTCTCCTGAGTTCAATTTCACATTCTGACAAAGGTTTTTTCTGAGAATTACGCGACAACACACAATGGCTAACAGTATAATTGTGAGTACTGGCATAGATATTATTTTACGTGCGGAGACAGTTAAACTGGGACAAGTTCAAACAAAATCAGAGAGATTTCAGTGGTTTTCGCAAGTCGATCTTTTTGCCCCCCCAGGCAAAACTGGACTTGTCCGATTTTGCTCCAAACATCTCATCAGCGATGTCATGTTTGTTATCACTGCAGCTGGTGACAAGGTCAGATGAGGATTTGTTGAGGCAGAAAATATGAGATAACAAACATGATATCTGCATTTACAGCTCTGCAGAGCTCAGTTCATCTGGTAAAAAGTCTCATAACCCCTTTTCTGATTCAAACACTTGTCACGATTCATTGGAATCATGTAACTCTACTTGTTTCCCTCGAAAGTGATCACACCTTAAAACTGAAATGCAACGCAACAGTCACAGAGATTAAGAGTTCTTAAGAAAGACCGGTCATCAGGGCGACGATGCAAAACAGCCTCTGCTCCTAATCCAACATCTGGGTTCAGTGACTTCTGAGAAGGACAAAAGGAAAACTTGTGATTCAAGCGTTTAAGTAATATAAATATTTCACTGTTGCCCCCATTATCTTTCTTCCTTCAATGCATTTTAATTAAAGTACCACAAAAGTATTTCATCAGAACCTGATCCAACAGAATAACCTCTTAAATCCTGGTTTGCCTGCCCCCAAAGATTTTCCCACAGACTCATAGTGAATCTGTTTATGTCACATGTTTCTAATTATACGTCATGCGCTTATTTATCTTTTTGCTATTTGGATTTGTAATCTCTTTTGCGTCAATGTTGTTAAAACCAGTGAAGCAAAACCATCAACTGTATGAGTAACACTGAGCTGAACGGCTGTTTAACTGCAGGTGGAGCAGCAGTTTTCTCACAAATTCACGGTGACAGTGGCTCGTGCTGAGAGCGTCACCAAGGGAGCGCTGGGTGACCTGTGTGAGTCTGACTACATCTTACCTCATATTTGTGTAGTTCTATCATTTAAACATGTTGGTGCTGCATTGTATTTAGAACGAGGGCATGTACAACATTATTTTAGTTTTTATTTTACAACTTTTCATGTACACATCATTGAAGCGTACTTATACTGATAGATATTTTGACTTTGGATTTCTGTTATTAAGTAAGAGTGTTGAATGTGTGTCTGTGTGTGTGTGTGTGTGTGTGTGTGTGTGTGTGTGTGTGTGTGTGTGTGTGTGTGTGTGTGTGTGTGTGTGTGTGTGTGTGTGTGTGCGCAGTGGACACCCCGGATCCGTATGTGGAGCTGTACATTGCGACGGCCCCAGAGAGCAGAAAGAGGACCAAGCACATTGACAACGACATCAACCCAAAATGGAACGAAACCTTTCAATTCATATTAGACCCCAACCTGCAGAACGTCCTGGAGGTGAAACCACAAGAGTTTTGTTCACGTTGAACATTTATAAAACTTCTCCACCAATCTGAATTGATTAGAAGATGTGCAGGGGAACTCACACACTGGCTCAAATAACTAATGTGCAGCTCTCAGCCGGTATTTAGAAATGAAATGATGTTGTTTATTTCAATCAGTTAACATTAATGGACGCCAACTATGTGATGGATGAGACACTTGGGACTGCGTCCTATGACATCACCAAGCTCCCAGTTGGCCAAACAAAGACGGAGGCTTTCCTCATCGGCAAAGTAAGACATTTAATCCCTCATACATGTGCACAGATTATTATTATTATTAGATTAGATATAATATTACATATTCCAATTGATGGCAGAAGATATACTGTGTATATGTCTATCATGTGACAACAGAATACTTGTAAAGCTAATGGAGGTCAGCTGTGACACAATAATTAAATTATAGAAATCTAAAAACATACAAAGTGAAATTTTTTGTTTCTATTTGTATTAATATATATTTATTTGGCTGTATGGACAGCAATAAGAGCAGACGAAGTTACTATGATAATAATATATTTCATTGTTTTGACAGGCAACCAAAGTGTACTTAGAGATGTCGCTGGAGATCTGGTATGTAATCCCTTCTTAATCCACCTTTACATTTATTCTTGCAGTAATTGATTTTGAAACTTATTGTTTACCAATTTTACCCATTATATCCAACGTATGCTCTGTGTACAAATTCATCCCAGGTTCAAGAATACACAGGAATTCCATAAAACTTATAGGAATTCACTGAGAGCAGTGCAGAAACTTAGAACTTGAAAGCAAAATGACTCAGTAAGAACAAGATACTTGTGTGAGAGGTTGAAAGGTTAGTAATAACAAGACTTCAGGTAGCAAAAGGTCAGAGGTCATAAGTATTTGTGGATGTGTGTTTCTCACCAGACCAGTCCGGCATCACCAGTAGTGCTGGGAAAATAGAGAAACCAAATCCTCTGTCTGTCTCCCAGCAGAAAACGTAAAAACATGTTTACCTTGAGATTTAGTTAATCAAGCCTTTCTTCTGTCATTTACGTCTGCAGCACTAAACTGGACCTGCGGTTCAGCTTGGCCCTGTGTGACAAAGAGAAGCAGTTCAGACGAAGCCGCAGAGACAGAGTGATGCTGGGCATCAAGAAGCTGCTGGACATGGAGAAGCCTCGATTCCTCCCCAGCTCTCCAAATGAGGTGGGAACAGAACAACTCCATGAAGCCGTAGAATAGATTTAACATGGGACTTTTCATATTTGACGCTAAAATGTTTTTTTTTACGATTTATGTAAGCGTCAGAGGTGCATAGTTATATTTTTGGAGAACACACAGCAAAGTGCCGGGTCAGAACCGAACCAACAGCTCATAATTAAATGTTTGTTCAATCAATTAACATTAAATTGATTTAAATTATAAAGTTATTCTGTACCCATCAGCTTATAATATCTTTGGATAAAGACAGGAAACGGACAGATTACAAACTTTGTGCAACCATGACTGTAAACTTTCGTCTGCTTCATACCTGCTTCTTTATTGCTCATCCGGAAGCTATGCGGCCATGCTGCTGCTGCTATTTATTAATGGCAGTTAATTAACCTGTAATATGGTAAATCAGCACTCCCTCCTTTGATTGGTATTTGGTGTTCCCTCATGGGGAGTGCCGAGGATTAATTTGGCTGCCTGAGCTTCTGGCTGCTGTCTGGCAATGTTAAAGGAAAAGACAAAAAGATTCCTGGATCCCTCCCTTGGTCCGGAGCCACACCAAAAGTGTACTGGTTCTTTCTTGGCCCAGTTCCCAACTCTTCCACCAAGTGTCGTGGAAATCTCCTCTGTCGGCAGAGCCAGCTCTAATATCCAGCCAGGCGTTTTTTTTATAACTTCAGTTTATACAGGAAACTCCAGAGCAGTGAGATAAGCAGAAACTGCTCTCTGCTGTGCTGCAACAATCATTCACTTCATGTCAAGGATGACACAGTTTGAATAATTTCTGTTGAAATATTCGGAACTGTCCATGAGTTAAACCCAGAGGAGAGGCAGGAAGCCATGTGGCACAGAGAGAGTTATGGAAGAGCCAAAAATGCCTTAATGTGAATGTGAGACTCCCGGCTGAGTATTTATATAATTGCGTAACTAAACACATCTCCATTTTCTTCACATTGTGACTCTCTCTTGGTGTGTGTTTGTGTTTGTGTTTGTGTGTGTGTGTGTGTGTGTGTGTGTGTGTGTCTCGCAGGTTCCTGTGATAGCTATCGCAGGTTCCGGCGGCGGGTTCCGGGCCATGGTCGGCTTCTCGGGCGTCATGAAGGCCCTGTTTGAGTCCGGGGTTCTGGACTGTGCCACGTACGTCGCCGGCCTCTCCGGATCCACATGGTCAGTTTGTGTTTCTCCCACGATCTTCTCTCACTTCACACGCTGCCTTTCTCTGACCTCATTTGTTTCTAAAGACACTTGACTCTCTTGTATCCTTTTCTTTTTGTCCTTTCTTCCTCTGCGTGGCCTCCTCGCTTGCTCTGGCAAAATCCTTCCTGTCTCCTCGGCTGGTACGGAGCTGTCATTGAGTTATTACCCGAGGCATATTCTATTCTCCATCTTCATATTTGTGGAGTGACTTAGTGGATATAACTTCCTAATGAGTGCATCGTTTCCTGCACGAACCTGAGTTCTAAGCATGTTTTAACTGATTTAACAACCTTGCATTTGGATTTGTGCAATCTGTAACTTTCTCCCTGCCTCCTTATCCCTGTAGGTACATGTCCGCTCTCTATTCCCACCCCGACTTCCCAGATAAGGGCCCAAGTGACATCAACAAGGAGCTGATGAACAGAGTTAGCGGTAACCCCCTGAGGCTGCTGATGCCCCAGCACATCACCAACTACATCCAGGCCCTGTGGAGCAAAAAGGCCTTAGGGCAGCCTGTGACCTTCACTGACATCTTCGGTATGCTTATAGGAGAGACGCTCGTACCTGCGGTGAGTCGCCAGACAGCCTTTGTTTGGTTTAATTTGAAAGGATTTCCTTATTTGTCCTTCTTCTTATTGCTCACCGCTACAGCAACACTCGTCTTCACCCCCCCCAGTTCCTCTTTCATATCTTCTCTTTTCTTTTGTCGTCTCTTCTCCCCACAACATTACAATTTTTGTGCGTAAAATGAAAGTGTGGAAACGATTCAAAGACTGTTCTCTCCCCCACCAGAGGATGGACATCAAGCTCAGTGACATCCAGGGGAAAATAGACCAGGCCCAGTGTCCGCTCCCCCTCTTCACGTGTCTGCACGTCAAGCCAGATGTCTCCGAGCTCATGTTTGCAGGTGAATATCTATCGGTTTCATTTCTGGACATGCGTTTATTTTGCATTTAATGTTGCATGTGTCCTATTTCACTCTCAGACCATTTTGTTTTGCATATGTAATGAATAACCAGAGATTATCAGATGGGTTTGGCCACATGCAAAATCACCCAGCAGGACATATTTCCCTCTAGCGCTGAGAGGATGTGCTACGTGGTGGGCCGTCGTGGAGTGACAGCTCTGTGGTGATAGTAACTGAACTGTTTCGAGGAACTGAGGCCATGAGGGACTCTGGGTTTGTCCGATGTTGTACAATACTTCCTCATTGTTGAAGTGGCCTGCACAGCCACTGTGTGCTACCGATACCCTCAGCGGAACAAATATATATATATTGAAAATGAAATAAAGAAATGAAATCTGCGGGGGATCTTTTAAGATATAATTCCACTCATCCAGAAACCAGTCTTACAGTTTGTCTTCAAGTGGGTCATGAGCTCCTCTGTAGAAAATAAAGAGGAGACAGTCTGTGAGGATGTTTTAGTTTCAAGCTCCATGATATCTCATTTATTCGGTGTTGTGCCTGGAGCTCCACATAAATATCTAATCTCTGTAGCTGCAATAGTGAAGAAATACTCCTGCACTCATTCGCTTAAAAGAAAAGTGAAAAGAGGATTCACAGTGATACCATATCACTCAGATTGTAGGAGTCATGATTCATACTGTGGAGAGAGTTATGTTGTGCAGTGTCACGGCGATATGCATCAAGGCCGAACTCCCACACTCACACCCACTCACACACACTCATTGAAAGTGTAAACTAAAATAAACTCTGTTGAAATCAGTCTAGACCACTTTTACTGACACATTTTTGGAGCCTCTTCTTCCTCCTGAAAAGTCGTCCGTTAGGTTTGTCGATGTTTTGAGTTGACTGGACTCAAACGTCAGAGACACAAACTAGGAGGCAAATGAGCTCATGGTAAAGTTGTCAGGAATCTCAAACTGGAGTTCAGAGCTGGGACTTTCCAAATAATTTGTCTATTCTGACCGCTGTTACCACTTTCTCTGGGAAGAGCCAACATTAATCTTATTCGGGCCCTTGATGAACTCCCAGTTACATCAGCTTCTTGTGCACCTGGCAGCTCTGTGTTGTTTTGCGCCTATATTCAATATTCTATGTTGTTTGTTTATTTTCTTGTAGACTGGGTGGAGTTCAGCCCATATGAAATTGGGATGGCAAAGTACGGCACCTTCATGACCCCAGACCTGTTCGGGAGCAAGTTCTTCATGGGAACGGCTGTGAAGAGATACGCGGAGAACCCTCTTCACTTTCTGATGGGTGAGACCGAGAGACGCTTTTCACCTGCAGCAATGAACCACGTTTTCCAGAGCTCCTTCGTGACACTGACAGTGTGTTCTCTGTGTGTGTGTGTGTGTGTGTGTGTCTGTGTGTGTGTTGTGTTTCAGGTGTGTGGGGAAGTGCCTTCTCCATTCTGTTTAACAGAGTGCTGGGAGTCAAGGACACGGTCGGTGGCAGCACCATGGAGGAGGAGTTAGGTAATCGCTCAGATGTTCCTTTTCTCTGAGGAGTTTTATTGACCTTTCATCCACTTTGGCTTCACATTTGAAATAGTTCATTCTTGACCTGCTGAGACGGATCACAGGATCTAACTGAAATATCTACAACAACCTCCAAAGGGACTGTTTATAATAATATTTTGATAGTGTAGTGTTACCACTTGATCAAACTATGTTGAAGAGAGAGCTGCAAGCTGCGAGCTGCAAGCCCACGGGTTTTAACTGCAAATTCTTCAATGTTTTACTTGACCTGTCGACACGGATCAAAGACTAGTACAGTTTTCTAGTCCCCACTTTTGAGTGCAGTTGAAAACAAGGCTCCACGTGGCTCTGTGTTTACGCTCTGACGTCTTATTCAAGATTTGATACGGGATCTCCTGAGAAAAATAAAAGCCTTTGCTCTATGAAGTCGTTTTTACTTGGAGCAGGAAAACTGTAGGAATAAAAACAAGCTTATAAACGAATCTATATTTATGTAAATCCAAACAACATATTTATACACTTTAATGTACTGTATGTAAATACAACGTACAGACTGTAGGCTACTTGAAATGGAAGTTAACCCTCTAGCAGAGGCGACATTATACCCGTCCTCAGGAAACTGACATTCTGACATTTCCGAGATCCTTTTGTTATTTGTTTTTTCTTATGCTCCATTTTCACACAAAACGACACCAGTGGTTAAAAATAGCCGCCCTGAAACCACCCCAACAGAAGTGTGTGATTGTTTGTGTTTGTCTGAGTGAGGTATTAGCTTCCTGATCTTACTCTGACAGCTCGTCGGATGGTTGTCACGCTAGAACGCATCTGTTTGCCGTGACCTTTCAACAATTTGTCCCACTGTAAGAACATGTTGTTTTATTGGGTGTATAGGATTTCTCTCAGGAGTTATATTTTGATAGAGACAAACAATAAGCCGTGAATTTGATAATGTCACATATCTGAAGCAAACCCATTTAGTTGGATGCAGCAGTGACGTGTGGTGCACATGAGCCTGGTTTGACCTTGTTGCTTCGTGCCTTACAGAGCAGATCAAACCCCAGCACATTGTCGGAGAGGACAGCATGGACAATGAGGACGAGCCACGCAAAGGTGAGCCACAGTCAAATATGTATCGTGCAGTTATACGAGCAGCTCAGACACCAGACACCTCTTTGTGCACTATATTAAATTTAGCTCTATGCGTGACTGCGAGTGGTGTCGAAAAACCGTTTGGCTCCTTCTTACGTCTGAAGGAAAGTTGATTCTTAAATGATCTCATTGATAAAATAGTGGAGACGCTTTGAGGGACTAAAATATTTTTTCTAAGTCGAGCTTTGAGGGAAACCGTAGAGATAAGATAAAAATAGACAGACAGGAAACGATGGCCTTGAAGATAGAACAATATCTTTCTTTGTACAAATGTCACGAGATAAATCTGGCAGTACGCTACAGAATTTAAATCAGCTCTGATAGGTTTGTTAATGTTTTGTAAAACAAGTTCAAAAGCTTTAAGAGAGTTTATTGTAAGGAGTCTCAAACTGCTTCTCCAGGAGAGCAGAGCTGGGTTCTGCACAGGACAGGTTGGGGGGTGTAATGTTCTCAATGTGATCCGGAACCAACAGCCCAAGTTTCTTGCAAGGTTCTGGTTGGAGAGTGGCTCGGTGGTGAGGAAGAACCAGGGGTACAGGGGCATGAAGGTTCCGGGAATCAAGGAACCCATCGGCTATCGTTTGACCACAATAATATATAAGAGCTTCAGGGGTCGAGAGTTGATGTCTGAGCCAAGACTTGTGTTCTGTTCACCGTACACCGACTAGTTTCTTTCATCACACAAGCTAAAGGTTTTCCACACTAAAAACAAACAGTTATGCTCTTTGTAGGTGAAGACCAGATGACAGGCTAAATGGTAAATGGCATATAGCCCTTTTCTAGTCTTGATGACCATTCAAAGTGCTTTACAGTACAGTTTGCTATTCGCCCAATCACACACCAATCATGCAGTGCATCGTGGGTTCAGCCTCTTGCCCAAGGACACTACGGCATGCACATGGGGAAGACTGGGATCGAACCGCTGACCTTCTGGTTGGAAGATTGGTGATTGGTGAATCTGAAACCAGAGGGCAACTTCAGATTCTACATATAGGAAACACAGGAGGAGAAAGGAGATTAAGCAGTATATTACTCAAAATGCATTTGTTAGGAAAGTTAAACCTCTTGTCATTGTTTATTTAAAGTTTACTAGTCAAAAATATCAGAAAATGATCAGATAAAAAGAAAGTGAGAGTTTTCAACATGTTTTCTGCAGACTGCAGTGCTTACGTACTCAGTGTTCTGCTGTCCTGAAATACTTATTAATAAAGTAGGCTTTGAGCACTAGTGTTGTTATTTGAATGAAAAAATGTCTCAACTATGTGTATGGCTCAGGGGCATCAAAGATGACGTAGAGAGCTCAAAGTAGAAAGGCTCCAGGTTAGAAATAACTTGTTTTTGTATAAACTATGGAAGCCAGAAATGGGAATAAGGCCAAATACATGTTGGAAAAAAGCGAGACATCTTCTGATTTGACATAACAGCCCTGGCCCCCCGAAAAAATGATAGGAAAAATTGAAGCATGATTACAGAGTCCCAGACAAGCTTGTGCACCTGGAGATTTGTCTCTTTTTGTTATGTGAATCTTATAATTAAGATCTTTATCATTTATTGTTCATTGGCCGATTAGGTGAGATGTTTTCATTTAGTCGCGTTGAAGTGGAAAGTTCTTGATTTATTGTCAGAAAAAGGAACAGATCCTGATTCACACCTCAATTACTTGTCTTGGGATTTGACAACCTGCCATTGGCCCTTAGGTGGGAGAGAGAACCAGGAGGCCGAGGACGACTTTAACCGCACCGCTCAGGCCAGCTGGTGCCAGCGGATGATCACCTCGCTCTTCAGTGACTCCTCGCTGTTCAACACACGAGAAGGCCGAGCCGGGAAGGTACCTGAGTGTGTTCACGCCCCGCAGAGCGTGACAACGATGGAGCGAGTCCCACGACACGCTGCCTTGTCCTTCCAGCTGCATTCTTGTTTTTTTAAAAAACTTCCTGTAGTCAAATTCAAACCAACTTGGCTCTTTCCCTCTCCGTGATACCATCTCCCTGTGTTACCAGGTGCATAACTTCATGCTGGGCCTGAACCTGAACACCAGCATCCCCTTCTCTCCGGCCAACGAGGTCACGTGTCACTCTTCTCCACCTGAGGAGGAGGTTGATGCCGTCACAGGTAAGAATGCTGACATATCGTCACATTTCTGCCGCTTCCAGACCTAAAAGGATAGATTCGCAAACTTTACATGTTCCCACAGAGACACGGCCTGGGGTACAGAGAAAAAGCGAGAGTTTTGGCTGGCACGTTTCTTTTTGCCGTCAAAAACAAGACAGGACATAATAATCGGGAGGTTTTGACTCCACATTTTCGTCACAATTATGTCATTGGAGACAGATAAGAGTAAATGTTTAAAGCCCTGTGCATGCATTGGCTTGGAAATGCACGGGCATGTAAGTTTAGTTAAAGCCTGCTATCAAATATAGCCTCAATGTATGTTCTGTACTAAACCATCTGCTCAAAAATGTACACAACTGTCAATCATTATTTTCTTGATTTATACTCTGTCTGCGTACGGCTCTCTATGCTAGAAAGTTAAACAATATTTTTTTGGACACTTTGAGACCTCTCTTATTTGGTCTAAACATTTCAACTTTTCAGTTTAGTTCGAATAAAATAAGAAAAAATAATAAAGATGCGAAAGGTGCCTCGGACCAACGCACCAGAACATTTGTCTGACCAAAAATGTTTTGTCTGGGTCCAGATGAGCCTGAACCATGATTTTAGTTGATAATTGTTTAGTTTAAACAACTTTTTTACTCTGCACTTTATTAAAATGGAATTGCAAATACAGAAGTTGAATTGACAATGACTGACAGTGGACACACGCCCTTTTTACGAACCGATGAAAATGCTCTTAAAACAACATCTTTTGAATAGTTGTCTTTCGTTGAAACAAACTGTAAACACAAAACTTAGATATTATCACCTGATAAGGTTGTGATGAACATGCTAGTTACACTTTCGGTATCTGCCAACATCGGAGGGAAATATCCGTCCCTTGAGCTGCTAAATGCTCCACTTTGCTCAACCGCTAGTCTCTCACTGTGTCTGTGAGCAGTTTGTGTACGTTTGTTTTTGTTGATGTTGAAAATACCTCTCCTCTTCCTGTATTTCCTGAATCTGAGAGGAAGGATCAGAAGGTGAGAGGGAACCAATATGAACCGTGAAGTGCAAAGTGTTCTCACTTAATGCTTCAGCGACTTCTTTCACATTGCACTTCGTCATTTTAAACACCTGTTATTTGCCAGTGCTGAATCGCGGGTGTGTTGTGGCATCACTGTGAAAACATCTCAACTATTACCAACCCAGACTTGCGTGGGCGAGGTGTTACGCAGGTAAATTATTCCAGTCAGCCGTGCGGAATAAAATTCGGTTTGCAGACGACATCCATCTTTCCATTCACGTTTCCCATTCATCTGATTGAGTTTGCGTGATTTTCCTCAGACCCGGATGAGTTTGACCGTATCTACGAGCCCCTGGATGTGAAGAGTAAGAAGATCCATGTGGTGGACAGTGGTCTGACCTACAACCTGCCCTACCCTCTCATCCTGCGGCCGCAGCGTGGAGTCGACCTCATCATCTCCTTCGACTTCTCTGCCCGGCCGAGTGACTCCAGCCCCCCGTTCAAGGTCAGAATCTTTGTTTTGCCGTCACAATTTGTTCAAAGGGATCCGAGCAAACGAGCGGAGGAGATCAGAGTTTTATCTGATTCCTGAATGTGTCCCACAGGAGCTGCTGCTTGCAGAAAAGTGGGCTCGAATGAACAAGCTCCAGTTCCCCAAGATCGACCCCAAAGTCTTTGACCGCGAGGGCCTGAAGGAATGCTACGTGTTCAAACCAAAGAAAGGAGAGAAGAACTGCCCCACCATCATCCACTTTGTCCTGGTCAACATCAACTTCAGGAAATTCAAAGCGCCTGGTAAGTGTGTGCCTTCGTGGACTTTTCCACAGCATGTGTGGGGTACGCCAAGTCTGTTATTATAATAAAGCTGGTTTACCGGCATGACACATGAGGCATCTCTTCCTCGAAGTTGCGCGGTGGAATCAGTTGACGGCAGAGAATTGTTTCATGTTTTTCTAAAAGTTGGGCCCCAACATCTGAGTGACCCTGGTAAAACAAAAAAGCTGCTCAGGGTCGATGTGCATTTGTACTTGAAATGGTGTGTCTGTATGTGTGTGTGTGTGTGTGTGTGTGTGTGTGTCTGTGTGTGTCTGTGTCGATAGGCTTCCCTCCCTCAGTACACGTAAGATGTGACCCCTCTGTGTTTTATCAGCCGACCCAGTGAATTATGGTTCCTCATGGAGCCAGGTGCCAGTAGAGAATCTCTCGCTGCAGTGGGAGAGCTCTGTGTGTAAACATGACATACATCATGAGACACACAAAGACAAACCAACTTTACATTTAGCCGGTCGTCCGGACCCACACACATCCGCAGTGTGTTTATGGACGTTACATAAGCGTTTTGAACTCAAATCCAAACGACATAGGAAGGAGTAACACCGTACATGGACTTCCTATTAGGGAAAAAAGAAGTGGTCAGTTGGATGGGCTCACAATGAATCGCATTTTCAAAGCGATACGCCCTTCCTGCCTGCAGCCTTACATGTTTACACCAGTAATAAAACAATAAAAACATATTTATTGCTCTTTAAACGATGTGAAAATAGAGACAACGTTTTGAGAATAGTAATCATCCACAATTAAAAAGATCCACAAAGATCTACTCAAATGCATGTTAAGTTGAGTATAGGTGAGAAGCTGTGACCTCAGCTCCTTGAACCCAACCTCTGTGGAAGCACAAGCAAGTGCTTTCTAAATGATCCAAGCCTGGATTAATACTAGCCTGGGATTAGGAAGAGCCTTCAGTGTAATAAATTCCAGATTAGTATGAAGTTTTTCATATTGATCGTCTACAAGACTATAAAACAAAAATCTTGATATAACAATATCAGTCCAATCAAAAACAATCATTTGGACCTTAATCCTTGAAACCAACACAGAAATAAAGTGTTCGGAAACATTTTAGTGACAAATGGGAAAAGTAGATAAAGTGACCTTGGAGAAAGGCTGTTTTGTCAACTCTTGTTGCAATATTGAACTTTTAAACTAAACATACAATATTTATCTATGTAATTTGTCCCAGTTTTCTCACTGACTCATTAATAATCAATAATTCTACCTACAGGTGTCCCCAGAGAGACTGAGAAGGACAAGGAGTTTGCAGACTTCGACATCTTTGACGACCCGGAGTCGCCTTTCTCCACCTTTAACTTCCAGTACTCCAACGAGGCCTTCACCCGACTCCATGACCTGATGGAGTTCAACACTCTAAACAACCTGGAGGTCAGTTCGCCCCCTGTGGTTTTACTACAGGATGTTCACCTGGAGGAATGAAAAAAGACACTGTAGATAACTTTTCTGGCCCAGTAGTGATGTCTACGATTTAGATAAGTATATCGTTTTCCAAGGTCGCTAAGTGGGCTGATGATTAATGGCCTTACCGGCACACAGTCATTCACTCCTTCATTCAGTTTTTGCATTTTCTATGTTGTCACTCCACAAATATTAATTCATTGTGCAACGCGTCCAAATCCCAAAGGCCCGTTTCTCACGGGTTGACACACGTTGTGGCTCGTCTGCCGTAGGTGTGTCGCTGTGCGGGTCATACTGACTTTCACAGTCCACATGAGTCACTTCCTCACGGAGGAGCGACTCAGATGCCGAGAATATTTGATTTCACCGGAAGGTCGGCTCAAGCCAAAGCCCCTCAATCGCCACCCGGTGATCTGGCTGCAGCATAAGTCATAAATCCTGCCCCCTCCATGTTAGTGGATGGGACATGGACCAAAACTCAAGAGTAGATGTTGAAATAAAACATTTCAAAGATGGTTTCTGTCATTTCAGGTAGTTTTGGGGTTTAATTGATATTTAAAGCTGTAAAAAACTGGGTGATATGTAATGATTGAGTTTGAATTACTTATTATTATATTTCTAGCGTTTTTTTAAATGAAGCTTGATGTTTGTGTTTCCTCCCCCGTGTGTTTGTCTCTCGCAGGTGATCAAAGACGCCATCAAGGAGTGCATCGTCTCCCGTAAGGAGAGCCCCTCCAGCCCCTCCCGCTCCTTCTCCCTCAGCGAGACCCCGAAGAAGAAGAGATGCCCCCCCCAAGCCTTGGCAACACTGGGGAAATGAAAAAACAGTAGCCCCCCGTTCGCTTGTTTGGCCGTAAAGTTGGAGACTGTGGATCAGTGGACTTTAGGGATTTTTTTTTGTCTGTGTAGATTCTACCTTAACGTAAATCATTTTCTTTTTGGAAAGTGCCTTCATGTCGAATCTCCTCCCTGTGTGCGTTTTGTTCACCAGGAGGATTTGTTCAACTCGGATTTGTGTCGCTAAAGAAGCTTCATGTTTACTGTTAAAGCGTTCATGTACAACACAGTTAGAACTTTCATCTGGTTTTATTTACACCGATGTGACTGCTGTTGGTGTTTACTGACCTCAGAGCAGCTGATGGGTGTTGTGTGCATGTTGGCGACTGGGGAAAGACTGGATGTTTAAAACCTCTGCAGGGTGAGTGGGTTGTTGCAGGTCACATCTGGCTCCATCACAAACTACACAAGACTGTGAAATCTGTCTTTCATTTTTTTTTATATTTACTGAATTTTCGAGAAGTTCTATATATACATAATAAGTCTGCTTCGATGAATCGTGTGAAATTTCCACTCCTGCTAAAACATTCCTAATTTATGTGGACGCCTCTTGGCTTCGGTTCACGCCGCCTAGAGCGCAATGCATTTGCATCTCTCCGATGAGGTTTGAAGGCGCCGCCCTGTTGGAGCCGAGTGAACCTGCACCGGAGCTGAACTCTTGTGTATCGATCGTGCGACTAGACCTCGCAAATTTCTTTTGTTCTCCCTGTATCTGTTTTTAAACCTTGGCGGCTCGTCCAAACATGTAATCCTGTTTGAAAACATGGAAGAGGAGCTCGTAACCACAGTTTTGTTTTATAGCAACTCCTAAACACGCCAAGTGCATCCCCCTCTGGATACCTCAAACATCTCAGTGATGTTGTTTACCCACCTACCGGGAAGGAGCACTCCCTGCTCCCCCGGAGGGAGTGCCTCACATTAAAGCCACCATTTTGGGAAAACAAAACTTGACACCATAGAAACGGTTCCGCTTCTTCTCTTCTGCTCTCTCTCTCCCTGTATCTCGCCAGTAGGATGAGGTTGTGTTTATTTTTCCTGACCGTGTTGTTTCAGGCCGACTTTGAGACGCAGTTGAATTCTCAAGGGTCATTTGCTCGTCCGACGAGCCACCCCCTCCTGGTCGGATGACGGGCGGCTCAATCTGAAAATGGTGGTTCTTTGCTGCCCTCAGTGGAATCTGACACACTACACCTACACCTGCAGCAGCGGAGACCTGGAATCTGACACACTACACCTATACCTGCAGGGGCCCGAAGGCTGCACACAGATCAGTGGAATTTTACACTGAAGTGCTTCCGACCCCTTTATACTCAAGTTACAGCCCCAGTGGTTTGCAAGAATTTGAGAATAAAAGCGTTTTTTGTGTAGGAGTTATGACCAACAAACCATTATTTGTTTTGGCACCTGGTTTGTATTGTGTTTCAGTTTACTGTAATCGTTAGAAATCTCTTTATGGTTTTAGTTTTTTTATTAGTTATTTGGGAATATGTTTTGTTGCGTATCCGCTTTCATTTATTTGATACCAGTGTCATATGTGTCAGTGGAAGCCAAAGTCATGACATCACGTCTGGGCTCCGCTGTTTCACAAGCCTCTGTTACTCATTCCCACTTTCATTCATAGTGAAGTGTGTTAATACCGTCAAAGTAGAATTAACACCAATCACATCATATATGAAAAAATCTATTTTAATGATAAAATAAATTATGTTTTAATCCATGTCAATAAACTTCACTGGTGCTCTTTTCTACAGTGTCCAGTTAGCTACTAGATGTAATTAATTTTAATCCTCAGATTTAAAAGCCTTTCCCAGTTGTGACTCGCTCATTGACTCACCTGGATCTGTCCAAACTATTCTCTGAATATAAAGATGAACGTCTCTACTTCCTCCCACTGTCCAAAAATGAGGTCTAAATGTCTTGGATATGAACATTGACATTTTGCGTGAAGACGGGGATGGGGCTGTGCTATCGAAGTCTCACACTCAACCAATCAGGAGTCAGTCTCAGCTGCCAATCATGACGTTTTCCCTTTTTTATATATGTAATTATGACAATTTTTTTATAAGAACAACCTAAAGCATGTTTGACGTTTTTGGACTTTTTAGTTTGGCCTATGTCCCATCCACTTACATGGAGACGGGATGATTTATATCCTATATTGCCGGTAGCCACTAGGGGGCGATCGAGGTGATTTTGCTTCACTTTATCGGAGGTGTCATATTGTCTGTACAGTCTGTGATTCAAAACTGAGAGGTGCTGGTAGGTGGCTATAGCTTCGGGTAGACCCAGGCTAGCTGTTTCCCTTTGTTTTCAGTCTCTATGCTAAGCTACGCTAAGCAAATATATAAGATATATTTCTCTACGACTGAGAACAGACTCAAATCTCTTTGCACCGAAAGAAGCAATGATCATTTCATGAATCCTTTCAAACTGTCATGTTAAACTATTGTACGTATGTTTGAGTAAGCAAACGTGAACTGATGCTGTTTTATTCTGTATGTTCTTTGTCATATTACATTTAAAGATCTTTCACGTTGTTTACAAATCATCTCTAGAAAGTCAAGTATAGAAAATACCAGCGAGATCTTGAACTGTTTGTATTATAATTGGCCAAGCATGACATTCGAAATGTTTATGTGATTAAAAAGAATCAAATAATAAAGAGACTTTACAGCGGTCTAATGATTTTTTGTTGAAATTTTTCACCCCCCCCTCACCTGTATCTATGAGCTCCTTCCTGAAGTAACAGGAGCAGCGGAGAAGGAGCAAGTTGCAGCGTCAGCATGTTGGAAAGTAGATTTTCAAATCGCCCTGTGAACCCTGTCAAGTGTTTCAGTGACTGCAGGCCTCGTCTGTCACAGAGGGGAAATGTGGGTTTCTTCTTTTTGTCCCTTTGGCAAAATATCAACTCTGACTGGATTTATTTCCGTCAGTGGTATTATCCCACAACAGCTGCAAATCAATAGGATCAAAAAGCTTTTAATTGAGTGTTGACAGTTGCACTCTGTAACAGTTACACTTTGTAACACTGTCACTGAAATGAAAGGTATGCAAGTGCCGATGACACATGGTGAAACTCACACAGCCTGGATTCAGAAACTTAGCATTAAAAGGAGCTGTCAGCACTAAAGCAACAGTCTCTGTCTCCACCTGCAGCGATGCCCCGAGCGCAGCCCACCCACTTCACTCAGCCGGACAGGGTTCGGTTTCTCTGAGTGTTTACTGTGACAATACATCTGCTATCAGCTGTTCTCATCGGGGACGGCTTTCTTGAGAATTTACAACAAAAATAATGAATAGATAAAAAAGCAGGAGAAAGTTTCTTAACATCCAAACAACTTTGTGTGTCCGCAGGCTTTGGTTAAACTGGTCAATACATGTGTGTGTCATTGGCCTAAACACATTTCATATGAAAGACGATGTACCTGTGCAGGTAAGTTAGACTACGTTACGATAACATGGACTTAATTAGTCCGTTTAAAGGATTAGTTCAACAATTACAAAGCCACCATTAATTATAGGGTTAGGGTTCATTGCTCAGATGTCATCTGTAGACATGCAAATCTCTGAGAGACCATTCAAGCGGATCCTGTACAGTTGCATTTTCTGTCACAGTATTTTGGGGAGAGGCAGAAATCTCATAGTGTCTTTACACCTGGCAAACGAAATGAATTGGTCCCACTCACCCTGTGAATGTAAGATTCATTCTGCAGTTTTTCTGTGACACGAATAATAATTTTGCATGTACACAACAGGAAAGAAGAACTCTAAATCAGATATCTCAGAGACAATGGAGATTAAAACCAAAAATATCTCCACTCCACCTGTAAAATGATGTTTTATTCAATGTAAGTAATTTTTTTTTCAAGGTGCATTTCATCGAACTTGCATCATATTCAGTCCAGAGTCTAATGCTGACTCACAGCTTCACTCAGCCTCAGAGCCACATCACCAGTAATCCCAACCGGCTCTGAATAAGTGACTTTAAGCTCAGTGTGACGCGATCAAACATGAAAATCCAGAACCACTTTCACCCCCCAGAGGAAGAAGCCACCCACAGCCTCCATCGGCCCGGAGACCTGCTCCAACGCAGCACCCGCTAAATCATTACATTCCCCAATTAAACCATCATCCAAGAGCAATATTCCTCTCCTGGGAGAGTGCTAATTATGTGCTCAGGATACTTAGCTCTGATGTTAGTCCTCTCCTCTGGCACGGAAGCACCTGGCCCCGTGCCCTGCAGATTTGCTCTGACATCAAATGCACAGAGACACGTCGACAGTTTTTATTAAGATGTTTGGAGACTCATCTCCCCCGCACAGTGTGTCTGTGTGTGTGTGTGTGTGTGTGTGTGTGTGTGTGTGTGTGTGTGTGCACGGTACAGCAGGAGAAAGGGCCAAACGGTCTCCATATTGAAACTTTCCAGGGCTTGTTGTTAATCTGCACACTCACGTGAAGGTCATGTATGCGCCTGCATCCTTTGCTGAGTCACTCACATAGTTCAGTCGGGTTGGGGCGCTCGGCAAAGCCCACAAACAAGGACACTCATGACCAATGCACGCAAAGCCCTTGTGTCTATGTGTGTGTAACTGTGTGTGTCTGTGTGTGTGGGAGTGGAAGGAACAAAGAGAGAGACATGGAAGAGAAAGTGTCTTAAGGGAGGTAAGAGAGATTTTGAGCAGGGAGTGTGTGTGAGTGTGTGTGTGCGTGTGTGTAAGTGTGTGTGTGTGTGTGTGTGTGTGTTTGTGTGTGTGTGTGTGTGTGTGTGTGTGTGTGAGTGTGTTTGTGTGTGTGGTGGGGAAGTTGAATAACATTCCACAGTTACACAACCATAATCTTACTATTCATATGCCCTACGCAAACATGTCCAGTGTAGTGAGCAACACTATCTCATAATGAAACATCCTTCCTGGATCTCATATGGTGTGTGTGTGTGTGTGTGTGTGTGTGTGTGTGTGTGTGTGTGTGTGTGTGTGTGTATGTGTGTGTGTGTGTGTGTGTGTTAGAGGCCTTCAGTGGGGAAAAAAAACCCATTAGCCAGTGGTATCTTCTCTCCTCCAGAGGAAGGGTCAGCAGGTCACAGATAAGGCAAATCAAAAATCCCAGTTTATACAAAGTTAAGCAACTGGTGCCAGTGTGGGCCACAGAATGGTGGATCGGTTACCCACGGCAACATCACAGGAGCCAGAACTCGAAATGACCTCATGTTAGTTTTGGGGATAAAAAGATTCGTTTTGCAGGCAAATGTGACTTTTTTGTGTTTATTCCAAATTGTCTGGCCGATTCAAACAAAGATGAGTGTGTGGAAAGTGTTTTTAGTTTCCTGCAAAGAGGAGAAGAATGCAGCGTCTCGTGACGCAGGGGAAACCCTGACATCACACAGCCCACGTGCTGACCGCTGAGACCACCCGTTACTGGCCCAGTTCAATAAATACATCCACCACAGCAGAGAGAGTGACTCAGCACACACACACACACACACTCAGACACACTCACACACACACACACACACACACACACTGACACACACACACACAGACATTGGTAGCTTCTGCTTGTGTGTGGATCCAGATAAAACCCAGATTTCATCACAAGAGCAGCTGTGACTCTGTCTTATCATCAGATTCAATGACCGTGCAAACGTCAGGGTGAAAAATATGTAGATTTATCAAAGCCCGGACCCATTTGTGTTTATGTGTGTGCATGTGTGTGCATGTGAGTGGGTGCATTGTTTAGTCTGAAAGGGAAAACCTTGCATCTCCTCAGATACGGCGTTAGGCCCAGTCATGTAGAGACTAAAGTTTTCTGAATCCCACAAGGGAAACTCTCTTGTCTATTGTACGTGAAGTGCAAGTTTTAATTGTGTGTTTTAAATGTCAAAAAAAATATGTTAAATTCAATGTGTTTGAATAAAATATCTAAACAGTTCAGGTTCTCTGTGTCCAGTACAAAATACAGTTATAGTGTCTGGATGTAGCGTTTCTTCCTAAATGTGTACATTTTGTAAATGAAAATGTGAAAATGGCTTTGAAGCTTGGAAGTAAATAATAGGACATGGATTGTAATTATTATTACAAAGTTTTAAGACCCTAGTTTTTAAGATTCTTTAGCTGAAGGGAATAATTTTCATCCTTTTTCTAAAGATCCTGCGCCTTAGAATAAAGTTATTTGTTTTTAAAAGGGGTTTCACCAAGTTGGAATGACTTGTTTCACTGTGTGCGAGTGAAAATTTGATTATTCAGATTCATATTTGAATACTAGAATTCTTATATTGTTTAGTTTTATGTTTCATGTATGAACACATTAGAGTATGGGTCAGTAGCATGTTACTAAAAACACGATGGGTGGTTCTTTAACAGAAATAGACATGGAGCCGAATAATAAATAAAAGGGTTTAATTAAGAGCATAAAACCTACGTTTTTTTTTGTTCTCATCGTAAATAAACATTTTCATAGGATTAGAATATTTATTACATAAAGTATTAATATTAATCAGATGCACAAAAATCAGTTATGTAATATTATTTTCATTTCTAGTCAGTTTATTTCATAGATGTGGTGTTTGTGATTTAGTTTTTTAACATCAACTTTATTGTCAGATCTGCTCTGTACAGAACAAAGGCAGGATTGAATCGTGTTTTTGTCTGATCTCTGGTGTAAATGATAAGTAGAGAGAACATGGGATATTAAATACAGAAAACATAGTATAACATGTAATTAAACATGTTGCTTTTGTACCAAATATCAATGAATACATTAGACTTTTAATGCAAAAATAAAAAATAGTGACAAAAATTGGATTAAACTGTCTTTTTCATGCTTCTGAATCATAACGTCTCTCTCTCTCTCTCTCTCTCTCTCTCTCTCTCTCTCTCTCTCTCTCTCTCTCTCCACTCATAGTGTATTCACGAGGCTAGGTCGCCCTCTTGTGGCGGACACGAGTAGACGCAGGCGGTGACCTGCAGTTCCGATCCTTCCCACTGGATGGCCCCAGCGCGCACACAGCCCTTCACCCAGACGTCGGGTAATTACGTCTCTCTCTCTCTCTCTCTCTCTCTCCCTCTCTCGCTCTCTCTCTCTCATCTTCACTCATAGTGTATTCATGAGGTTAGATCGCCCTCTGGTGGCCGACACGAGTAGACGCAGGTGGTGACCTGCAGTTCCGGACCTTTCCACTGGATGGCCCCAGCGCGCCCACAGCCCCTCACCCAGACGTCGCGGAGGAGAGGAGGAGAAGAAGAAGAGCGGGACGCTGTGAGTGACAGACGCGTGAAGCAGAAGCTCTGACACGTTTCTTCATTTTTAATTACAGACATTTCGCTTTTGGAATAACAAATACTAAACAAACCTCACACGCGACATGTCGGCGAAAGCTTTCCGGCGCGTGGACGTGGACGAGTACGACGAGAACAAGTTCGTGGACGAGGAGGACGGAGGAGACAACCAGCTGGGTCCGGACGAGGCGGAGGTGGACTCCCTCATCAGACAATATCCTTCACACGGTGCCCGTCACACACACAGACACACACACAGAGACAGACACACACTGGTTACACACACTGGGGGTCCGGGGCTACGGTCGATCCTGCAGGTTCGTGTCGGTGTGAAGGGGCGTCAGGCTGCTGCAGGCCGGTCACTGTCCGGACCTGCCTGACAGTCACATTCCAGGGATTTCTGCTCCCCCTCTCCTCCTCAGCCTGTGTGTGTGTGTACAGTATGTGTGTGTTTTAGTACACGGTCTGTTTAACAATACCCTGATTTAAAGAGTAGTAGTACTGTGAATCTAGTTGTACAGTGTTTCCACAGACCACTGGACAGAAGATGTTTCTCTTCTTATCCTCAGACGGGGAAGTACAGTTGGTTCTGTGTAGTTATGATCTTATAAGTACATAAGGGAAGTACAGGTTCTCTGTGTACTCATGATCTCATATAATGATTTTTTATTTGTATAACAACAACTATAGAAAGTATCAAAGGCGAAAAAAAAACCACATAACTTAAAAATGGACAAAGGTATTGGGACACCTACACACACCCACAGGAGCGTGTATGACATCCCATTCTAACTCCATAGGCATTGAAGGGATAGTTCACACAAACAGTAAAATTCACTCCTTATCCACTCACCACTGTGCCGATGGAGGTGGTGGGTGAAGTGTTTTAGTCTTTAACGTCTTTTTAAAGATAATAAAACAACAGAAAAATATCCTAAATCGTCCCAAATGTGATTATAAGCTGAAGCGTTCAGATTTCCCTCCACTGGAACTAAGGACCCTTGTCCAACCAATGTCGATGGGACTGAATGAAACACCTGACTGATGTGTAAGAGCTGTGTCTCAGTGTGTCCCAGTACAACACATCATATAATACAAAACAGACAGTGACGTTTGGTTCACTATCCCAGAGGTTTGGGGACCTGATGTCAAAGGTCATGTCCGACCCCCGGCCTTCATTTTTGACAGGAACGTCTAAGGCTGCCTCATCAGAGGATCTGCAGCTGCAGGCCGGTGGGACACTTCGCCAAACGCAGCCAAACCGTGCAGTGAAAATTAATATTAGTATCTCACAGATGTCCTTACAGATATTTTTGTATCTACAGAGAAGTGTATGTTGAGCTGCTGAGTCGAGGGTGTCAGACTTACAGGCCTTATAAGGTAGGGAAGTGTTCACTTCCTCATTGAATCAGACAGTTACCTCCCACCTTGGTGCAGGAGAAGTTCAGGAAAGAAACCTTTTAGAATAAGAGTCTGACAAATGCAAAACTCAGAACATGAACATGAACACTTCAAGAAAACCATTCCTCTCCAATCGAACAGGCCTTGTTCTTTGTAAAAAAAATGCATTTTAAAGTAGTTTGGTGAAAGCTACTTTAAAATGCATTTTAAAGTTGTGTCGAAACTACTTTAAAGCTTCAGCAGGACACGTTTGAGAAATCGTTCAACTTTGTGCTTTTAGTTCGGATTTACTTTTGTGTTCTACTGACCCATGTCTGCATCTCAGAAGAGAGAAACTCTGTCACTGAAGCGACTGACGGGAAGTTACTCACTTTATTTTTGTCTAATTTATCCAATTGTGCTCAATCATAGTTCCTCTTGAACGTCTTACTTCTACTTTTGCCTGAATAAGAACTTTCATCCTCTGTCCGATGGTTATGTTGTGGGTTCCATCTTTGCTGCTGTGCAACCTTAACCCAACCCTGCACAGGAAACCTCACGGAGGCTTTACTCGCCGTTCTGAAGAACCCGCCAATCAACACCAAGAACCAGAACGTCAAGGTGGGGCTGGTTTTATTCCTCAACTAGTTCTCTGGAACCAGGATAATAGATAATAACTGAAGTGTGTTTCAGCTCACCTCTTCCCTCTCTGTTCCAGGAGCGTGCTGAGGGTCTGGTGCTCAAGGTGCTCACTGCCTTCAAGAGCAGCGACATCGAGAAGGGGGTGCAGTCTCTGGACAAGAACGGCGTGGACCTGCTGATGAAATACATTTACAAGGGCTTCGAGAGGCCGTCGGAGAACAGCAGCGCCGTCCTGCTGCAGTGGCACGAGAAGGTAAACGCTCACTTCACTCTCGATACAATCACAAAGAGACTGAGGAGTTTTGGGATAATTGATTTTGTGGATTCACAAATCCGACCCTCTCTCTATGAGTTAGAGCTTTTAGTTTTATGTCGAATAGTGGGAGGAAGCAACTCCATCATTTTACTGTAACATGTCATAGAAAAGTAAGAACAGCTTTGCGATGTCCACAGAATAATAAAGACGGTTACTGCCAAAAATATGATCTTTGTGAAAAGTGAGGAGCTGCTGCAGATCAACTGAACCTCTGCTTCAAACTCTGCCTGATCACATCTCATCTCTCCGTGTGTCTCCAGGCTCTGGCAGCTGGAGGGGTGGGCAGCATCGTGCGGGTTCTAACAGCCAGGAAGACGGTCTAACAGAGGAACAGAGGATCGGTTCACTCCACATCACTGATAGATGCAAGGAGAGCATGTCACTGTACTGTTCATGTAATAATACACATGGCATAAGGAGCTAAAAGGGAAAAACTGCTTTTAACACAATGTGACTGAAGAGAAAATCATCTAATCTGGGTCACGTCGTGTTAAAAATGGGTTTTCTTGTTTCTTCCTATGCATGATCACAACCGAGTAAATCCTCACAGGGTGCTACAGGTAACTTCTCTTAAACTCTGTGTCCGTGCCAGTCCCGTACAATGTGTTCAGTTTATATACCAGTGGTTCCCAACCTGAGGGCTGTGATATAAATCTGAGGCCTCACAAAACGATTAAGAAGTTTGGAAACGGAACAAAAGCTCCTGAAAAAACAAAATCCTGTACGTTTACATTTTTTTTCTTCTAATCTAAATTTTTGGGAGAATTTACTGGATCATTTCCTGTATCAATCTCTAGAATACTTCAAATAAAACAAGGAATCACTGCTGTCTTTGTTTCAAGTAGACAAATACTCAAGTGACAAGGATTCGCATGTCGACCTCCTTTTGTTTTTATGATCACAAACCTAAAAGGTTGAGAACCACTGCTTTGAAAACCACCTCAACTCTCAGCATGAGAGCACAACCACAGAGACGACTCCTCTGGATCTCCTCCCCACTGAACTCCACCCAAACCCACCTTCTGTGTGTTTGGGTGGAGTTCAGCTTCTGCTTCGTCTCACTCAGGAAAAACCTTCCTTCCTGATGGAATAAAAAATAAATAAAAATGATCTCAGTCGGTAAATCCCCCCCCCCACCCCACCCACCCGCTGCGTCTCACTGTTACACCTCAGCGGCGGGGGGGGGGTGTCCTGAAAAGCACAGTCAAAGATGGAGGGCGGTGGATTAACATCACGGGGGTCGTCCCTCTCCCCCGCGGAGGGGAGGAGCGGAGGGGAGGGGGAGCTCCGTTGGGATCCATCCACCCGGCCGTCCTTTCACACCGCCTGCTGCCCTAGTTAAGGATTATTACCCACGATGCATCTCCAGCACCACTCTTTATTAATCCCACTCCACCGGCCACTCCATCCTGTTAATGTGTGACGCTCTGCTCACAGGAGCTGTTTGCTCTGCTTCCAGGAAAATGACATCACCCTGAGCCAACTCTCCAGGAGTGTTTTTACTATGATATTCAACAGAAAGGATCATGTAGGATTATACATTTTCATTTTTGTTTGACTGTATTTTTTATTTTGCCTTGAGGCCATAACCCCCACTCAACTGATATTAAATACCAGGTTTAGTGTTAAAAAATAATGGCATGCTTGCTTTCCAGGAGAGGTGAAGATAATAATATTGATATTTTGGTGTCTTTTTAAATAGAGAGCGAGTTTTAATTGATTTAAAATTGTTTGCATGATCCTGTTTTTGAGACTTTGAGTATTTTCTCGAGCATTTCATACTCGTCTTTTGTACGTTTGCTGTGATTTTTGTATTGAATCTGTTGAATTTCACACAGTGGGATTTTTATATGAAATCCTCCACACCCAGTATTGTCTTGCAGTAGAAATCATACTGTTACGATATATATACTTTAAATTCCCATGTATTTTATATAATGAGGAAAAACTGGAAAGTGTCATCTGCCTTATGAGGTGGATTGTGTCTGTTGCCAAATGATGTTACTTTGCTTGAGTTAGAACCATGTTCATATGAAACACATGAACTCAAAAGCAGTGTGTTGCAATTCATACATTTGATGTTATGTGAAAATCCTCAACACAATAATTCTGCTAAACATGTTGTGTTGGTGTCGTTTGCTCATTTTCAATCAAACACTGTGTGAAAGTTAATCCTGGATGTTACTTTAAAAAAAAACTCAAGATCCTTGTAGTGTTTTTCACCAGTGGATATTCAGATATGAGTCGTCATGACGATGCACCGAGACCTTTTCTGATGCAGTAACAGTTTCGTTTCACACAAGAACACAAAGCAGAACTTCTCCTGCTCCATGTTCTTCGAGGCAGAGTTGCTTCTCCAGCCGAGGACGAAGCAAAACACACCGATGTACAAACTGCCTTACTCAATAATATTAACAATAGTCCTTTTTTAATGTTTGTGCTTTTTTGACAACAAATAAATACAAGTTATGAATGCTGATCAGAACTGTGTCGAGATGTTTGATTCTGTTTTATATGCACACACCGAGTATAGTGAATATATGTCAGGGACTGTTACAACAATTCTTTATTTAAATTACTCACAAACATTAGAATATAAGTTATTTATGATTTGAGAGTAGATGGTTGCAGCACAGAACAGGAGCCTACGTGATTATGCTGGTTGAAGTAATAGCTGAAGCAAATTGTATTGGCTAATTATGAATATGGTTGTTTTTATCCTATTATTAGCTTTGATATGAAAACTTTTTACTCCACATTTCAGGAAATTAGGAGATTTTAGCTTACATCCAATTTCCTTTAATTTCATCTTGACTTGCATGTAAATGCATTTGATCTCAAAGTAAAACAAGCCTTGAATTTTGCAATGTAAAAAAAAACTTTAATTCTTCTACTTTTACACTTTGGTGTGAGTATCTAGGTTTCAGACTGATTCTTAATTGTAGTTCTAAGTGTGATAGAACCAGAAATGTAATAATAAGGACGTATTAGATTCCATTCCATTCTCTTTCATGCTGAGCGGCTGCAGACACACATCACACATGATTTCAGTGTATATTCATTTATTACATTTTTTATTAAAAAAATGGATAGATTAAATTCAGTATGGCAATACATTATGAGAAAAAACAAAACTTATGTACAGGTCATAAAAATAAAATACATCTTGGTATCAACTACTGGATGGAGCGTGACTCGTGATGTAATAATCAGTGTACTGATTGATGGGGTGGGGGGGTTCTAACTGATGCACTGGGTGTACGAGGGGTCGCTACCTGAGGCTGAAGAACAAGTGACGGTCGAGTTCTCCGTCCTCACGATGAGCAAACGAGGGAACTGTTTCCTGTTCAAGCACTTTCCCAATAAGTTACTAGGTAGATGTAAATAAGAGACGAGCACAGATATCCTAATCGGGGCCGAGGCCGTCTCTCTGAGCCCGAGGTGGACGGTTTGGCTTCCAGGAGCAAAACAAAATCTTGTTTGTGTTATAAATAAATCAGAAAGGGGCAAAATATGAAATATTTGAAGAACAGAGGTTTACGGAGATCTGAGCTTCGTCCTGTTGCTGGTTCCTCTCTCTACCTCCTCGTGGCCTCAGGGCTGTGTGCTGCTCACAATGAGTCTCTTTGCAGTCTGTTCAATGATGTGGCTTCTTTTCCACGACCACACCCACTCACACGTTCACCCCACGCCTCAGTGTGGCGTGGTTTTAAAGTGCTCTCAGTAGGGGTAGGCAGAGACGGCGATGTAGACGATGAAGGTGGTCTGGTACTCGATGCCTCCGTCTTCGCTGTAGGAGAGGGCTCGGACCTTCATGCGGTACGTGTGGGGCTCCCGCAGCGCCCGCGTGGTGAACAGCACCCCCTTCAGGTTCTCGTCCCGCAGGGCGAAGGGCAGCGTGGCGTCCTCGTCCACCACGATGAAGGTGGTGCGGCGGTGCATCACGCCGTCCTGCGTGTAGGCCACCAGCCGGATGAGGTCCTGATTGGCTGCGATGCCGAAGGGCAGGGAGAGCAGCTTGTACTCCAGGGCGTACGGGCTCAGCGTGCACTCCAGGTCGTTGGGGGGGCAGTTCTTCAGGCAGAACCTGCACCACAGAGGGAGGCTCGGTTAGAGAGGATGTTCAAGATACTGAAGATTTACCCAATTTAAAAAGAACCAAAAGAATATGTTCACTGGAGTTTAATCTTTAAAATCTAAACAATGTATAAAGTCATTATAACAAATAAAGTAAATAAAATTCAATTAAATCAAGTTGAATTTAATAAAAAGGGTTACTCAGTGAGATGAGAGACTTGATGGAAAGCTCAACCAGGTTTGGCAACTTATACATAGAGTAATAAATAAATAAAATATTTATCGCTACAGGAGTATGTCTTAGGGAGAAGGCAGGTATTTTATGTCTTCCACAGTTTATTGCTCCTCACTGTAAAGGTTGGATGCAGCTCCCTACATGGAATCATCTCCAGAGATGTTTAAATTTTGTAAAACAAGTGTTTGTAGATTCAATATCTCAGTTACTGCAGGTAGAAGAGATGAAAGCATTTTCTATTCTGCTGGTGGGGGAAAGTCTGAACAAGAATTTGACTAATCCTCTTAAAATCAATCCCAGAAATACTAAACTCTCATGACGAGATCGGAGAACCACTTCAGTGTGTGCGTCTAAACGGTTCTTTTCCTAAACGACTGATGTCTCTGAGGAGTTTTACCCGCTGGCCTGATCCCTCAGGTAGTTGGGCGGACAGGGCGTGTCGATGCACTGGTAACTTCCTCTCATGTTGAAGCACATTCGGTTCGCTCCACACTGGATGTCCTGCTCCAGGCACTCGTCTATATCTGTGGGTATGGAAAACAGATGATCACAGACGGGTCAGGGCAGTGAACTTCTGAATGATTCCCCCTGATGATGTGGGGGGGGGGAGTGGGTGGTGCTTCTTACCTTGACAGGTTTTGCCGTTGGTCATGAGGCGGTAACCAGTAGGACAGAGACACCTGTGGCTCCCAGGTGTGTTCACACACTCGTGCTGACAGGTGTCCCTCACCTCGCACTCATTGATGTCTGACGGACACACACACACACACACAAAGAGGATTAAAACCCATTTCCAGCTCCCAGTTCATATCCACGACAAACCCTGAATCAGCAGTGAAGCGTCTCTCCCTCATCTCATCCCTGCCTGTCCTCCATAGTTACCTAAGCAGCGGCCACCCCTGGACTCAAACCCTTGCTGACATGCCGGGGCGTCGAGCCCTGCGGAGTGTGTACGAGTCTCTCTGCGGCTACGGCTCCTGTAGCGCCCCCTTGAGGCGGCCGCGTAGGAGTGGTAGCTCTGAGAGGCCAGGTTGTGGTACAGCTGCTGGTAGGCGCTGCGCTCGGGGGACGACTGAGACGTGCGGTAGCCGTACGAGTAACTTTCATAGCTGGGCAGACGCTCCAGGCCTGCGCAGGACTTGCCGTCGCCCAGCAGGTGGCGCCCCGGCGGGCAGGTGCACTTGAAGCTGCCCGGGGTGTTGAGGCACTGGTGGGCACAGGGCTGCGGAAGCCGCTCGCACTCATTTATGTCTGCCCTCGGCACAAAGAAAGACCAGCACCGGTAAAAGAGAGAGTGACAGAGGAGAAGGATAACAGGTACACAAATAATAATCGATAGAGAGGGGGAGAGAGAGAGAGAGAGAGAGGAGGGGAAATGAAAAGGAGATATGAAATGGTGCAGGCCATGGAAACAGAGGAGAGAGATGAGGATGGGGGGGGGGAGAAAGGGGATATGTTATTACCCCACTGTTCGATAATACATTTCCACGTCTCTGAGACAGAAATGTATCGACACTATCAACACATTGGTGGAATTTGAATGAGAGTCTGATTTGATCTCATCATATCAAAAAGAAAAATAAACTTCAACATTTCATGTAAAGAAATGACATCAGGTCGTATGTGAGATACACATGAACAGCTTTTTGACAAAGACAGACATCAACGTCCTGGGTTAATGATGTCACGTGTGAATGTATGCCATTACAAAGCAACACCAGGAAATAGCCAGATTCACATATAAAGGGGACGTTGGAAAAGAGGGAAAGGAAAGAGAGTGAGAGACAGAGAGCTGTGAGGTGGTGGTGCTGGTCTTTTTATGTCCGTGTGTGTTAAATGAGGAACTGTTCTCTTTCAGGTTCCCTCCCCGGAGTCCTCTCTCACCCTGACTCTTATCTGACTGTGTAGACGAGGACACTTAGAACCCTGGGACAGTAGGACACCATGCATTAGATCTCTGCAATGAAGAAAAAGGTCTTGGCATTGATTGTTAGGAGTTAACAAGCTGTTTCAGTGACAGCGTTTTAAAGATGCAAGCAAGCGAGCGAGCAGCAGGATCTACTTTCTGAACCAGGCTGCAGAGGAGGTTATTTTAGACTTTCAACAGGAGTGAGTCACCCACACAGAGAGAGGAGGAGGAGCCAGTGGCAGAAGCAAGAAAGCTGAGCAGAGTAGAAGTGTTTCAAACTGCTGGCCGACGCTGAATATCCTCAAATAAACAGAGTTACACATTAGACTGTGTACCGTGAGCAGTACTGAGCTAATTCACACTAAAGAAGCAGTTTTGTTATGTCATCAATTATTAACCCTGTCATGGACGTTATGTTTTAAACCTTCTCTTTTATATTTGTTAGTTTTTTTCTGCAGGATAATGGAAAAACTACTGAAGTTCTTTTGACATTTCACATTCTCACAATTTTGATCTGATGTTTATAAGTGTAATTTGGTGCAAATCCCAATAAAACTCCAGATCTGGTAAATTTAAACGGGACTGTTCCTTTTGTCCATCACTGATGAGGTGGTGACAGTGTAAAGGAAACATGAAGAGTGTACGTACCGACGCAGGCCCGTCCCACTCCCTGAGATCTGTAGCCACGTGGACACGTGCAGTGGTAGCTGCCTCTGGTGTTCTCACAGATCTGGTTGTATCTGCACTGGTGGGTTCCATCCCTGCACTCATCGATGTCTACAACAGACAACAGACGACAGACAGCACAGTTCAGTTAGTGAACCCCATGACTGAAATCTCTCAGAGTCTGTGTTGTTTCACATTTGTCCATCAGCTGATTCTGTCCAACTTTCTAAAGTTACTCACCTACACACGTCCCGTTGGCACCTTTGGTCATACCGCTGGGACACAGGTCGATACAGGTGTAACCCCCGCGTGTGTTCTTACACTGTTGATCTGAACGACAGACCCTCTGTCTGCACTCGTTTATATCTGAAGTGCAAAGAGAGAAAAGAGAAGTTGAACAGTCGTAAAAGCAGAAATAAAAGCAGAATAATTTCTTTAAGGAAATAAAAAAAAACATCATAACAATAACAATAATAGTAATAATAATCAATTAACATAGTTCAAGAGCAATGCTGAATTGTACATCAGTTCAAATCCAGCATATGTATCCGGGGCAACTTTTCAAATAGGAATAATTCTAAACAGTGTTTCATGTATTTGTTACAGCAGCAGCTCTTCTGGTTCAGGGAGCAAGGGATCATGGGTAATATCCACCATTCAGTTGTGTTTCGGTTCAGTGGCTCTGGGCAAAAGAGGGATTTTCTCTCTCTATGAAACTAGGACACGGATCCCAATAGAATTCATGTGTGACTGTAGGGGGCGCTGCTGCTCAGTTAAAAGTTACACAGTGTTGCTTCAATGTTGAAGATTAAAGGGAAGCCGGAATCTCACCAACGCAGCGTCGGTTCCTGAGTTGAAATCCCGGTTCACAGGCGCAGCGGTAACTGCCGATGGTGTTGAGACAGTGCTGGTTACACGGGTGAGACTCCTGACACTCGTTCACATCTGAGCAACATAGGACAACGTGAGGATTAGGAACATTCATGGGAGACCCCCCCCTGGTGTCATCAGTGAAGCGTGCTGACGTACCTGTGCAGCTGAGACCGTCGGCTGTTCTCCTGAAACCACGCCCACAACGCATGACACACCGGTAGGAACCAATGGTGTTCTCGCAGTCCTCTCCGTCGTGACACACGTTACCGCCCAGTGAACACTCGTCAATGTCTAAGAGAGGGGAGAGCAGCGGATAGACAATGAGTACTGTGAGTGTGAGTGTGTGTACTTGTACTTAAATATTTTATTATAGGAAAGTTTTGAGCATAGACCCGACATAGGGAGGACACTTGTAAAGTTTTAAGACTCGTTTTAGGGTTAGAGTTAGACTTAGGTGAGGGTCAGGGTTTGGCATTCAGTTGTAATGGTTTAGGTTTTCCTCACCAAGATAGAAGTACAAGAGTGTGTGTGTGTGTGTGTGTGTGTGTGTGTGTGTGTTGTGTGTTGTGTACCCTGACAGCTCCTCCCATCAGCTGAGATGGTGAGGCCTCGGGGACAGGAGCAGTAGTAGCTGCCCATGGCGTTGTGGCAGGTGTGAGAACAGGGGTTCCCGACCTCACACTCGTTCTCATCTACAGCACATGAATAATATTTGAAAACACAATAATTGCATCACACAATCACACAGTCCCGAATAAGCATTTCAATCATATATCATCAATCTTCATAAACAGACATTACCTGCACAATAGGGCCCAGCAGTCACCAAATTGAATCCCTGAGGACACTGGTTACTACGATCACCTGGAATCACATCAACATTTCATCAACACACTTAGGTTGAGTTTGTGACACAACAAAAAGGTTAAGGTAAAATACGTAGTATTGGTATCATCACCTTTTGTGACGACAGCTTGGATGCTGTACTCCAACACCTCCTCCAGAGGGTGGTATTGAGCGTCGATGGCCGTGGCGTGCAGCATCTCCACCAGGTAAGGCATCTTGCCCTTGGACACGTCGTAGGAGATGGTGTGGTTCCAGGAGTAGGGCACGCTCTGCCGGTCGATGCTGAACATGCGAGTGGACAGAGCGTACAGCTGGCCCGGGCCGGTCTGGATGTAGTCCTCCGTGTAGTCCTGCAGGGAACACGCAGCATGTGAGGAGGCCTCTAACCGATTCACAAACCTAACACAGGACGCAAGACCGAATCACCTACATTGATTATTTCTGTACCTTGATGCTGATGTCAGCATGTGAGGGCAACTGTAAGATGTGTCCGTTCACTACGATGTCCAATAGCAACGCTCCATCCGAGTCCAGGCCTCTGGAAATGTGGGTCATCCTCAGGATCTCACCTAGAAACAAGATGTGTCACATTTCAACACTATTGCTGAACGTCAACATCATCACACAGTTAACAGGAGAAAAGCTGGACCCACTCGGAGTATTTATATACGATGTAGCTCTGTTTTTTTACATTCAAAAGTACAGACCCACGTCCACTCTTACCTGTAGCGAACTCCACCTGTGTCTCCCTCCTGAAGACGCCTCCTGTCAGCGTGTAGCCGTTAACGGCCCCTCCCACTTCCTGTGCCGTGGTCCAGTAAACAGGATTCAGGATGGAGATGAGCTTCCTCATTGCAGGACCTTGGATGTAAAGGAATTTCAGTGGAAGATGAGATTTAATAAAAAAATGAACAGAATAGATTTACTACTTCCGTGAAAGCAGGTATCACAAGTCTAAAGGTTCCTGCAGACCGTTGTGCGACTGCTGTTTCACCAGGCGACAATAATTCAGAACAATGACGATATATATAAACCGAGCAACACAACAACGACAGGAAACATGGAGGAGATCATGAAACGCAGCTTGATAACAGATGCTATAAAAATCAAGAAGTGAAACTGACCTAAAGTCCTTGGGATGTTAGAAATAGTGGCCGTGATGATTCTGCCACCGGACTTGCTGTCTGTGATGGTGGAGTTGAGGATGGAGATGCCAAAATCAATATCGTTGATGTTCCCTATGATGCTCCCTCGTGCCGTCTGGGGCCCGCCTGACAGAGAGAGATACGGTATCATTAAGTGTTAATGACCCACACACACACATATGCAGGACATTTGAATGCCTGTCTTACCTGGGCAGGCCTGCGTGCTACACTTGGAAAGCTGGGAGGAGTCACCCGGACACAGGCGCCCCCTGTTGCTAGATGACGGGCTGTTACAGAGACGGACGCGGGTTCTCTCTCCACCTCCACAGGACGCGGAGCATTCTCCCCACGGCTGCCAGGACCCCCAGTTACCATCCACTGTGATGATACAGCCCAGAAATGAACAAGTCAGTAACACACACATTGTAGGTAAACACACACCCAGCAGGGTGTTGTTCACAGTTGTAGAGGTGCGGACTCACCGGGGCAGTTTGCTGTGCTGCATCTCTGTATCTGTGTATCTGCCCCTGCACATGCTCTCCCACCGTTGGCAGGTCTGGGGTTGTCACATGTCCTGTAGCGCCTCATCTGACCTCCATTGCACGTCTTGCTACAGCCGCCCCAGCTGCTCCAAGGACCCCAGTTACCGCTGACTGTCAGGAAATAAGGGCAAAAGTAGGATTGCGGGGCAGAGCAAGCAGGCATAAATACAAATAATACAAACAATACAAATGGAGGAAAAAGACAAAGTGGATGTCTTTTTTTTTATCAAATAATATATGCTGCTTTCGGCAAATCCAGTAAAGGTAAAGTCTACTCACTGGGACACGGGTCGCTGTTACAGAAGTCAATATTCACGTCGTTGCCCTCGCACTGCCGGCCACCATGCTGAGGGGCGGGGCTAGCACAGAGACGTGTCCTCTGTCTGGTTCCGCCTCCACAGGAAACACTGCAGGCTCCCCAGCTCACCCAGGACGAAAACTTCCCATCCACTGCAGGATAAAGAAGAAAGTCAGGATTTAATATTTGAAACCGGATTTAAATCCACTGGGGAACAGACATGTGGATATGGAATGAAAACCACTTTAGTCTACAGTTCCTGAGCTCTCACCAGGACACGGCCTCTCCTTGCACACTTGTGTCTGGGTGTCTGTGCCCTCACACTGCGGCCCCTCGAATGCAGGAGGAGGGTTGTTGCACAGTCTGATCCGGGAGTGCATGCCCTTACCACAGGTCTCACTGCACGGGCTCCAGGGAAGCCAAGAGCCCCAGTTACCAGCCACTGCAAGAATACATACATTTTTATATATATAAAGCTTATTTATTGAGTATCAAGCCAAATTAAATCTTGAATAAAGCTTGTTTATCGATTTTTATGAAGTCATGAAGTTTTTGTTGCAGCTATAGAAAAGGTCTTTCACCTGGACAAGGCCTGAAGCTGCACATGATGACCTCCACTGCCTTCCCCTCACACGGCCTCCCCCCATGCTGAACTGGAGGGTCACTGCAGGTCCGGATCCGGGTTCTGTTGCCCTGACCGCATGTACGAGAACACTCCTCCCAGAGGGACCAGTCTGACCAGTTACCATCCACTAAAGAGGGACACAGTTACAGGTCTTATTGAGGCATGCACCACTGGCACGCGGCCTATAAGAAGAGAGTCTAATCCTCTCATACCTAAAACAATTCTCACCTGGACAAGGTTTTCCCTGACAGCCGCGTGTTTCTGTCTCCAGTCCGGCACAGTGGCGCCCTCCATTGGCAGGTAGAGGGTTGTTACACTGCCTCTGCCTCTTCTGAGCCCCGACACCACAGGACACACTGCAAGGACCCCACTGTGCCCACTCTGAGAAGCCCCCATGTACTGAAAAATAATAAACACATTAACACAGGATACTGTTTGTTTTCTCTTTGGAAGATAAAGAAGATGACTGAGGGTTTTTCTCCATCAAACTTTTACATTTCTTTAACTGTGATATCAGTGACTGAAAACAATCCCCTCTTGGAAGCTGGCTCAAAATAGATATACAATGAAAACTACCCATGCAGTGTTAGTGCAGCTCACCTCGTACGGTGAGTGTGACCCTGACCAGCACAGACCCAAGTAGGTTTCTGGCCACACACTCATATTCCGACGTGTCCTCCTTCTGGGCGCTGCTGATCCTGAGGGAGCCGTTGGACAGGGTGGAGAAGCGGTCGGTGGCCAGCAGGGGGCGCCCCTGGCGGGACCAATCTATCTTGGGCGTGGGCTCACCCTCTGCCTGGCACTTGAGCAGGACCGTGGTGCCGGCATCCACCACCGTCTCAACTGGCTCCACGATGATGGTGGGTGCACCTGGAAGAAGAAGGTGGGAACGTGTGATTTAAAGTGTTTAAAGGCAAATTCCACTCGCTGTGCACATTAGTTTACAAAAAATGGTGAATCCTAAAGAAATAATCCAGATAATGTCATTACAAATTTTATTTCAAATTCTGTTAATGTGGGAAATGATGGATCTTATGTTAAATAGCACTGACACTTACTTTGCAAGGTAAGTGTGACACTTCTTTCCACGACGCCAGCATCATTTGTTGCCACACACATGTAGTTCCCTGCATCTTCACCCTGCGTAACATTTCATTATCACAATTACAAAGAATTATCTAAACAAAGTACAACAACTCAAATGTCCAACTCTCATAGTTTTCCTACCACTGTGCCATAGATGGCCAGAGAGCCGTTGCCCATCTGACGGATTCGGTTGCTGATCTGGATGTTGATTCCTCCTTTGCTCCACTGGATGGTCGGCAGGGGGTCTCCACGGACCTCACAGTTCAGGATGGCGTTGCCGCCCAGAGGTTCGATCCGGTTGGAGTGGAGATCCCCATCGAGGATCGGCGGCTCTGAAGGCAGACACAAGTAACTGAGTCACACACATTTGCTTTGACATTAATAAGTCAGATTCTGAGCTGAGCAATCGAAACAGGGTGAAAACGTTTCCTGGTTTTACCTTTAACGTACACGAATCCCAGAGACTTGATGGTTCCCACGTTGTTTTCTGCCACGCAGGTGTAGGTGCCAGAATCATCTTTACTCACTCTCTCTATCACCAGCTCACTGTGGCCGTTCATCTGATCATAGTGAACTATTTACAAAAAGCAGGAGGTAATATGAGTGATTGATTCTGATCTACGACATTCAGCCACATCTCTCTGTGATTTGCCTAAAGATCAGAGCGCCTCTCTAACCTGGGAGGATGTTGTTGTTGAACACCCATGTGATTCTGGGAGCTGGGACGCCACTGACCGCACAGGCCAGAAGGAGGCGCTCTCCCTTGTTGAGGGCCACGTCTCCGAGCAGCTCAGTGAAGACAGGGTGGGTGTGAACCGACAGGGTGACCGTGTGACTGTCCTGCCCGACTGCATTAGTGGCCACACATGTATAAGAGCCTTCGTCGTCAGGCTGGTGCAGAGGGGAGATGAAGAGGATGAGATGAAGAGAGGAGGAAGCATGAACATGGATCACCTAAGTCAATTTCACAATCTACAAAAATAATAAATAGAAAAATAATTGGTTGTATTTTTGTTTCCCTACCTGAGCAATGTCTATCACCAGCTCTCCAGATGGCAGGATGGTGTACTCTCCTGTGTTTTCACTGAGGGCGCTGCCATCCTTCTCCCAGGACAGAGTGGGCTGAGGAACCCCCTCCGCCACACATATCAGCTGGGCCTGAGTGTTCTCCACCACTGCCACCTCCGGCTCGCCCCCCCGGATCGAAGGAGGGACTGCACAGGGAAGAGGGTTTATTTTTAAGCATCACATTAATCCCTAAAGAAAAAATCTACTTATGGTTTTAATGAACTATACAATCAAAAAGGTTACAGGTGACATTTTACATTTGAAGCCAGTGGTTCAGAGTGCGTGGCAAATTAACTGAATCGCTTTATGGCACAAATGAGAAAATGCCATCCACCAAAAAAGATGCATTTAATCACAGCCACACATAGAAAATAGTCTGTTGACTGAGACGTACTGTGCACAGTGAGGCTCATCTCCAGGCTGACAGTTCCCGCTGCGTTGGCCGCCGTGCACGTGTATCGCCCGGTGTCACTGGGTTGGATGAAGGCGATCTGCAGAGAGCCTGAGCTGAGAACCCGCTGGCGCACAGACTGAGTGAGCGGCTGCCCGTCTTTGTGCCACGTGACAGAGGGAGGAGGGGAGCCGTCGGCCTGGCACTGCAGCATCACAGAGGAGTCCACGGGCGCCAGGTACTTCTGAGTCTCTGAGCTGATCCTGGGAGGCACTGAGGGGACAGAGGAATCACATGATGTCAACACGAGGCAGTATCAGCAAAGAGAAGGAATCAGGGTCCGTTTGAGATAATAAAACATAAATCTAATGTTATTTTGTCAGACGATGAAATACTGCTGTAACATACAGTAAGTAAATCTGTGCCCCACCTTGTACTTTGAGTTTGGTCTTCCCCAGTGCTGTCCCCGCCGGGTTTTGAGCCACACATATGTAAGTACCAGAGTCTGAAACAGAAGCCTTGGAGATCTGCAGACTTCCATTAGGCAGCACGGTGAAACTGCCACCTAACAGAAAGCAAAAGACCGAATGTTACACCTGACTGTTTGCAGATTACTGACCCACATAGAGGGGATGAAGTACCTGTGGTGGGTATGTTGATGCCCTCCTTCTGCCAGTTGATGGTGGGCCTGGGTGAGCCTGTGGCCCAGCAGGGCAGAGTGACGGGGTTATTGAGGATAACATCCAGGGTTGGTGGGTGGGACTGGATCACTGGGAGCTCTGAGGAGAAGCAGGAAAAGGCCAATGTTCAGAATGATGATGAAAATTCTACAAAACTACAGTATGAAAAGAACCAAAGTAATAAACTTGACATGTCGTCTTGAGGGGTTTCTTACCGAGCACCGTGAGCTGCACGTGGCGTTGGGTGGAGCCTGCAGCGTTCTTCGCTGTGCACGAGTAGCGTCCAGCGTGACTGAGCTCAGCTGAGGTGATCTCTACTGGACCTGCGTCGGGATTACAGGTACGTGTTACTGCCTTGATGTCTGGTAGCAATCTAATTTCATCGATCACTGACATCATTGAAGTTTTCCACAGTCACATTTAAAGTCAGGACGTGTTGTTATTAGTGAAACTGACCTGAGGAGAGGACGCTGTATCCTCGTCCCTCTTTGTTCAGCTTCATTCCGTCTTTGCTCCATTGGATCTCAGGCTGTGGGACGCCAGATGCAGTGCAGGCGATGACCACTGGGGACAGTCTGATCACAGTCAGCTCAGTGGGCTCATCTGCTATTGACGGAGGAACTAGGGAAACATAAGTAAAATCAGTCATTTGAAAATACATGTGCAGACATTTTTTGAGTTTGACACTATAGAATTTAGAATTATGTGTTATTTCTCACCATGCACAGTGAGGTTGATGGATCTGGAGTGTTCCCCTGCCTCATTAGAGACCACACACTCGTACACTGCTGTGTCCTCCACTGTGGGCGCTATAACAACCAGGGAGCCGGATGAGAGTAATCTGGAAATAATGACAAAGAGGAGAAGTCAGTATTTGGAGGTAGTATAATTATATAATGATGAGAAACTTGAGGATTTATTTTTTCTGTGCAGCCTTGAGCTTGAGTGTTTTAAGATCTTGGATGAGGAAACAGAGAGGGAGAAAACCTGGATCAACCTGTACATATTCTGGTTCTGGTCAGTGTTCATGGCTCGACCATTCTTCGTCCAGCTGATCGTGGGTTTGGGGATGCCGCTGGCCTGACAGGACAGGGTGGTCTGCACGTTGACTGTGACCGTAACGTTGGTGCGTCCGTCAGCGATTGAAGGAGGCACTGAAACAAAGAAATGGCAGAATTTCTGGGTGACTGCGTTGTATTTGTGGCTGATGGAGACAATTTTAAATGCAGATATTCCACAACCAACCATAAACTTGCAGATCCACTCTCTTGCGTTGCGTCCCGGCCGGATTTGTGGCCATACACAGGTAGCGGCCTGTGTCTGTCACCTGAGCGGAATGGATGTGTAATGACCCATCCCTCGAAAACGTGTACCTGTGCACAAGTTAATATGAACTGGGTGAGATCAGGCTTTAAGGGAAATACAAAAATAGAAATTTGAGATACTGGGAATTGACTCTCTGGGACACCCGGCTTTACCTGGGGTTGGTTCCGTCCAATATGGCCCCATGTTTCCTCCAGGTCACACGAGGCGGCGGGACTCCACTGACGATACACTCAAGCACCGCCGGCTTGGTGATGTGTACTGACACTGTCTGGGGGCCGTCCTTGATAGTTGGAGCCACTGAGGAAACAGGTGACAAATTGATATATACATCGATTTTTCTCTAGAACTACTTATGGGAGAATTACAAAAGGTAGTACTGTAGGAAATGGGCTAAACGCTTTCACTGTACCATTGACAGCCAGGTTAAACTGCCTCGTGGTCTTGCCAGCGACATTGCTCGCCACACAGGTGTACTGAGCTCTGTCGCTCAGCTCAGCCATGTTGATCTGTAAGTAGCGGCCACTGGACAGGATACGCACTCGGGCAGAGGCCTACACAGAAGAAACAGAAAGGTATTAGTGAATAAACTTGAGGGAAGTCGTGCATTTTACAGAGAGTTGTTTGTTTGTGTATTTCTGACCTGCAGGGGTCGGCCATCCTTGAGCCAGGTCAGAGTCGGAGGTGGAACGGCATCAGACTTGCACTCGAGGGTCACCTGTCTGTTCTGCAGCACTGACGTGTTCTGGGGCGTGCTCTCCCCCGCGATGTTCGGGGGGGACTGTTACAGAAAAACATGTATGAATAAAAATAAATAAAATTAACTTTTCATCTTCCTTTTCTCTACATGTAAAATATGATAATGATCCTTAAGCATTGATTCTCTTAAAACATTATGTACGTGCACTCTGTGTTACCCACCGTGCACTCGAACCTGGAACTCCTTGTCATCATCTCCTGCTGGACTGTTGGCTAAGCAGCTGTATCTGCCGGTGTCCTCCAACTAAGTACAAGTGTATAAAAGTGTGTTAGAGCAATGGAAAGAGACACAAATGGCTTATTTTACCACCTGTACTGTAATGTAAGTTTAATGTGTGACAGAAATGTTATTAAATTAACTAATTAACAGTATTTTATTGTATTAATATGTGGTGATTAAGTTGTAAGTGCACATGAGAGCAGAGGGGAGAGGCAGCGAGTGCAGTTGTCATGATAAAGCACTGGTGGTGACTGACCTGTGCCGAGGCCACACGGAGAACTTCTCCCCCCCGCAGGAGGCGCAGACTGTCTGTCTGTGGGAGTGGGCGGCCGTCCTTCAGCCAGGTCAGGGAGGGCGTGGGGATCCCTGAGGCCTTACACTGAAGCTCCAGCACGTTGTTCACCACCACAGACACTTCTGATGGAACCCCGGAGCCCTCGATCTGCGGAGGGTCTGAACAAGGTAACCATAAAAACATGAGAAATTAAGGAGAAACATTAGCAGAAAGACAACATGCTACATCTGCTCTTTCAACTCACCCAACACTTTCAGGTTGAAGTGGCGGCTCGCCTGACCAGCCGTGTTGTTGGCCACACAAGTGTAGCGTCCCGTGTGGCGGACCTGGGCCTGGACTATCTGCACAGTGGTCTTCAGGTTGAGGAACGTGAGGTGGTCGTCAGTAGTCAGAGTCGCTCCGTCTTTGATCCAGGACACGGTGGGGGTCGGCGTCCCGTCAGCGACACACAGCAGAGAAGCCGTATTTCCTCGGACTACGGCCACGTCCTCGGTGCTGCCTGCTCCGTCCAGACCGGGGGGGACTGCGCAGAGTCAGGGAAAGATGCGTTAGGTTCATTGTGGTGATTTATTCCTATGACTATACAAGCAGGTCACATTTTCATACCCACCATACACCTGGAGGCTGTACTGTCTGTTGTCCACGCCTGCTATGTTAGAGGCAACGCAGGTGTAGGTGCCACCATCAGACACTTGGGTTCGTGTGATCCTGACCGACACAAAATGTTTCAACAGTTTATAAATCCTGATACATATCAACTCTCACAAGTTAGTACAATAATTAGACTAATTATCTGCTTCCAATCTATTTTTGTATCACTTTGTCATCTATGAATAATTTGTTTGTATGATGTGAATAAAACATGATAATATTTACTTGTTTTTTATAGGCAAAGAGAGACAACCATCTCAGCTTTGCAATGCATGCTATTTTGTTATCATTTATTCATTTTGACCCAAATTCCCCACGAATAAGAAACACAGGAATTTGTTCTAAATACAGCAGCCTGTGTAACAGCCTCCGCCTGAGCCCTGACCACTGACCTACCGGAGCACCTGTCCAGCAGAGAGGAGCCGGATGTGGGACGACACCGGCAGGGGGAGGCCGTTCCTCAGCCAGTTGAGCTGTGGGGGGGGGGAGCCCGCGGCAACACACTCGATGTTGACAGAACTGTCCAGAACTGTGGTCAGCTCCTCAACCTTGTTGCTGTTACCGTCGATCGCAGGAGGCACTGAAAGAGAGAGAGAACATGTCTGTCTCTAAATACTGCATTGGTGTATTGGAAAAATAATAATAGTTGAATTTGAAATAAACCCACCATATACGTTTAGATTGAATATCCTGTCCTCCTCTCCTGCGGGGTTAGTGGCCACACACGTGTACTTTCCACTGTCGGTGTTGTGAGCTCCGGTCACAGTGAGTGTGCTGCTATCCGCACTGATCCCCAACAAAGATACATTCACATCAACTATGTCTCATTTACGTATTTTTTTTAAATCTTTTTTCTGGTGGAAGGCTCTACTGTACCTGAGACCTTTGCTCGCTTCATTGTTGATGACTTCTCCATCCTTCAACCACTGGATGGTCGGAGGGGGGGTTCCCTGCACTCGACAGACCAGCTGGATGCTTTCATTGAGCAGAACTCCCATCTCGCTGGGCAGCTCCGATCCAGAGATGCTGGGAGGCACTGAGAGATAAGCACAGGTGTCAGCAGGAGTCGGGTGGATGGAAGTTGCTTATAAATTGGAACTGAAGGATTAAACAACTCTGAAGACACATTCTTGTCAAGTTACGTTTGAGAATGGGATGTAAGAATTCTCTGAGTGCATTGAGACTTCACCTTGTACAGTGAGATGGTAGCTCTTGCGTGCGTTGCCCTCCACGTTAGAGGCCAAACACGTGTATGTGCCACCGTCAGAGAGCTGGGACCGGGCAATCTGAAGCTTGCTGCCCCCGGAGAAGATGTGCATCTCCAGGGACTCTGAATTCTCTATGGAAACGAATATGTTTGGTATTAGTGCACAAAGATAGTCATAAATCCCCTTTCCCAGGAGGACACCAGATCGTCAGATGATAAAACTGTTTAATATCGTTGTGATTGACAGAAACCTACTGTCCATGTCTGAACCACACTAATGCAAACGTACTGTACCTATGGGTCGCCCATTCTTCATCCAGGTGAGGCTGGGAGGAGGGATACCAGTAGCATCACAGGAGAACGTGACTGGGTTACTGATGGTTTCCAACACATTCTCCTCCACCGGGCCATCAATACTTGGAGGAACTTCAGAGAGAGACAAATCCCCTCTTTAATATTGTTAAAAGGGTTAAACACTGTTTTAAATGTGTGTTTTAAATCTAGAATAGGTTACCATAAATATTCAAGTGGAAGTTCTTGTCCACCTGACCAGCAACATTGGTGGCTTTGCACACATATTGTCCAGTATCAGACACCTGGAGAACAAAGGAGACGCAGGAGGCAGATGAAAGCATAAGAAAAAGAAAATTAAACAATATGTACTAACATAGAGGAAGTCCTCGCATGGAGACGAGTCATTTAATGAGTTTTTACAGAATTGACCACACTGTTGATGCTGAGGTTGTGTGACTCTGTCGAACAGTTCTGAGAGCAACAGTCCCTCTAGGTGTTCCTGACATATTGTGGTCACAATGATATGATGTCACTGTGACCTTTGACCTTTGACCACTGAAATCAGTTAATATTTGAGTCATAGTGAAACTGGTAAAAATTTGAGGAAATTATAGGCATACTTGAGATATTATGTTCAAGAGGTGAAAAAAAATTATGAGGCCACCGTGACCTTGATCTTTGACCTTCAATCACAAATATCAAACCAAATCTTCTCTGAGTCCAACTGAATGTTTGCACCACATATAAAGAAATTCCCTTTTACAAAAATGGGACGGATGTGTGGATGGAAAGAAAACAAAATGCCTCCAGCCACTAGCTGTCACCGGCCTTGAGGTCGTATTAAAAACAATGAGCAGACAACATGGCGTCCCCTCACGTCTCACCGCTGAGCCTTTGATCTGCAGCATCTGCCCCTCGGCCAGGATGTGCAGGTTGGCCGACTCGGTCACCGCCCTGCCGTTCTTGTACCAGGTGATGGTGGGAGGAGGCACGGCGTTGGACTCGCACTCCAGGCTGACAGATTTCCCCACAAGCACGTTCACCACCACAGGAGAGTCCCCGTTGCTGTCACGGATACTGGGAGGAACTGGGAGGATGAGGAGAGAGGAAAATATTCACTGTTGGGTTATTTAAGGTAAAACTAGAGGCTGATCATGAAGTTGGGCACTCGGTGTGGACGGATACTGACCGAACACAGTGAGATAGATGTGCTTGTAAGCCTCTCCTGCTGCGTTCATGGCCACACAGCTGTACTTTCCTGCATCAGATACTTTTGCTTTCAGAATCTGCAGTGTACGACCACCTGGGGACACAAACAGACACACACACAAACGTTAAGAATCAACTGACGTTTTCACTGATTATCCTTTTACTGAAATGTGGCTTTTTCCCCACTGCTACATGTATGTTATTTTAAATGTGACCCTGTAGTTGTAGATAATTCCGAGCTCCCAGTACCTGGCATGATGAGTGCATTGGTGTTGCCTTGAATGGGGCCCCTGTCATTCAGCCAGCTCAGTGTGGGAGGTGGGAAACCAGTAGCTTCACAAGAGAGAGACACAAAGTTGTTCACCACCACCGTGACGTTCTCAGGACTCAGGCCGATAATGGTGGGAGGTACTGAAAGAAAAGAGAACAAACACTCAGAGTAGCAAATGGTATCTTTACATATATCTTATAAAAGCAGAAAAATAGTTAATCTTGTCGATTCTAATGAAGTATTCAGAAAGTCCATGTGACTCACCATGAACATTGAGGTTAAAGGACTTTTCTGCACTTCCAGCCACATTATCAGCCACACACACATATCGTCCTGTGTCTGATACCTGAACAGCAAACACCTGAAAGATGGAGAATACTGAGTAAGAAAACACATCCTCTGTGCGTGATGTGCATCTAAGAGTTAGAGCAACACTCACTTTTACATTTAAATAACAGCTTCATAATTAGTTTGATGGTTCACAGACGTTTATCTCGTATATATTCAGAGTGAAAACATTCAAAAAATGAAGAATTTTAAATAGAGTTTGGTGGATTTTTTAGAGCAACCAACAGAATTAATCATGTGTGGCTGCAGGGGGCGCTGCTGCTCAGTAAAAGGTTACATTTTAGCAACCTCACAGTTAAACAAATACTAACATCAGCCCAGATTTGAGCACATTACTGATAATGCTGGTTCCTGGTTAATTATAATCTTAATACTTCAGATTTTATTTCACATGCAGCTAAAAGTGTCCAAAGTTTCTGTGTAATTACTAAATCCTACAGTTTTTATAAAATGAATGACCAACAGTTTATTGCCTGTGCGTCCTGGTCGTTACCTGAAGCGTTCTCCCATTGGATAAGATCCTGTGCGAACCATCAGAGCTGATTAGCTGGTTGTCCTTAAACCAGGTGATCTTGGGGGCGGGGTTTCCATCCACGTAACACTCCAGTTGCGTGGTTTTGTTGACCAGGACGGTGACCTCATCGGGCAAGTCGCTGTCTGCTCCACGTATGGACGGAGGCACTGGTGCAAAGTACGGATACACAATAAGCGACAATAAATTACAATAATACTCTGATACACGTACTGATACTTTGAGTACTTTTACTCACATAATACTCTAACATCGTACTGGATGGAGTCTTCTCCTGCTTCGTTCACAGCCACACACGTGTATCTGCCTGTATCTTCCGCCTGGGCCCTGGGAATCTGTAACACTCGGCCGCCTGAGAGTAAACAATCAAATCAAAGCATGAACTCTTCCTCTCTGTCTCTCTCTTTCTCGTTCCCTCGCTTTCTTTCTGTTTACTTCCTGTGTCTCACCTGGCAGGATCAGAACCTTTTCACCCGAGGTCAGCAGGTGTCCATCTTTGTACCAGGTCAGAGTGGGAGGAGGGACGGCGTTGGTCTCACAGTACAGAGACATGGGATTGTTGAGTATCACATCCCGAACGTCCCCTCCGAAGCCTGGGGGAGACGTGGTGTCACCGACTCCACCGGGCCGGTTGAAATTAGGTGGAACTGAACAAGAGGAAAGATATTCAAACCCTTCTTTTTGGACAGTTCAATCCATAGTTTGGTTGGAAACACACTTAAGTGCATGGTTCTGCATTTATCTTAAACTATTAAATCAATGGTGTTCTTTTACAATTTAACAAAGGACAAATAAAAACACAGGGACACTCGTTTAGCCCATGAAATGCACAAAGACTCTCAGGTAACACATTTTGCATCAGTCAACCCAGTTCACCTTGTATATTTACATCAAAGTCCTTCTCATCCTCTCCAGCGATGTTAGTGGCCACACAGGTGTAGCGCCCGGTGTCCGACACCTGAGCGTGTTTGATCTGAACAATACGACCGTTGGCTGTAATGGACACATGCTGGTCCGGCCGCAAGATCTGAAGACGAAAAAGAGGCATTAAGGGACAGAATCAATATGCCATATAAATACTAAGTTTATTTGTATCATATAATATGTCCTATATGTCACAGATTCATTTCAGAATATTGGAAAGGCTCCATAGTAGCAGGAGGCAGAATATCTACCTGTCCATCCTTGTACCACTGCAGTGCTGGAGCAGGGAAGGCCTCAGCTGCACACTCCAGGGTCAACGTGCTGTTGACCTTGACCTTGACCTCTTTGGGGGCCAGTCCTTCCCCTGGGATATCATTTTTATTGATCTGTGGGGGAACTGGAAAGAAAACAGTAAACAGTTTTAAATAAAGTAAAAAAAATGAATATCATCAGTTCTAAGTCCTAAGTAAAGGATTCTCTCAAGTCATCTCACCATAGACTTTGACCTCATAGTGCTTCAGCGTCTCTCCAGCCTCATTAGTGGCCACACAGGTGTATCTCCCAGCATCATCTTCTTTAGCATTGAGAATCTGCAGAGTTCGCCCACCTGTGAAAGTACGAGCGACGAATGTCAAACGCCAAACAGGACGATGCTGTTCCATTTCATTCTACTCTATTCATTTTGACTGTGATCTCAAACCTGGAAGCACTCGAACGTTGCGACTGGACTCGAACAGCGTGCCGTCTTTGAGCCAGGTGATGAGGGCGGCAGGGTAGGACTGGACTTCACACACGAGGGAGGTGGGGCTGCTCAGAGTCACCGTCACCTCCTCCGTAGAACCATCAGGACGCAACCCGGCAATGGTGGGAGAAACTGACGGGAGTACAACCAATCAAGTTAAGATCATAGCTGTCATGCATCTCAAATAACCAGATCGATTCATGAAACGTTTCCAAATGGATTTAAAGAGTCGTCTTTGTACCCAGGACATTGAGGTGGAAATGCCGGCTCCGATCTCCTGCGCTGTTCGATGCCAGGCAGCTGTACCTGCCGGTGTCTGACACGTGGGCCCCGGAGATTTGGAGGAAACGGCCGTGAGACGAAACCTGGTGGCGTCTGTCAGGCACCAGATTCTGTCCGTCCTTCAGCCATTTGATCTCGGGAACAGGATTACCTGCAAAATCATCCACGGAGATTAACACAACAGAGACATACAGATTATCTGTAATTACATGAGTCTATTTATATATAGAGTGAACATCACTTACCTGATGCCTCACAGGTGAGAGTGATGTTGTGCTTCTCCTTGACTTTTGTATCCACCACACTTCCCTCATTCACAATGCTCGGTGGAACTGTTGGATCAGACTCAAAATCAAATAAATTGTTCTCTCTCTCTTTCACGGCTCATCATGTCTCTTCAGGTTGATGTTAAAGCAACACTAAGTAACCTTTATCGAACAACAGCGCCCTCTGCAGCCATACGTTTAAATGTCTTGATAATTAAAATGTTTCCTGGCTGGATATTGATGATTAACGCTGATTTTGAAAGACTTCTAGTTCAGGTTGATGAGGGGGAATGAAAGAAGAATCATTCTCTCTATTCCAAGTCAGTGAACCATCAAACTCATGAATGAAATTGAAGGACCTAAACATAAACAACTTACCGATAGAGAGATTTTTATATGTACATTGACTTTAATTTTCAAACAGCATCAAGCCCTCATAGAAAAGTGAAACATTTACGATTTCTCTTTACCAAGTATGTCGATGTCAAAGTTCTTCCTCTCCTCTCCGGCACTGTTGGACACGATGCAGGTGTATCTCCCAGCATCCTCCACTGCAGCATGCATTAGACGCAGGCTTCGTCCCCCTAGAGGAGAAACAGGCCAAATGTGATCATCAATCTGCCGTCACCGTGGAATGTATTCACAGACATCGTCCGCAAAAACCTGACCCTTTTTCTCAAAAGAAAAACATCCAGATGATGAACATCAGTTTAAGCTCGTCGAGAGTAAATCGCTCTTCTCTGAAAACCAGGATCAGTGAGGAGGAAGAATTTGGACGTTCAGGCTCACAGCTGTTAAAACATCTGCAAACCAGTTTGATGAGATTCAAAATGAAATGTGTTTGTGGAAACGTTGAACAGCGTGTTTTAATCAGACTGATAAACTTTGACTCATGGAACTTATTTGATTTGCAAACATTCCCCATTGTCACAAGCTCAGTTACAAAACGGAGATAAGTCAAACAGCAAACGCAGCAACTTGGCAGAGTGATGCGTGTTTTTCTGCACATTTAAGTAGTCTGCTAAAGTTCAGGGGCCACGGTTTAGTTTGGAAGCCCCTCATGGATCTTGTCAAACATCTAAAAACACAATTCAGAGCAATTGCTCCTGTTTGTCTTCTCTCACAGATCTGTCTGAGTTCGGCCCCACGAGCAATGATCCCATTCCATCTAATTACTGCTGATGTGTTGCATCTGCCTGCCTCTTTGAAACCGAGCCGGGAGCCAAACAGTTCCAGTTACTGCTTTGAAAATGTGCCTCAGTGTGTTTCTTCAAATTTACGAAAGGATTTCCTAGATCTTTGAAGAAATCTTAAATCAAAATAAAACTTTTTTTTTCCTCCACAGTATCAGAGAGAGTCCAGTGGGAACTCACCTGAAAGGATGCGCACTGAGCTGGTAGCTTTGATCGGCCGACCATCCTTCAGCCAGGAGATGGCAGGGAGAGGGATCCCAGCGGCCTCGCAGATCAGAGCGACTGGGTTCTTCACCACGACTGTCACATTCTCCGGGAACTGGACCTGACCGATTATACTTGGTGGGACTGATAAAGACGAGAGGGAATAAGACATAGGGACAAAAAGGAAAATCTAAACTTTCTACATGGACTTAAGGTGTACTCTAATGATTAAAATAAAAACTTGATGATTCATACCATGTACACTGATGTCATACTTGCTGTCAGCCTGCCCTGCCACATTCACGGCGATGCAGGTGTATCGTCCCGTGTCCGACACCTTAGCGTCTTTAATCTGCAGCAGCCGTCCTTCATTCAGGACCTTTGCCCCATGCTGGCCTGTGATAGGCCGCCCGTCTTTTAGCCATGTGACTGCTGGTCGTGGCACGCCCTCCGCGGCACATTGCAAAGTCACATCCCCTCCCTTTGTCACGGTGACATCATCGTTGTCACCGGGTTTGATGGCTGGGCGGACTGAAGGGGGGGAAAGCGGGTGAGTTGGGGCATATGCTTCCTTCAACAGATTCCAAAATGCTATGTATAAATGGTGATTTCAAATTGTATAACTTTTAGCTCTAGTGCTGCATAAACTCTATGCCTGTATACCAATACATACCATAAACCTGCAGACTGTACTCCTTGGACGTGGTGCCGGCTGCACTGGAGGCCGTGCAGGTGTAGGAGGCTGCGTCCGTCCTCTCAGCACTGGAGATGTGCAGCTGACGACCTCCGGACAGAACTCTGAGCCGCTGATCTGACTTGAGCTCAGAACCTGGAACCAAGACGAGACTTGTCATCTGAAGTGTTTCTTTTTCATCTGAACATACACAACCACACACACACAAACAAAATGTACCATCTTTCCTCCAGGTGAGACTCGGAGGTGGGATGCCGCTGGACTCACACACCAGAGTGATGAGACTTCCTTCAACCACCGTGAGATGAGACACCTCCTCTGAGCCGCGGATACTGGGAGAAACTGTAATAACAGGACGACACCAAAGGGAGGCGCACACATCTCAGTCAAACATAGTTGGGCTTAAAATAAATGCAAAACACATTTACACAAATTGACATCTTCTTTAAAATAAAAAAAACTGTGAAATGACCAGGAACAGATGAAGGACTTTTAGATAATGTTCTCTTGGTGAAAATCAAGAACCATCTTTGCAAACTCACCCCAAACATTGAGGTTATAGTTCTTCTCTGTCTTTCCAGCAACATTGGTGGCTTCACAGGTATACCTGCCTGAATCCTGCACCTGGGCACTATCCACCTAACAGACAGATTCATACACAAATCAAGAGGTTTATTAACAACAAACAACTGTATGTTATTCATTATTAAAATGGAGGTAAATTGTAAAACAACTTTTGAAATAGGAGGAACCACAAAAACTTGAGGCTGCATCAAGACCCACACTCACACTATTTCTCTTACAAAGTCAGATTCAATCATCCACTTTATCATCTCTTAACTGTGACGGTACCTTGAGCAAACTTCCATCCGACAAAACCGTCATCCCAGGTTTCCTGAACAGCGGGCGGCCATCTTTGCGCCAGGAGAGAGTCGGTGGAGGGATGGCGTCGCTCTGGCACTGCAGCTCCACCGGACGGCCGAGCATCACCGTGGCATTCACCTCCTCACCCTTGATGTTCGGTGGCACTGTGGCAGACATGGAGACAAGCTACTGACAGTGTTTCCATGACCGGTTATTAGAACATGACCAGGCTGGAGTTTTGATTTTAGGCTGATACATATTAAAAATGTCAATGATTCCTTAGGTGTCATTATCAAACCCTGGTGACAAAGAAATGTAATTGAGGCTTGAAGTTTTAATTCTTTAACCTTAAACTTATACAACATAAATAAATCAATAATTATCAATAAACATAAATATTTTTATGTAAAAAGTAAACGCACATCTTTTCATTAACTCATAGTCATACGCTACAAAACAATACGTCTGCGAAAGGCTCATTTCTTGCTCTGCAGATTCTATCCTCTTGAATTCAATCTCTTCTTAGATGCTCTTTGACATTAATTGACTTTAAGCCCCTCTAAACGCTGCACACTCTTCATATTACCTCATAAGTGAAAAGAATAATTGCTTCCTGAGATGCTAAGTCGGTGTCATCTGGTGCTCTTTAAGCACTAATTCTATCTGGGGCTATGACAGCAACGTTAAACCATTTCAACATTTGTTTGTGGTGCTAACAATCAGAGTGGCGTCTTTTCCAAGAAGTCCATGAAACCTAACCTCTGGGGAAATTGCTAACATGCATAGAGATGCATAATGACTCAGGAGCGTAGAACATCCCATCAGAATGTTTTTTTTTCTCCCCTGTGAAGAAGCCATTTATCATCACAGCTAAACATGAGGGTTACTGACACCGCTTAACTAGATTTTCCAGAATTTGAGCGAGCGGTGAATATGATTTGCTTTTGGCCCTCAACTTCTCTACTGAACCGAAACACACAGCTCTTAACCAAATAGAAGCACGAGAAAAAATGAATTCACTACATGGGAAGTGTTTGGACGTCTTTACCCTGAGTCAGACCATGTCTGAAGTCCTTAAATATGATATGTACCTAATATAATATAACCACTTCGGATTAATCTGATCTGGTTTAGAAAATAACCGCCAGTTAAATTTCCTCTGCATTACAGCTTCTGGACCTACAGAGCACAAGTCATTGGGGACGGACAGAAACAGGCCCTCAGCTCAGGATCTGGCCAGACACAGGAAGCTGCTGGAGAATGGAAGCAATTACCTCAACAAATCTGCCTTTATTTCCCTGGACAAGCTCCTTTTGATGTCTCTGAGGAAATGCACGTCATGGAGATGTTTGTATTCTGCTTACTGCTGCGTATATGTAAACTACTGGTCTCCCATTTCCTCAGTGACATTAGCTTTTACTTGTATAACAAGTGACTTGCCATCAAGCTCAGCTCTGTGCAGGAGCCTGACAAGGTTTATTGAAACGCTAAAGTCAGTCAAATCACACTTCCTCTGCCTGCACGTGTTTTGCTCAAGGCCTGTTTCCTTATTTTTTCAGTCTTTTAATCTTTCATGCTGGATCTGTTGACAGACATACTAAAGTTGGCAATAACCAGTAGTCAGTAAAACAAGAAGTGGAACAAGGAAAAAACATTAAACAGAAGGGTTTTGTCCAGGGGAGAGGATCCAGTGTTTGCCAAGAAGCTGTAAATCCAGAGATTTTACTTCTTTCAAGTTCATTTCAAAGCTTTCATCAGATAGTTTTAACCACTTTTTACCCTATTTACCACATTACCATATCGTAGTGCAGCATTTGATTTAAATTGTGGTTCACAATGATGATAAAATATATATTTCCACATTGAATTCAAACTCTTTAAACTAATTTTGTTTTTCAACCAACTCCTATTGCTGTGATAAAACATTGATGATTCTAGTGCAGTGTGATGCAACATTACCAAAAATAGGTGACTAAGTTTGTTTGAAATCCACAGATTGACCCTCATATATAAATAACTAGGAGTGACTATTACGTTTGTTGCTGTATTTATTATATATGTACAGCAAATTAGCTGTATGTAACAGCTACTGACAAATGTACTCACCATAAACACGTAAGTCATACTCTCTGCTTTGTTCTCCTCCAGCATTGACGGCCACACACGTGTACCTGCCTGTATCACTGACCTGTGCACTGCTCAGTGACAGGACTCTGCCACCAGACAGCACCTGGGAGGGAGACAGACACTGATCAGAGACCAGCTGAGAGCACAGACTTACATACAAACAATACAAACTTATGCCATTGTTTGCATGGCACAAAAAATATCTAAGAGCTTCATTTGAACATGAATTGCTTAATTCTTCTGTGGGTACCTGTATGCCGTGTGATACACTTGCCACGGGGCTGCCATCTTTGAGCCATGTGAGGCTGGGCACAGGAACACCAGTGGCCTCACACTGCAGCCTGGCAGCTTCATTCACCACTACCGTCACTGTACCACCCCGGCTGGAGATCACCGGAGGAACTGCAGAGCACAAAACAGAAGGAAGTGGTCATAAATAAATATAGAATATTATAGGAATCTATGGGATCTGTAGGAAGCATGTAAGGTGAAAAAGCAGAGGACCGAGGTAGCTTCCATGAGGGACACCAGAAGGTAATATTTCCCTGACACATGATCTTTTATAATGAGAAGAAAATGAGAGTGGAACCAATCCAAAACAGTCCGAGAAAGGTTGAGGCAGTTGTCATGGCTCAATGACAATAATCGTATTATTGGATGAGCAGAAACTTTTGTTAAAAGTTTAAAAGAACAACAGAAAGAGTCACCCACCAAACACCTGCAGGTTGTGCGATATCTCAGCAACTCCAGCCAGGTTGACCGCTACACATCTGTATGTCCCAGCGTCAGACAGCTGAGCCCGTTCAATCTCCAGCAGCTGACCACGCTTCAGCATAGTCACCCCAGCAGCAGAGGTCAGAGGTCGACCGTCTTTGTACCAAGTGATAGCTGAAGCGCAATAGTATTTGAAAGTGCATTACAAAAAAATACATGGAAACGACATTTATTTTTAGATCAACATTAGATAATGTAATAATGGTAAGTGGCTAGTTACTGCACAAACACAAAACAATGACTCAACAAAAAGCAACAGGGTGTTTAAGAGCAGATGTTAGATGTTGACGTTTGTTGCAGAAATGTGTTGCACATAAAACAAAAGTTGCTTCAATATGTTTAGTTTTCATGATCAAAAAAGGAAGTAAACCAAAGCCAGGTGACCCTAAAGGTCGGGAGAGGTTCTGACACAGAAGCAGAAAGCAGACAGATGTATTTTGACCAATTAGATCATTCAGTGAATCATCAAACAAAGACAATTCATTACTAAATGCAGAAACATCCAAAGAAAAAAAGTGCTAATGTTTACTGGGAACACTGCTGACTGGTTGTCTGCACTCTACTTGGACACAGTTGTGCATCCAACTGGAAAGAAAGGCACTGGGAGGAAAGTGAAGTTGCCTGCAGGGAGTCATCTGAGATCAATTTTCCGCTGCTCTGCTAATGGTTAAAGATAAGGAAAGAAGGAGAAGTGCCAAGTCCAAGTGAGCGGTCAGGGGGAACTACGCCCTGAGGCCAGTGAGCATACACAGCGGGATGCAGGAAGTGACGTGAGCGAGCTGTCTTACCAGGTAATGGGCTGCCTGTGGCCTTGCACTCGAGCTCAGTGGGGAAGCCTGACACGATGGTTTGGTTGATGATCTCACCAGAGTAAGGGATAGAGGGAGCCTCTGAGGGACGCACACAGTAACACACAGAGGAAGAACAGATCTGTTAGATGATATTCTCACGTCTCCACCTAGTCACAGAGTAACGAGAGTGAAGATGTATGACGTGACGGAGTCTGGGAGATGAGGGAGTGCTGTGTTTATCTTCACGTTACCGTGGACACTGAGCCGAATGTGCTGTTGTGCTTCACCAGCTGCATTGGTGGCCAGGCAGGTGTATCTCCCAGAATCCCCCAGTCTCGCCTCTGTGACCTTCAGTATCCTGCCTGCAGACTCAATCTGTGACACACACACACACACACACACACACACACACACACACACACACACACACACACACACACACACACACACACACACACACACACACACACAAACACACACAAAGGATGAGCAAAGTTTAAAAAACATGTCAGTGTCTCTGGAAGAGAAACCTTTTCCTGTGTCTCAAGGTTACAGCTGGGAAATATAACTATAATTGTCAACATGCAACCAATCATGGGTCCGTGCTGAAACCATAAGCAATTCTTTTTCAATTTATGATAAAACTGCGTTTGTCAGAGGACTGGTTCACATAAATAAAAATGTTAAAAAAGCAACCTTTAGGTGCTCCTGTGTTGTGTCGACGGGCCGTCCATCTTTAATCCAGGTAATGCTTGGAGGAGGGATGCCACTGGAGATGCACTCCAGACTGACGGGCTTGTGGAGAACCACTGAACGTTCAGCAGGCCCAGTGGTACGGATGGATGGAGGAACTGGAGAGCAAAAGACGATAGATTTATTTACTTACAACCACTTAACAACAGCTAATTAGGAAGATTGAAATTACATAGAGGCAGAGATTAGTATTTACCCAAAGTGGGATTGTCCTTGTGCGTTGCATTTAAAGCATAAATCACATTTGTCACTATAAGAGCATGTGCAAAACTATTGAGATTATTTATCATTTGCTGCCAGAAAACTGTTCATAAGATTGAAATGTTTTACCGTGAACGACCACATTGAAGTCCCGCTCATGTTCCCCTGCTGCATTCGTGGCCACACACTGAAAACGAGCCGTGTCAGAGACCTGAGCTCGGGACACTATCAGCCGCCGGCCGCTGGTAGCCACCCGCAGGCCTTCCCTCTGTCTGACTGGTTTCCCGTCCTTATACCACCTGGAAAGTTTAGAATTTTATGCTGAATCTGTGTTTTCAGTCATTTGTGTTTATCTCTGTGTATACATGAGATGTAGATCTTACGTGATGACGGGTGGAGGAGTTCCTGTGGCTTCACACTCCAGCTCCAAAGGGCTGTTGAGTATCACTGTGCTGTCTGTCACATCATCAGCTCCATCTAGGAAGGGAGGAACTGGGAGAGAGAATATTTCCAAAAGTTAGATTCTGGAAAACCACAATAAATCCAGGTTCAATTCTAAAATTGATTGTATTTAGGTTAAAAACACTTAACCATGTCAGAATAAACTATGGGATATTTTCCCACTATTAATGTTTTGTTGTTTTAAGACGAAAAGAGAGATAAAAATCCTTTGCAAGGCCACACTGAAGCAGCACGTGTTGCTTTCCCATGTGGAATGCAACACGTGGTTTTTGCGCAACTGCTTCATTAGAAAAACTCAGTATCAGCTCAGGTTACACATGTTGTCGTGGCCGAGTGGTTAAGGCGATGGACTAGAAATCCATTGGGGTCTCCCCGCGCAGGTTCGAATCCTGCCGACAACGGTTCAACGTTTTCTTAGCTGTCACAGGAGTCGTTAAAGCATAAATCACAAATGACAGGCTGCGGTGAAAGGTTGTTAGGCCTCTCACAGAAATGAGAGCACTGCAGATGATACCACTGACCCTGCAGCTACACAAACACTCTGAGCCTTTAAATATAGCACAGAAACAGTATGATGAAAAAATTTGCGGTAGAAGTATATACAAGACAATTTGAAATTAAATAATTTATAGTAACCAGAACCCCTTTTAACTCAGAACCCTCTTTAGCATGCTTATCAGAATGGTTTCTGATTTATGTAATAAAGAAAAATTACCTGGGCCTAGCAGTGCTAAACATATGTTCTGCCTCTGAGCACCTATAAAAGACTTGAGTTTGAATGTTTGTTGGCTATTAAACAGGATTAAGCAAAAACTGCAACTACTTTTTCTTTTTTCATTAAGATTGTGTTAACATTCTTTAACACAACTGCTCTACACCCCTTGTGTCTTGGTGATTGTGACAATGTGCTGTGCATATTAGTGCCACTATACTATATGGCCTTATTCCTTTTCAAAGATATTTTGTGTGCTTTCTTACCTAAAACTCTGACGTCGTATTTGACCTCCTTCTCCCCAGCGATGCTCGTGGCCACGCACACGTAGCGCCCCGAATTCGAGACTGTGGCTGAGAGGATTTCTAATTTCTTCCCCTGCTCGAGGACGCGGACGCTTTCACCATCGTGCACAGGAACTCCATCCTTCAGCCAGGTGAGGGAGGGCGGAGGGTGTCCCCCAGCCTCACAGTCCAGAAGCAGAGACTTGCTGAGGATCACTGTCTTCTCAGTGGGCCCGTCACCTCCGCCTGTTATGGTAGGAGGCACTGGGGGGGGGGACAGAAAGAGAGTTCATGCTTGGCAGACTTTTAGGCTTGACTTATATCTCATTTGCGTATCATACTTCAACAGCCAACAACATGTGTAATTGCTTTAACCTCCAATCCATTTTGTGGTCCTCACGGATCAATAATTTTTTCTATTAACACATTTGGCAAATATCCGCAGCTGTTTGAAATTATTCTCGACTGCTGCAAATTTCTCCATTTATCGCGGGTGAAGGAAAATACTTTAAAGCTCAGCTTTATACAATAATAAGCTGCAGAGCTCAACAACGCACACGAGAAGGCTCTCGGACATAGAGACAAGAGGAGCCTGAGGTTCTTAGAGGTTGAAAACCTGATTCAACTCTTCATACCTGAGGCATTTTCTCAGGCCCCTACTCGAAAATAGTAAACCCTGCCACTACAGGGTCTATATAAATGAGCCATCTACATAAATGTAACACCTGTGACATTTCTGCAGATGTGGGTCGGACGAAATGAAGATGGATAAATGAAAGATATCACATGTGCTATCATGCATTGTAGCTCATAACCTCAAGCAATCCATAGATAAAAGTGCCATTATTATTATTATGGCTAATAAAGTGAAGCAGCGCAGTTTAGTGAAGATATGTTGAGGTGTAATCTCCAAATTGGCCATTATGGCAATAAAGCGGACATGCAGTGCACTGGAAATTAAAGTGTGAGTAGATATTAGGAGTCAGATGTCAAGTTCTTACAGTAAACATCCAGCTCATAGGCCTTCTCTGCACTCCCAGCCACACTGGTCACCTGGCAGGTGTATAGACCAGCGTCAGAGGCCTGTGCTCGAGGGATCTTCAGGTAGTGGCCTCGCTCTACGTACTGAGCTTGGCGGTTGGACATGAGGGCCTCTCCGTTTCGGTACCAGGTGATGACGGGGAGGGGCACCCCGCGGGCTTCACACTCCAGTGTCACCACCATGGCCAGCAGGGCAGTGACGGCTGTGGTTGAGTTACCTCCTTTGATGGTGGGGGGCACTGGAACAATCGTACGATGACATAACATTTTTGTATTTGGTCATGTGAACATATTTTTACTAATATAAACATCTTTAAGAAAAAAGGCTTTGCACACAGCACCTGGCTGTTCTGGGTTTGCCAAAACAAACACTTACCATAAACACTGAGGTTGAAGTCCTTGGACTGTTTCCCGGCCGTATTCATGACACTACACTGGTACCGGGCCTGGTCCCCGAGACGGGCACTCTTAATCCTCAGAACCTGACCTCTGTTGGTGACCTCCAGATTCGGATCACCAAGAAACACCAGTCTGTCAAGAGTTTAAAAAATAAATGAGAAGGACAGGGATGGTCGAAGAGGGAATTGATAACCCAGCCGTTCCATCTCATGTGATTATTCCTTAATTTAAGCTGGCACTTACTTCCTGTCCTTGTACCACTGGATTGTGGGTAAGGGCACTCCCTGCACCTTGCACTCAAGACTGATCTCCTGTTTGAGAATGGCTGACACATCTCCAGGAGAACCTGACCCTGCAATGGTCGGTGGGACTGTGGCACGAAGGGAGAGAATCATTCCATATTAGAAAATGCGTCAGAAAAATGAATATCCTTTTCTTGTAATCTTTAGAAAACACAAGCAAATCTTCCATGTATGACGAAGAAGAGACGACCAAACACTGTCTTCAATTGCACATAAAGACCATTTAACACAACTGTTCTTGTGTAACACAGTGTTCATTTAGTTCAGTTGAGTCCACAGTTCTGCACAGAGCTCTTTCTGTGTAATTCTTGGCGATTCCTCACCCAGTACATCCAGGAAGAAGTCTTTCTCTTTGCTGCCAGCGATATTGATGGCTACACAGCTGTAGCCGCCTGCGTCCCCTGTGGCTGTGTTCAGTAGTCTCAGGGTTTTCCCCATATCAAGAAGCTGGATGGAGCTACTGGCCCGCACCTGTCAATCAACGTGAATAAATGAAATCTAATACATAAGCAAAAACAGCACAAGTTAAACTATAGGAAATCTGCAGCTTCTTAATTCAGACTGAATTGAAAAACAATCGCTGTTTGGTAATCGTTGGAGAAGTGGAGACAACATGGAACGTTTTCAGCTGCTGCCCAGAGCCAGAAACATTTAAGGAACAGAGAATCCTGATTCAAATGACTGGTAATTAGCAGAATAAAGTAAGCGCTCCGATTTTCCCATTTGTGCCTCGCAGGGAAAAATGGACAAGGCAGCCAAGGGAGCAGAGAGCAGCCAAGTAAGTGGGATGTTACAGTCTCCCTCCTCTCATATCTATTCATCATAATTATTTGGTCATAACGGTTTTGAGCATATTGCCACCGAGGCCAGCCTTGAAACTCCGTTACACACACATGAATACGCACACAGGATCCACAGCGGTTTCTGGTCGGTTCTGTTGGACGAAGTTCACTCATGAGAACTTTCACTAATAAATGAAAAGGAAAGGTCATGATGATCTCTCATTGCTTTCATCCCTGTAGATGACTCACAGTACGAGACCACAGCGTAAGTATAGGTTATGCAGAGGCAGCCTGTTACTTAATCTCTCTGACTTTGTCTCTGATGTGCGTATTTACCTTTTACAGAGGGTGTCCAGAAACAGAAGATATTGTACGTTTTAAGAGTTGTAAAGAGGAAGGACAATTTTCCTTTGATTACGTGCGTGCATTTTAAAGCATTACACAGAACTTTTTTACTTAACAACAGCAGCTTCAAAATTAGTTTGACCACAATGACTTGGAATAGTGAGAATGGAGCCGTTTTCATTTGCACTCCCCACCCTGAATCTCTGTTCCTGCTCAATGTAACTTTGGTGAGTGGGTGTGGAGCTGCCTGATAGTCACAGCTTCAATCTTCAGAATCTGACCCAGTTGGTTCAAGTGTAAAAGTTAAAAAGAATTCAATAAAAAACTATATTTTTTACCAATGTTAGGCAGGAATCTATTAAAATATGAAGAATTCTCAACAGAGTTTGGTTTCTTTGTTACAGCTGCAGCTCTTCTGGTAAATTAAGCCACGGATCATGGGCAATATCATCTTTCTTTTAGTTCAGTGAGTTGCACAACGTAGTCAGAGATAGATTTTCTCTAAAAGAAGCGCTCGGAGCCGATGACAGTTATTCACCTCGTGGCTGCAGAGGGCGCCGTTCTCCAGATAAAGTTAAACAGTGTCGCTTTTAAGGTTTTTGTGCAAAATAAAACTTATCGTGTTCAGAGGGGTTTCACCTACAATAGTCCCATCCTTGTACCAGGTGACTACAGGGGTCGGACTTCCTCTGACGTCACACAACAAGCTGGTCGGCTGGTTCAGGACCACCGACATGTTGCCTGGCGTTTCATTTTCAAGAAAATCCGGGGGCACTGTGGAGGTTTCAGAGGTGATCGTTAAATATAACAGTTCATTAGAGGAACACTGGAGTTTAGGTGAATAACTCGATGAGCAGCTCAATCACCGTTGACTTTGAGCTGGTATTTCCTCTCGGTGGATCCAGCATCGTTGACAGCAGCACAGACGTACTCGCCGTTGTCCAGCGGAGACACAGAGGATATAATCAGCAGAGTGCCGTCCTCCAGGATGGTCACGCCGGGCTCGTTACCAGTCAGCTCCTGGCCGTTACGCAACCAACGAATCACTGGCTTGGGAAGACCTGTAGGAGAACAGAAAGCAGGGTAAATAGAATAGCAGACATCAAGCATTAGCTATGAGGAAAAACTGTGAAGTTGTTTTTTGTGTATTTAAAGCAGAACTTTTAAACAATTTTTTAACTAACTTAATATCACCAAATGTTACTTTTAATAAAAATTGGAGGGTCTACATGGGATAAAGAATTTGTATAGATTTCATAATTTGGAAGAATAAGATGACTTTACCTTTTGCAGGACAAGGGAAGGCGATACGCTGGTTTGCAACTCTCTCCTGCAGGGGACTATTGAATGGCGGCTCCAGTACCTCGACCACAGGGGGCACTGAAAGCACAAACAATCACTGAGTACTGGTGTACTGGTGTACTGGTGTGGTGCTGTGCCAATCTTCATTCAAAAACTACCAATTGGACTGTACTGTACTGTACTGTACTGTACTGTACTGTTCTGTACATGACCTGAACCTTTGTCCACCAAAATCGAATCAGTTCCTTATTGAGTCCAAATGAACATTTGTACCGAATCTGATCCTGAAACCAACCTTGCACGAGAAGCTGAACTCGAGCTTGGTCTCTGCCTGCGGCGTTGGTGGCTGTGCATGTGTACGTTCCTTCATCCTCCAATCCCACATGTCTCAGTGCCAGGCTGCCATCGTGGGACACTGGATAACCTTGACCGCCCTGGGTCCAGGTCAGAGTGGGCTCCGGAACTCCTCGCACCACACAGGGCAGCTCCACAGGGTGACCTAGCTGGACCTTTATTACCCTCGGGCCAGCCTGTATGCTAGGGGGCACTGCAGGACAGAGGACAGGGTTCAATAGGTTTTAGCACCTTACCTGTATATATCACTCAGGAACTTTAATGTTTATAGTGTGTGGTAACCCATGAATACTTATATAACAGAGAAGAGCTAAGGGATCGATCAGATCTGCAACTTTCATTAAGCTGATCATATCTTTTATAATGTAGTTTGAATAATGTATCTATATAAATATATTATTGACCGATTCACCTGAGACACACCAGAGTTCCAACACTCACACTTCAGACCACTGATCCATCATCATATCGTTATGAAATGCCTCCATGACCCCGTTAAGACCTTCTATCAACATCCATCCTGAGTGATCCATCACTAGTGTACAGCTCTAAGTTCAGGTGTGACCACACTTACTTAGATCCGATCACTCACAACACAATAGGTGGTGTGGCCACATTCTTGTGGCCCAGTGTAAACACAAATGTGTCCTCGGCCACATATGATGTCTTCTGGCCCAGTTTCACAATGAATCTTTATGCTTCTCAGTGAGCGTATGTTGTTTGTGGCCAGAATATAAACACTGACCCCCATATAATCACAACTTTTCCTAATTGGGTCAAATCTTTCTTTTTCTCTCTCTCTCTCTCTCTCTCTCTCTCTCTCTCTCTCTCTCTCTCTCTCTCTCTCTCTCTCGCCTGTGCTGAGAAGGAAGTGGTCATAGGAGAAACATCCAGGGCTCTTTTTAATGCCAGGTGTAAACAGATGAACTATAAGCTGTCAACTTGTGAAAACATCTCTCAGGATGGACGTTAATACCAGATCTAATGAACGTACCCAAAACACTCAGCGCAACGGATTGTGTGAGGTTTCCAGCGATGTTGGAGGCAACACACACATACAGTCCACTGTCTGACACCCTGCTCTCCAAGATCTTCATAGAACCTGAGGGAAGCTGATTGTGCCTAGGAAAACGCACACACACACAAAAATACACGCACACACACACACACACAGAGAAAACAAACTGTAAAGTGATGTTTTATGGGAGCAGTAGGTCTTGCTAAGCAGGCTAAAGAAAAATAAGCACACACACAATGAGTTATTTAGTTGTGACTGTAAAAAAATACTCTGTATAATAATTCTGTCTAATCTGCCATCAACCACAATTACAGCTGCTGTGGCAGCCGCACAGTAGGTGCTGCAGATCACAGAGAGGAGTACGATTACCCAGTCATCTTATAAAAACCACAAACCATAGCCCGAGGTTATGAACAGTCGACAGACACAGAGCACAGCAATCAAAACAGCATGGAGGTTTTCTCAGTGTCTTTGAAACATGAATGTAACTGTTTTCTCCAGCAAGAAGATTTTGTCTGCGGTGGGGCTCAGCTTAAATTATGGTGGCGGAACAATATCCGAGGTAATAAAGTCAAAAGGTTATAAACAATCTCATGAATACACGACGAGTTGTGAGCATTGTGTGTGGCCACGTGTTTGTGTGTGTGTTTACCTGGGAGAGAAAGGGGAGATGAGCTGCCTCTCCTTGGCCCAGCTGATGGTGGGAGGCGGGACGCTGTGGACCTCACATGGCAAAACAACATCTTCACCCTCGATCACCGACATCCTCACCGGCTCTGCTGAGACTCCAGCACCATCGACGTTGGTCCTAGGACGAACTGAATGTGGGCAGAACAACACAGAGACCGTTATTCCAATTTATAGACAAACTATCATAAGTGAATATTTAGTATCAAGGTAGAGAGTTGATGGCAAAAAGAATGAGAGAGATTTCTATTAAATTTTCAGGAAACAAAGGGTGAAACCGATTCAGAGTATTAGGGGTGTGATTATTGTGGAACTGTTTTAGTCCAATTAGGCGAGTGATGATACCTCGACTAATTTCCATTAGCTCAAGGTGTAAAATAAAATTAGCCTTAAATGCTTGTCATGATGATCATTGTCAAAATTAACTGATAATTTGTTAACATGACATTCTACATATAACTCATTATCCCCATGAAGGCTGTTGTGTTTTCCTTCACATATCTTTGTTTTTCTGTCAGTTATGCAAAAACCTAGTACACCGTCCATGAATTTAGAGGGGAGCGTAGGGCTCCATTACATTTAGCAGTAGATCAGATCCGGACATGTTTTCACTTTCCTTAACATGGCGAGATCAAGCGTTAGCTTTGAGCTTTGAGCCATGAGCTACACGTCCACCGAGCGCCCTTCTTGTTTATTTTCGTGCACACTGGCGACGCGGCTCACCGTAGACAGTGAGCTGGACCTTCCTGGAGGCGGAGCCGGCTGCGTTGCTGGCTGTGCAGATGAACTCTCCGGTCTCATTTCCAGAAGGGGAAGCGATGAGAAGGCTGCCGTCAGAATCCAGGGAGAAGGCAGGACCACCCAAGTACAGCAGCTTCCCACCCTACAAAACAAATCACAGCCGGGAAAGGGCAGAGGCCAGAGTTTATTTCATTAACTCGGATTTGTTAACATTTGACATGGCGACCAACACTGACTTGAGACCAGAAAGGGCTGTTTGGTTTGTGTTTGAATTAATCACTTGATTCTCTTCCCTGCTGGGAATGAAACGCTAATGTTTATACAATCATATTAACCAAAACAATCATCAGGATCAGGAATGTGTCATAACTGGACTGCCCTTTTGTAGCGGACATGATTCACCGCATTTGACTGGATCGATGTTACAGAGAACAGCAAAGGAATCGGAGGTAATTTCATTTTAGCATCTGGTGCATAACTCAGCAGAGTCTAGTTTCATACGTCCCTGCAGCACTGTGCACTTTAACAGCAACACTTTTACAACTGGTGTAAAAGATCAGCCCACATACAAACTTAAAGACTAAAAACCGATACACAAGTCAAGGCTGAGCACACTGATGCAGGTAGGGCTGATTTCAATGTGCAGTGCAGACACACGTTTTGACAATATGCCATAACAAATCAATGGAGTGAGCATTGCTCTACAAATATAGAGTTACCCTGATTACTGATTACTATACTGTTTTTTTGGAGTATAACCCTTCTCATAAGCCTTTATACGTGGAGAGTTAAGGGCAATACAGACCTTGGCCCAGGTGATTTCTGGGTTGGGTACTCCAATGGCACGGCAGGGCAGTGAGATGGGGTTCCCCTCAATCGTGCTGAACACTTGAGGGCCATGTTGAATGGTAGGAATCACTGGAAACACAAGAAAAAATACAGTCGGACACATTTGTTGTGCATCAAGTATTAATAGAATCTAGTAGATTGCATTCCTTGTATGTACTGTGTATTACGTTATATCTGTATACAGAACCACGTGTCTTAAATGATCTGGAGAAAGCCTACGTGAACTCTTAGAACTGATATGTTCCCAAACTATCAGTCCTGATTTTGTTTTGCTTTAGTCCTGGGATCCTGAACAAAAGATCAACTCCTGGAGCATCAGCTTTGAAATGAAAAATATGTTTTATCTATACAACAAAGTAACAAATGTGCCATTTGCAGTATAACATACATTATATGCATATATTAAATATGATTTATTGACTTAGCATCCCGTACACCTTGCACACTGGCCTATTCAGTTCTCAGATATTTCTATCATATCCTCAGGGCTAGAGTTGTTACATGTGCTGGTGGGAAATGTACAATGCAGCTTTCAAAGTAAGACCAAGCAACTCCATGTGCTTGTGGTTAGTTGTGTCATTGTGCACACACCATATACGTTGACAGTGGTGGTATCGTTGGCAGCCCCAACTACGTTCTCTGCCAAGCAGGTGTAGTCACCAGCATCGTCCAGCCGGATCCTCTCAATATGCAGACTGCCGTCCCTCCTCACCGTCACGTACTGGTCTGATGTTACCTGACAAATCGCACATTCAATAAATCGGTTTGAGTTGACACATGGTTAAAAAGATGCATCTGCAAACTTAACATCCTCTGTGTGTCCTCACCAGGCCGTAGTTGTGTAGCCACTGCCTCTCAGGTAGCGGGTTGCCAGCCAGTAGCACACAGGGCAGAGTCAGCTGCTGGTCCTTGATCACACTGAGCACAGCCGGACTCAACGCGATGACAGGCAAGACTACAGACATCATGAAAGTTATTCATGTCAGAGAATAACAAGGAGACTGTGCTCAAGAAAATGATCAGGTAGATTCATATAATCAGGATTGAAGGTACACATGCAAAGAAACCATGTTGATTAACACAATCCAATTTCATATCTGAGACAGAATAATAGACTTAAGCCTGAAGGTGTTTTCCACTGTGTTAAATCAAAGGAAGCATTTGTTTAAAAGTTAGTGTGTATTGTATAATGAATAGGGAATGTGTGGTTGCTATAAACACAGTGCAGCTTCCACAGTTTCAATAGCTGCTAAAAGAATCACATATATAAACACACACTTGTGATGGGTATTTAAGATTCCTATAGAAACAAGTGCACAACTTTTGCAGGGACGCTGCAAAAGTAAGTACTAAATAAAGAATAAGCAATACAACAGTCGGGAGAAGTAATAATACGATAAATAAAGTAATAATGAGATACAAAATATTTACAAAATATTAGAATAAGACAAAAATAAGAATATTTAGTATGTGGGAGCAGCGATGGTTAAATTCTTATTGCACACATTTACAATTTAGGGATAAAGCCGGCAATACAATGACCACCTCAACACAAGTGCTCTTACACACACACACACACACACACACACACACACACACACACACACACACACACACACACACACTAAACATGCTACTGATACGCTTGTTTCCCTTCTCTCTACTTCCTTCCCGTCCAAAAGAAACTACTGTATACGTCCCTCTGCACTGGGTGTGTGTGTGTCAGCGGGGAAATGGGGCAGTGGGGCAGTAAGAGATGTGTGTCATCTGGGTGGGTCTGTGCTTTCTGACCTCTGGCCCACATATAAGTGCTCGGTTTGTTTCCACTGTAGAGCGACAGTGAAACAGAAACAGTGGTTTAACAAGGCACATGTGTTCAAACACACCCACTGGAAGGTGCTAATGAAATCACACTCATGTGTTGAGGCCGAAACAAACACACACACACGCACACTCACATACAGAAAGACGTTTCAGAAAACATAGCTGACACTTTGACAATGTTAAGACTTGGATAAATGCAGGTTTTGCAAAAAGGAATGGCCGCATGTGTGAGTGTGTGTATTTTGCTGCCGTGGTGCTTTCTTTGAAGTTCAAGAACATTTCACAGGGGGACAGGGTTTTCTGAGCAGTTGCTAGATCCTTCAACACAACTGTATTCCCACACTTAATTTACAGCACACAATCTATTGCCATTTCCCCTTGATGATTAGCAGCAATAACAGCATTATTGAGATATTAACCCAATTATGACTGAATTAGACTCAGCAATGAAAAACATCATTTTGATTACCTTACCCCCAAAAAACATCCCGTCACTCAATCGATCAAACTCAAATCAATCTCATTTAAAGAACACAAAAATTAACGAACCATAAGATTAACACAATAGCATCCCATCAGAAACACATCATTTGAAATAAAGCCACATTCTTACCCAGTCCAGTCACAGTGACACTGGCCTCAGACTGGATCCTGCCAAAGTGGTTTTGGGCCTCACAGATATAAAACCGTCTCATCCTCCACCCACAGGCCTGATGGTAAGAGGGATGTTGAGGTGTAAACAAATAGTATCTACTGGTTTAATGTATATGTATGTACATATATATGATAAACTCACTGGTGATATGTAGGCCTCCCCTGCTCTGCGTGACGGTGCCATGTGTGCGGGACACGTTGAAAAGGGGCAGTCTGTCCTCTCGGCGCCAGGTGACCTGTGGTTCGGGGTGACCTTGGACGTTGCACAGCAGGGTCACGCTGGAGCCGATGTCTGCCGCCACATCTGACGGCTCTCGGGTGAACTTGGGAGCGGCTGGAACGGTCACAGTTAAAGATTACAAAGGTCAGAAAGTTTAGGGGACACTCGTCCATCTGCAATAGATCCCACGGACAATCAAGCTGTCCACATGTGGACTTGTTTTTAGATTACAAAAGTCTATATTTGTACAAAAGCAGAAAAATGGGAACACTGAATTTGCACCAGATTTATCAGCCTCTGGAAACAAATTGTTGGCTGTTTTTAAATGATGTGCTTGTGCAAAAACCCACCTCCCACTGTGAACCATGCATGGGTACAGACACACCCATGTGTTGGCATGTTTAGTTATAAACCAGACTTGTTCTTTGCTTGGTTTGTCAAAGGCATCATTCACTAACAGCTCCAAGGCAGCCTGTGTGTCAGTATACATCAGAGATTAGTCAGAGCCGTAACGGCAGGTTTAAGGCTCCAAATAGAGTGTTTGTCTTTATCCCTCTAATCTAGACCTGCTTGGTTGATTGTGCTGTATTGTCCAGATCGGACATTTAGTCACAGTAGACATGGGCCGAAATAATCCAGTTTGGGACATCCTGATGGGATGGGAGTTTCAACACTGGGAAACAAGCAAAGACGCTGTCGTGCTTTACGAGATGAACTAAACTAGCTGCTGCTCTCACCTCCGACATCCAGGGAGATCTCGCCTGAAGAAGTGCCGGCAGCATTGGCGGCCACGCAGCTGTAATCTCCAGCATCAACCATCTGGGTCTCCTTGATGGTCAGCGTTCCACCGACTGTGTCCAGGTCCAGGAGGGATGATGAATGCAGTTGGACGTCACCTAAAGGTTCAAATAAATACAGCGGCTGAGTTTGGTCAGCTTTTTAGGAGTGTTATTTGGGCTGTGTGATAAAGTTGAGGATAAGACTAAAAACTACTCAAGATAAATGATTCTGGAACATTTTAATAACATTTCATGATTTGTTTGGTTTGTTTCTCTCTCCAGGACCTTTACCTTTGTACCACAGGATCTCAGGCTGAGGGACTCCAGACGCTGAACAGGCCATAACCATGGTTTCTCCGATGCCAATAAGAATCTCACTTAACGCCACTGTCACCACAGGAGGTTCTAGGAGAGAGAATTATGGCAAAATGGATCACAATCACAAAAGGAGGCAGCAAATTAAATGTAGTGATACTAGTGTGCATGTCTGATTTTGTATGTGATGGAACTGTCTGTTAGTGAATTTCTTGATTTATACAATTTTATGATAATCATGTTCGATATCAAACGTTCAGTCCATGTTTCCATTTGTGCACATGTATTTAAATTTTTCACTTGAGTGTGAGCACTGCGCCACTCACCAATGTAGGTTAGGATGGAGGTCATTGTGTCCGTCCCCGCCAGGTTGCTCGCCAAACATCCGTACACGCCTCCATCCTTCTTCTCCATGTTTCTCACAACCAGTGTGCCATCGGGAGTCAACCTGTGTCTGTGCGTGGAAATTAGAGGCATTTCAGTACATATGGGAGCAATGAGACAGAAAGACAACAAAATTAAATAGTTCTTACAATAGAATCTGTACAACACACACTAGAGGATAGAAAAACCTTAAAAAATAAAATGTCCCCTTTAAAGTACAAAAAATCGGATCAAATCAGTAGAACTCACCTGCTGGATGCCATGATGAACATGTCGTTGTGTGTCCAGAGCAGACGGGGCGGGGGGTAACCGCTGGCCAAGCACCTGATCCTCACTTCTTCTCCTGTCATAAAGGTTTGATCCCGAGGCTCGACTGAAACCCTGGGCACCTCTGGAGGAAAAAACAAAAAAAAGACATCAATCTGCTGATTCTTCACCAACTTTGTTGCCATCTAATTCAGTCACTAAGCTTTTGAGCGTGTGGAGTCGACCCTGGTCTCCTTAGCGTAGAGAGGTCAGGGACTTCACTACAAGCACATATATGTAAGGTATATGATGTAACATGAGAAAAACTTTTATTGTGACTGTAGCAGGAAGATAGACGGCAGTTACAAGTCCCATTTTGTCTCTCATTATATCTTTCAACCTTATTTCATAAGATATTGGTTCCAGACCCTGGGAAACTCTGGAATCCTGGAGACTTTTCCAATTGATTCGTGATTTTCAACTCATCCTTGTTTTCTCTGTTGTATTCCCACAGCTAGAATCATCTCCAGTGACCTTTCCAGATTCACAGCCACAGCTTCAAACAGTTGAATAGACACACACACACACACACACACACACACACACACACACACACACACACACACACACACACACACAGGAGTACAACAAGTGTGAAGGAATGTATTGGTTTGAGCTGATCTTTCCACTTCAATCGTCAGCGATGCCGCGTTTTCAAAAGAACTACAGCGCAATTTTCCAGATGCCAGCAGTAAAAAAATGTGACCCTTGATATATTACAAGCTTGAGAACAAATTGAAATACATCAACTTGTCACTCAACTGGTTCTTATCTTAGCGGAGCCCGAGGCTGTACAGTGATCACTTAGCAGACAAAAGGTCAAAAGGAAGGGCGTCGGAAAGCGGGGCAAGGTCCCTGTCGTTTTCTTTTACAGCTAAAGCCGAACGCTTCTCTTGCCGCTGTGTCTCGCAAGGTCACACAGCCCTGAGGGAGAAAATGACACCTCAGAGTTCAGAAAGAAAAGGAGGATCTTGAGAGGTAAGACACATTCTTCAACCTTGACTCGGCAGCAGCGAGGAGGAGGAGGAGGAGGAGGAGGAGGAGGAGGAGGAGGAGGAGGAGGAGGAGGCCTATCTTTAGCTCTCACCTGCTCCATCTTTTCCATTTTCCAAAAAAACAAAAAAAACTGCAATCTCTGACTTTATACACGTGAAGCTGTGTCATTTCAAAGTGTTGCTTACGTGTGACAACAATGTGCAACTAGACAGCGTTTCCAGGTTTTGATGGTATATTTTCTTTATTTATTGTTGTGATTTCATAACTGCCGCGTTTTCGTACTTGCCATCGTGGGTTATAAAAATCACATACTCCTGTACAGGCTGTGGTCAGACAGATTTAAGATCTATTATATATTTGATGACAGGTAAGTTGTCAGCTCAATGACAACACCTGTAGTTTGCAGTATACCGACATATGAAAAGAGTTGTGTGGCCTGAAGGTCGAAATGAAAAGACGGGTGTTTTTACATTTTGTCAGTGTCGTGTGGACATGCGCTCAGGGCCACAGTTCTCTGGCCAAGTGTTGTAAGACGTCAGCAGACTTGACTCACTTCAAAGTGAACCTAATGACTATGATGGGGCTGACCAGGGGGAAACCCCCGGGGCGAGCCAACAGCTGTTACCGAAAAGAGATTGACATAAATGAATCGAAAAAGCAGAGAGAAAATAGTTTGAAAAATAGTAAAAAGACAGCTGTGACGGGATGATGTGAAGAGAAGGCAAGTGAGGAGACTTTAAAAGAGAGAAAATGATCCAGATAAACCAGGGAAAATGTTATAGGGTCAACTGTACTACTTATCACTCAGCGAGACGAGCTAAATGACAGAGTTCTCCTCCAAACCTGCCTGCAAGTCCTTCGTCTGTATCACTGAGGTTTGACTTTAACACAGTTCAATCAAACTAACAGGTTAAGGTAAAGGGTCCATTGCTTTTTGCTTTACACATTAAGAGCTGGCAATACACACAGGGAGGATTTGAAGCTACAATAAGCAGCATATGGACTCTGAATTAACTTCTTCTGAGGCCGATGGTTGTATAACAGAGTAAATACAGGGTTGGATATTGGATTATGCAAAACACAGCTTTCTTCCTCTTTCTTGCTGCAGTGTACCTCTAAACCTCGGTGGGTTCTGGCTGAGGCCGTCGGCTAACGGCAGAGTTTAGCGGCTGTAATGGATCCACTCTGTGCCGCTCGCCAGGTAGTCTGCGATACGCTCTTCCATCTGCAAGTGCTCCCGATTCGGTGTCAGGGAAGTGTTAGGAACAAGATTATAGGAGCTGTCAGGAGATGGAAAACTCTACTTAAGCGCTGCCTGAGAATGAAGCATAAATAATTTTCACGCCTCCCAGAAAGCGTTAGGGTGAATTATAGGGAGCAGGGGAGGGAGAAAGGGGTGGCGGCACCTGGGAGATGATTTTGTATTTGGGAAGGAGACTGTGTTTGCCAAGAGTGCTTCTCCCCCAAGGTTTAAATCACACAGACACACAAAATGCAAGTGCAGATATGCATTTTCAAAGTTAACACTCACTTTCTAATCATTCGATCAACTATCGCTGAGTAGTTTCACACCAAAGAGCAAGACACAAACACGCAGGCCTCACCTTGCACGCTCAGGTAGATCCTCTCTGCTGTCGCCCCTCCCTCGTTGATGGCGATGCACTCGTACCAGCCTGAATTATCCGGCGTCACAGTGGACACCTGCAGCGAGAGGTTGCCCAGGACTCGCACCCGCGGGTCCAGACGGGCATCGTGACCCCCTCTCAGCCAGGTGAGGTTGAAGTTGACGGTGCTGGCCACGTGGCAGGTGAGGACGGCGCGGGAGCCCGGGCTGGCGGTGACGTTACCCTCGATGGTGATCGCCGGAGGAGGCTCTGCAGAGTGAGGACATGATGTGGTTGGTAGCTAACAGCAAAATAAATCAAACCTCAATTTTCATTTTCATCTAATTAGTTTGTCCTCATCCTCAAAAAACACTCCTAGAGTTTTTACCTGCATACATTTGCTTAAGTCCCAGTTTCTCTGGTTGTCTGCGGGATTACTCAAAGACTACTGAACTGATTTCCAAGGAATTGTGTGGAAGGGTGGAACACAACCCAAGAAAGAACCCGTGAAAATTTGGAACAGATTTGGATAAACTGGTGGATCCAGAAATCATATATTCTTTCCAGCTTCTTTAACATGTCACGATGGGCGTTAGCCTTGGCGGAGGATGGCGTTATCTGAGCAACCTTGTAGTTGTGCATGGTTTGATCTCTGCATGCCTCTGACAACTAATCAAACTTGATGAATTGGGGAACATCACATTTCCTGTGTTTGCTCAAAGACATAACAAAGTAGTGAAACTGGGTTGCAGGTGGAGAAATGGCTTAAAGTTCTGTGAGTCACCAGTTTAGACCATTTAGCTAAAGAGACACAAAACACATCAGATTATCAATTCTAGCTAAAAGTTTAAATTCTAAATAAAGTGGTTATTTTTTACAAATTCCTCTACCCACATCTTTGTGCTATAGTGAGATAGGAACCTCCATCAACAGCATCACCCTTGTTTAATGCACTGCTGTCGTCCACAATGTGTGTTTGCATGTAAGTGTGTACATCTCATCTTTGAATAAAGGTATTTCATGTACTAAGCTTTGTGCAAAAAAAAACAGTAACACGCCTTATTAAGGGATTTTTCCTCTTTCTCAGTGTTTTCACTCGTTAAACTAAACCCTCGAGCCTCATTGTGTCGTCAATCACATCGTTCAGAGGTGAGCCAGAGCTAAGCAGGGAAAAGAGGTAAAACGGAGGGAAAAGGGGGAAGGAAAGTGAAGACGAGGGAGAGGTAGCAGAGGCTCTGGTAGGGGGAGGATGCTGGAGATCTCGGCACAGCTCTATGGGATTAGGAAGACATGAATTTGGCAGATGAATGGAATAAAGTGTGTGATTCTCTGTGTGTACATGTGTACAATGTGAGACCCTGTCACTCTGTTAAGAATATACCTGGCCCACTAACAAAGGTGGGATTGTGGCTCAGCAGGACTAATTTCAGCTCATTTCCGAGACATTATAAGTGGGAACAGTTGGACAAACGTAGTCGCCGCTGCATCGTTGGACCGCGAGTTACAGTCGTGAGGTTGCGCTCATAAATTAAACAGATCCATGCCTGACTCCTCTCTTTCCTTCTTCTCTTTCACAAAGTGTCTTTCAACTAACTCCCGTTTTCTCAAATCTCCGACGTCTTCCCCCTCCACTGTTTTTTAGGAACTTTTGGACAAGGACACGTTTGCTGACTGAGTTTGGACTCATTTGGTGTCAGTTCAGGTGCCGCATCCTGGAAAAATAGTTCTGATTGAAATATGAAAGCACTTCAGAGGATTTGGGGAAAAGAAAAATTACATTTTTGTTTCGGGCCAGTGGTGAAACTGAAACGTATAAATCATTATATATTCCTTTTTGTCTGTGCTCCAAGCTTTGACAACGTGAAGATCACAAGCGCATCCTCCAAGTATTTTATGACCTGGGTTATGAATTTCTGAGATCATAAATTATCACGCATTTATTACTGTGGTACAAGTGGTCTCTGCTCTGCTGTTCACATCGAGTCCTTTCTTGCACAGCCTGGAACTTATTTACAGTTTAAAAACCTTTTCTCATCTTACACCACATCCACAGTCCGTTGCTTGACAAGTCAGGCACACAAACCATACCAGAAACCCCATGACACGATCGCTGGCAGGCATGGATTACATCTTGTTGTAGAGCTGGTTTCAAACTTTTCCATAACGTTATATTAATTCTGTCATCATGCAGGTTCTCTGTATGGGAGCCGCAGCGAGAGTCTAAATAAAACCAACAGTGACTGGCACTTGAATTCATAACCCTGTGTTCATAAGTAAAGTAACTATGCATGTGTGTGTGTGCGTGCGTGTGTGTGTGTGTGTGAGTGTTTAAAGCTCTAGAGCATTATATAAAATCCATCTTGCAGCACCATTTAACCGAAGATATTTTATTTACTAAACATGATACAGGACATTAAAGCCAATGAGACTTTAAATTACTCAATGTCCAGAGTAGATCCATCACACACTGATTATACTTTGAGTTTAATAACAGTCCTGGCTCATTAGCTGCAGTGATGGATGGTAGATTAGATTTTAATTTAAAAATGTCTATAAACTACATTGTTACAGTTCACTGAAAACGCCATTCTGAATCAATCTTATGTTTTGTATTCTGCATATACATTTTACTTTAACTCATTTCTGTATGTATTCGAAAGCACTGTTGTGAGCATTTTTTGTCTATGTACTCTTGAATTTAATAGAATAGTTGTAGAATAAATAATCCAATGAAACCCTAAATATACTGGTAGAGTTACAGGTTATCATACTGGGACAGTTGTGGAATGTTAACATACCTGAAACATCCAGGAAGGTGCGAGCTCTTCCCGTCCCTGCACTGCTGATAGCAATACACTCGTAGTCGCCCTCGTCCTTCAGAGTAACCTGGGCTATTTCCCATGATGCACTTCCAGACTCACTGGGATCAAAAGAGAAGAAATGGAGAGAAAAGCGTGTTCAATAACTTTGTCTTGTTACGCCATGCTTTGCTTTGCTAAGGATTTGCATGAGAAGTAAAAACCAACATCATCCAACTGAATGTCCAATATGTCTCCTGGCATAAAGAGGAGGGAGCCAACCCACCATCGTCATCCCAGTACAACAACATCTGTGGAGCTCATTTTGAGTAGAAGAAGAGCATCCCAGGAAAAAGCTGATTCAGCTTTGACTGGTCACGTGTTGCTAATATATTGTAATGCTTAAAACACGGCTGTATGGAAATTACATATATTCACTTTACAGCTTCGTTTTCCTTGTGTTCTCCCTCTGTGGGCTGTCTGTCCCTCGTTTGTCTTCGTGTGTGTGTGTTTGTGTGTGTGAGTGTGTGTATGTGTGTGTATGTGTTCATCCACTGCCAGCTCATCCGCACAGCTGAAGCTCATCATCTCTTCAACTCCACCAGCCGACTGACTCGTTTTACTCTCGTTCCCTGTGGTTTCTCCTGCTCCATGCTTACGCTCTTTCTTTCTCAACTCTTACCAACCCAGACCAGATCTCGCAGTCATCCTGATTCTCCTGCAGCGCTCCATGGAACTCATAACTCTAACTGTGACTCAAGCATTTCATTGCCAGTGACTGCTTAATGCTATTGTTGTGTATTTGACAATAAAATCTTGAATCTTGACTCTTGAAACTCGGTCCGTTGCTCAGATCCCGCATTCCAGCCTCTGCCCCCACATTTTAACCCATTTCTATATCTGAAGTAAATTGCCCTTAAAACATTCCCCTTCCTGATATAGAACTGATTATAGCAGGTATAGAGACGTTTTGGACTTTTGGGACTCATTTACTTTACAACCGTGCTCACCTGAGAAGTTGGTCCACCCCGAGTCGTCTTCCATCCCGGCTAAAGCGCAGGGTGAAGGGGATCAGACTCTCTACCTGGCATTTAACAGTCCCTCTCTGGAGGTAGTAGCCGGGAGTTGTGGCTGGCATCAGCACCTTAGGGGCCCCTAAAAGAGAGATAATCGCTGAGGCAGTTAATAAAAGCAAGCAATTCCTTACATCTTAATTTTAGTGGGGTAAATACAGATCACCATCACTGACCAGGTATGATACTGGAGTAAGATACGCTTGAGACTCTTTGGAACACGTAACCATCCTGGTCGTATCCAGTCACCCGCAGGAAGAAGGCCGCGTTGGGTGGAACGAACTCTGTGATGTTCCACAGGCCTTGCGGCTGGCGGTCAGGGTAGTAGCGGATCGGCAATGTTTTAATGACTTCACCCGTGATTGACAGGAGCTCCAGCCTGTCAGCCCGAGCAGGAGGGGACAGTCCAGTGATGTTCAGCAGGATGTGGGTGGGAATACCTGGAAAATCCACATGAAACTCAACATACAGTATTCTTTACCGCTCCAAAGCTCCAAGGCATAAGTGACGACAACAGGTGAAGGAGAAAACATACAACAGCTGTGGTGTCCTTTTCGGTTTTTTTTACGATTTGGAAAGGGTGACCTCACTGACCTTGAACTGGCCGACTCAAGGTCTTTTTGAAGTCCAGGGTGGGCTTTTTGGAAAACCCGGCTCTGAAGTCAATAGTGCTGAGACCAGAGATACGGACAGAGTGTCTTCCTTCGCTGGAGACCTGTATCACAAAAAGGGGAGATTTATATTAATACTTAATATCTAAAACTTATATTATGTGTCTGTTGTATTGTATAACTACTTTTTATCATAGTACAGGGGTTTAAACTAAATCGATCATCATACTCAGGTACAATGAATGTGTAAAGCATCAGCTTTGTTTGAAGATAAGGGTGAAGAGAAACTTTATTGATTCCAAGCCAGAAAAAATTAACTTGTACAGCAGCAAAAATATAAATTATGATATGTATAATACACCTTTAACGGCACACATATTATAACGGCAGACATATTATCAAAAAAGTACTTGAGTAAAGTACAGTGTCACATGATGATGGCATAAGGAGGTACAGTGCATTTTAAAGGATAGTATGCTAAGCTAACCTAAGTATATAAACAGGTAAAATTCCCAATAACTAGCATTCATATGGAACAATATGATTGTCATATGTTTGATTTTGTTCCAAACCTTGGCCTGTTGTACGTTTCATGGTGCTGAATCGAAAGAAAGAAGAGTTGTAGCATCTACGCTCAGAGAGCTTTGAACAGACACACCACTGAGACTGTTTGTGTAACAGTTGTGTGCATCCTCCAACCAGCCACACATGTACAGACAGGCCAGCTGACTGACAAGTATCTCACACCCGAGCTTATAAAACATCCAGGATTCAGAGATGACCCACTCAGTCTGACATTCATACTTTAATTAAACAAACACGACCACTATAATCAGAGATTGGCTAATGGCTTGTGCGCTCTTCGCCGTGCAGGCTCGTTTGAAGCTTCTCACAAATGGAGACAGAGTAATTACAGTGAAGTATAGGTTGCTGAGAGGTGGAAACTCCTCACCTTAGGTTGCACGTCCTGGAGGTGCGACAGACACTGACTCACAACACACATCGAGGCATGCAAACCTAAACTGTCATTTGCCATCGTGTGAAATGAAAGAAAATGTGCTGCTTTATTGTGTTTCCAGACGATGACTATGTTTTACCCAACATTAACTTTAATTCCATGGAGAGAAAAACAAAACAACCAGGACAGTGAAGTGCAATCAGGCAGACAGATAACAATAGTTAAGCTTGATGTGAATGCACTCAAAGTAATACATTTGTGTTTATGGTCTGATGTTATGTTCAAGCGTTCTTTGGAAGGGGCCCGTGAAAACGCAGAAGCATGTTTCAGGGTTTAGATGCTAATGCCTTGCGTCACGAAACACAATACATGCTGTGGCCATCAAACCTGCCCTAATGGCTGCTATAGGATTATCCCGGGTCTTTAGTTAGTTGTAAATGAGGCCATAATTAGGGGAGAGGTCCTTCAAAGGTCATGCTTTTACAAAAAAAAGAACAGTCCCTGTCATTAAGGCACTCATTTCCCTGTTTCACACCCACCCGGACAAAGTGAACTGCCCAGGTCTTGCCAACATCCTAAACTCAACTGGTCAGATCTTTGATATTTTTCCAGAAATTTTCCAGAGGGGCTGAATGTTAAAATGCAAATGTCTGAGTATTTTGCTCCAGACCAGTTTTCTTGCCAGCCCCCTCGGAAAATGACCCCTCATCTGACATTTCTGGACATTTTCCTGTTTTTGTGAACGTGTCTGACCCGGGACAATCTCCAGCTACAATCTTCATATGTGAAAGACAATGAATGGAAAAAATATTTCTTTCCGGAAAACTGGTTTCACTCATACTCAGCAAAACGCTGATTCACCCTGAGTGTCTGAAGGAGACGTATCACAGGTGGTTCCCTACACTTTTATGAAGTGTATGCATCCTTGTGTGTTTCTGTGGACAGGAAAAATCCCAAACTGTTTTAATGGGCTATAAAATTCAGTATGAAGCTTAAATATACTTGTTAATCGCAGTGAATGCTGATGACTCCATTCCCATTGAAGACCAAAGCTTGATGTGAGCGGGTGTTGATGGTTTTTTTGACCAGTGGAAACTCAAAACACTGAATATAGCATCTAACAACTCCCGGATGCAAAACAGGATCATTGATATAGCATGAAATTAGCACAGAGGGAGGGTGAGGCTGCAATAACTCACACGGCAAAACTGAAGAAGGTGAAGGTGCGCTGAACCCACGTTCTACATCACCACAATATCCAATTACAGGCAGAATAAAAAGGATTAAATTCCTTTTCACACACAATCTGTGGCCTGGGTTTTACACAAGGCTGTCACGGGCCATTAGTGTTACTGAAATCCAGCATGGCAGAACAAGCCAACTCCCACTGGAAGTACTTATCCACATTTCTTTGGACATCGTGGGGAACACAGCTACACTATTTTTAGTTGGACAGCCAGTGTTGTGTACTGTGTGTGTGTGTGTGTGTGTGTGTGTGTAGATGGAAAAGGCAGAGTGCGAGAGGAGAGATGTGAAAAGCACAATGTTGTGGGGCCAGAGAGAGAGAGAGAGAGAGAGAGAGAGAGAGAGAGAGAGAGAGAGAGAGAGAGAGAGAGAGAACAGCAAATCCCAGAGTTCTTCTCTGTGGGAGAGAATTTGAGGAGTAAACGTGTTGAGAGGAAGATGTACGAGGGAAGAAGATACTGTTAGTGACAGAGAGAGATTAAATAAGAGAGAGAGAGAGAGAGAGAGAGAGAGAGAGAGAGAGAGAGAGAGAGAGAGAGGAGAGAGAGAGAGAGAGAGAGAGAGAGAGACAGACACAGGACAGAAAGTAGACCCCAGGATGCAATATCTGTTTTTTATGTCTGTTTAATATTCTTTTCCATGAGAAAAGGTCACCACAGGGGATGAAGTCAGAGAGCACAGATGTCAGTCAGAGTTTGCTGATGTGCAGATATTAAACAGAGACCTCAGTGATGCACAAGCATCTTTTACTCATAGTAGAAATCAAATCAATCCAATTAATGTAATGAATTCAAGCCTGACCGATTTATCAGTTGCCCGATACAAATTGTTCAATATGAGCCTTCCAAAGAACGCTTGAACATAACATCAGACCATAAACACAAATGTATTACTTTGAGTGCATTATTCACACCCATGTAACAAGAAACCAAAACCTTGTGTGGACTTTAGTGGAATACTGTATCTACATGTAAATGCATGTGTGCACCGCAGCCAATGTTACAGTATGTTCTCACTTAACAGCCCATAATGTCATTAGGTCTCTGGGAAAAGGGGCTGGAAAGGCATGAAAAGGCGAGTGAAGAAACAGCCCCTAATATGCTGTATGCTGGGAACTTGCAAGTGATTAAAACCAAATGTTACGTGTAAAAGAGTAAAGAAGTTCCACAGCAAATAACGGGAATACCCAACAACAGTATTGCAAATCTCTCAGCGTACACACATCCTCTCCAATCACACAGTTTTTCATCCAATCTGCGGCCCCGTAAATCAAATGAGCGCTAACACAAAACACAGCTATGCGGAGATGAGGGAAAGAGTCCCAGCAGGGGTCTGCAAAGAACACAGGGGTCAGTGAGGCCCCCACAACAAATCACTCAGGTAAAAATGCTTGTCATTTCCCAACATCTGGAATTGACAGTGTTGGCAGTCAAATGTGTGACCTTTTATACATTACGTCGGCAGCAGGGTGCCGACAGTTTCAACTCCCCGTCAGGAGCACAGCGACGAGGGTGCTCAAACAGAAATGAGGGGGGGTGGGGGGAAGGTGTTGACAGTAGCGGCCTTGGATTTTCTCCAACCACCCGGGACTGTCTTAAAATCATCTCAGGCTCAAATTGTGATCCTTTTTTTTGTATGCTGGGAGATGTTTTCCCCAGTCAACATGCGTGTTAAATTGATTCTATATCACTGTATTTGAACACGCTGATATATTACTGCAGCAGTTTAGACTAAAGAGCATTCCTATAGGGCCACGGCTTCCTCCTGGGGTGTGAGCTGTGACCTCATTTCCTGCTAATAGGCTACTACTGAACTACTTGCAGTAAATCCTTTTTAAAAGACTAGCTTCCCCCTCTGGGAATTGTTAGCGGAAGCCTGCCACTTTACACACATGTCCAGGTAAAGAATGAATTGTTTACCTTGATAGACCACATCCCCGGCTGCGGGTCCTTGATGCTGACAACTCTGGCCGAGTTGGGAATGTGCAGGAGCTCTGTCAGGCCGTCACTCTTCCCCACAACATTCCCTGGAGGCCAAACATGAACATCGAACAATTATTCCCCTTTAACCCAGGCAATCAAACTCTTATGGCTCTAAGGCCACAGGTTGCATACTCAGTGTTGCTGTAAATTGTCCAAATATTAAGATGCAGGGTCTGGTTTTAGCATTAGCCAGCATACTGTAAGTGAGTGAACATGTGCTTAACATGTGGACCCCAGATGATGCTGGAATATATTCAGTCCCATGAAGAAAAAAAACGGTTTAGTTTTTGTTTCACCCACTTTACCTCTACCGGCTCTGTGTCCATTAACTGTAGCTTCTACAGTTAGCATTGTTTCTTGAGAACTATCCCAAAACAGTTCCTCTTTTTCATATATTTCATGACATCTCAAATCCAAAGTAGTCCTTAAGGGTTTCTGACTGTAAGTTCAATGCTCTGGAGAAAAAACAAAACATCAGAGAGTTCAAGAATAAAGTCGGAATATTATATCATATATTGACTTTATTCAGCTTTTTCTTGAAATTACTGAATACTTGTTTACTTCAAAAAAGCCCTAATATTCGAAGGATGTTGCATTATTATTTTTGTTGTTGTATTATCTCTACAAACAACAAAACATACTGTAATGATGACTCAGTAATTTTCATTGCGAAATTTTTTTTTCTTGTCATGTTTTTTAATTTTCCCATTGCCATTCATCTTTGCAAGTATGCTAATACATGTCTGAGCAATCTTTAGATTCCAAAATCTATTGATATATAAACACAACACTTATCTTACCCTCTGGGTTTATAATTTCGATGTCAGGTGCGGGGCCACTCAGGGCCACTGTGATTTGCTTGAGGCTGGGGTCAAAGGGCATCTGCCACGTGTTGCTGACCCCACTGAAGTGATCAGTGGACAACAGTTGGACTTTAGACGACTGCACGGCTTCCTCCACCCATTTAAGGATCTACAGCGGATGGATGAAAAATGTAAAGAATGAAGGAAATACGTATCATTTATAATGTTCACACACACGCACACACACACACACACACACACACACACACACACACACACACACACACACACACACACATACACACACACACAATGCAAACAAGGTTATCCCCTCAGCATGTGCAAAGCTTTCATCAGAAAAATGTCCGACATTCCAGCGCAGTCTTGCCCCTTTATTTCCTCCTTGTCCCAATGGAGAATCCCACCGCTACTGTGTGAGACCCAGAACCAGATGTTGCTCTACCCAGGACATGTGAAGGAACATTCAGCTGTGTTGTGATGGTAATATGATACAGTGCATTCATCTCAAACCATCTCAGTGTAGGTGCAGGGAGAAAAATATTGACATTGATAAAAAAAAATCTGAATATATAATGTATTTTCATTTTTTCATTCTTCAAGCCACAAGCATTTTTCATTTGACATTGTCGTGGTGATATGGAACAAGAGATAATTTCTCAAAAGTATTCACGGTACTACATTTCTAATTTATCTCTGTGCATCCTTTGAAATCTCTCCTTGGTAGCCGAGTCCAAGGAAGGTGCATGCATCAATCAGCTGTACAGGCGCAGCAAAGAAGATGAGAAACACCTTCTAATATTATTCAGGTTTTTTTTAGGTCTTTTGAAACCAGACAGCTTTTCCTCTGAATCTCAAAGTGAGTACTCTTACCTCATTGACTTGTTTCTTGTCTAGATGAAAGACCTGCCCAGAGCTGGTGGAGGCGATCTCCTCGTAAGCCTTGTAGCCGATGTGACTCCTATCATCACAGTCCCCCGTCAGCACAAACACCACCTACACACATTCATGCAAACATATAAAAATTTGATCTTTGTAACTTTAAACCTAACCTACGTAAAACATGAGAATTTTCAAACCTGAGACTGTTTCTGCTGAATGAGCTGCAGGACTTCATTGGTCAGCTTGTAATCTTTAGAACGGGCATCTGTGAAGACGTAAATGTGGGACCCCGGCAAGGAGATCTCCAAAGCGATCTTGATGGCACCGATACTCATCTCCGGACAGTCCCCACCTCCCTGAGAAAGAGAAGGGTATCGTCAGCATATGTGCTAATATACACATATTGCAGCATCTGTAACAGTAACAGTCCTTTTCAGTTTTACTTTTCAATCAAATTAAAACATATGTGAATAAAATGCAACCAGGTTGGTAGCAGACCAGACCAGGAGGTTCTTGATTCTGTGCTTTCCGATTAGTACACATGACCACTGAGCTATTATACTGCAGAGAAGACAAAAGCTGTAAGGCAGCTAACTGTTGACATCAAATGAACTTAACCATACTAACAAGAGTAACTAGAGCAGAACTTATAAACTCTCTATCTGACTAATTGGGTTGAAAGGAAATGTTTTCCAGGGCATTCCAATAGGCACGTATCTGTCTGTCTGAGCGGTCCAGCAGTCATCTTTGATGCATCATCCCCAAAGAGTAACATCTGGAATTGGGTGACCCATTATTTTAGGCCAAGGGGAGGCAAAGGGTGAATAGAAAGAGTTCCTCTATTTCCTCTGAAACCCAACATCTCCCGTCTGGCCAGAAAAATCAACTCCTCCATTCAACCTCTGCCCCCAGCAATAAACCTGATAACCCCCTGCTGTGTGCTTCTGCTTTTGTGGTTTAAAAATAACACGTCCTTCCTTAAAGGTTGTATACATATGGCATTCCATCACGAGATGTTGCACTATAGCGTCCTGGACCAAAACAAATATGTCATCTGTCGCACCCTCTGCCACACCTCCCTATGTGTTATCAGCTAGATTTTGTCTGTGCCCTCCATGGGTGCTGCGGAGCCTGGTGAAACGCTTCAGTTGAACGCCCTGAGCGCAGCACACTCTCAGTGGGCCTGCATGGTAACTATCAACCAGCTGGAATGGGTAGCACTGCTGCTGTGTGTAGCCCACTGGTTCAGAGTGTTTTGCAGGTGAAAGGTGTGGTTACGGTGTTAATCTCACTGTTAAAATCACAGCAACAGGAAAAACAGGATGGAAATTGTCGTGATCACCCGGGTGTCATGTTTACATTGCTGCCGGAGCAGGACCCATCTTGCTTTGTAATTCTTTGGGAGGTTCAGTGGTTTCACAGAGAGGGGCTAAAATGTATTAGAAACATACGGAGACCAGTAAAGCTCAGACACAAAGAGGGATTGAGGCTCAAGATGACAATATATTTGCCATACCCCAAAATAGTTGTTGGCCGCAACCATCTTGTTTGAATGTAAAAGTCTACAAAGTGAAGAAGCAATGGACAGTATATGTATTTTTTAAACATTAAAGCATGTAATGAATATGAGCACAACATGTTGCAATTAATATCTCATTTTTAACCTTTTCATGAAAGAAGAAGAAAAATGTAAATTCCAAAGAATATTTTTCCGCGCACTTTGCCCAAAGCCTCTTCAGGGGATGTGCAGGTGAGGAGGTGAGGAAAAACAGACTCATGAATGAAGCAGCGAGCGAGAGGAAGCTGGATCTCGTCCCTGCTACACACATGACACGCTCAAACACCAGATAGAGAGGTTCACATGCCAAGGATGCACAGACACTCGCCAATGTCTTTTTTCACAGGACAAATTTTTGAGTGCTACTCGGCTCTGTCTCCCCTGTCATCTTTAGATTTAAAGGTTTTGCATTTTTTTTTACCTGCTCGAGTTGTGGAAGAAGGTCCCATCACTAATTCCTCTCCCTCTCAGTACACAGACTTAGCAGTGCTCTGTTTAGCTGTCTGGCCATCGCATGTTTTTGTTTATACATGTGTTTGCAATGGTGCAGGAAGAAAAATAAACCTGAGATAGAGAAGAGATTTTCAGTATCATCTTCCAAAGTCAACATGTGACCAAGGCTTTGACTGGTAGACCTCCTAGCAACATCATATAAAAGGATGGAAATCCACATTATATGGGAAAACTGATTGCAGGTTTCTTGTAAAAGAAAATCAATTTGTCTTGAGATTTCTTTCATCTCCTGATGGAGACTGACTGATGAAGCTTCCTGACCAGCTCACAAACATTCCAAAACAAGATGTCTGGCACGACCACAGTCTGCCTGCTTTTATTAAGGCCATATGACTCTCAGTGTCCAGCTAACTCCGGCCATTATCTAAGTTAGATGAACATGATCTCTGAACCCACCTGAACGTACAGCTCCCGCAGCTCATACTGGAACTTCTTCGGGTCTGTTGTGATTGTTACTGGTCCAATCTCTGCAGAGAAACAACAGAAAAAACGCCGCGTGATTAATATGGCCACAGGCTCAAGTCTGCATCTGATGAAAAACTGAGAGCATTCTTGTTTCCTTAAATTCTTCAGCTGAGCCAAATATTAGCTTTGGCAAATGCACGCGGATGTCCAGATTAAAATGTCACAATATGAGCCGCCAAGAAGAACGGCAGGAAAGGAGATATTTGACCCAACAGAGAAAGGAAAGCATAAAGAAAGAAATGTGAGGAAGATACAGACAGACAGACAAGTGACGAGGGAAGAAAACATCAAATAAATGACAGGGATGAATGGAAATATGTTCTCAATACAGATCTGGTTTGATGATGATGATGATTTCAAGGTCCGAACTTCTCTCTTCTAGTAATTTGCGTTGATGCATTTGTACTGAAAGGAACACAGAGCTCTGGAAAAACCAATTCCAAATGTACAAAAGCTGTTGTTATCTGCTTCCTGAACACAAGCATGACAATGACAGAACAGACAAAGATTTCAACTGATGAGGAAAAGAGAGAAAACATTTAGAGGTTTTAAATAAATCCTTACTTACCATCTCAAGTGTGTCAAGTATGTGTTTTAAAAAAGGACCAATTACAAATCCAAAAACCTACAAACCCAACAATATACAAGGAAGAATTTTGGTGAATTTCTCAAGAAATCGTGATCAGAGGTCTTGATGAATCAATCAGACGTACATAGAGCACTGATGATCTGTGCAATTTGGTGCAGCTTGATTGAATTTAAGGTTTGGCCTTGGCCGAGGTATGCGCTCCACTGACTGAGATTCTACTTGCACGTGCAAACAAACCTCTGCAGCAAAGGGACTTTTCATTTCAGTAATTATGTTGTTTTTGTGTCTAAGTGAGCTCAGTGTTTTGCCCCAAGTGAGGACACCTTTCCTTGGGCTTCAGGGAAAAAAGTGTAGCACCTTCAGCACACAGTGACAACATGACCTGTGCTCTGTACCTCTGCCAGGGCTACTAGTCACCGCCGTTTCTCAGCCTACTTTGTTCTACCCAGTAATGAGCTGCTAAGCCCCTTCTCGAGTCAAACTGTGTGACTTCAGCCACTGCAGCTGTGCTGTGGAATGAGCCTGATGAGGGGCTGCAAAAAGGCACACACACACACACACACACACATACACACACACACAAACACACACTGCAGTTATGCACATGCAAGCAGATTGGAAAACAAGGCTTCCATTGTGGAGGAGAGGGCAATTACAAAGGATCCCTGACTTTTAGAGAAAGGACAGCTTTAAAAGTCTTCAAATGTGCGGAGAGGTCAAATCAGAAATGTACACGTTTGATTGAGACTTGTTGAAGAGAACTTTCTATTCTTCTGTCTTGGGATTTTTGTTAAGTCTTCATTTCTGTTCCTTGCAACCTTCTTTCACATTCTTTCAATCCACTCACAACCACTTTCAATCTCTATAATAACATACACAAAGGAGAGAGACATTTTTTTTCCAAATGACCAAGATTTTGGCATCCTTGTGAATCCTCAAGGTGGAGTGTAGGAACATTTATGGCGATCCGAGGCGGTTTTCAAAACTAACACGGAAAAGTGTTCTGGCTGCTCTGAACGGAACGTGGATCTCAGGCCAACGTTTGCAGAGATGGAAAAGCTGACATCTCTTTCCTTATGGGACAAGTTCCCATGGCTGTTGTAAGTATTCTTTAGACTACTGTGGATGTGGTGCTCCTGACCACAGCCCCACTCTGTGCATCCACACAATGGAAAACCACTGTTAATACTCACGACCTCTAAAAGATGAACTAAATCTAATTCTTCAAAGTCTGTTTTTCTAATGATATCTGACTTTGTCAAGTGTCTATTAGCTCTTTTTAAATCTGTGTTTACCCACATTTAGAACTCTGAATGAGCTCATGTAAACTGTTTCTATACGACACTCAAATAGTTCAAACAAACAGTCATGCCTGAGAGCGTCTCCTTCTTGTGCTTGTGTGTACTCAATGCTTTCTGGGGGCAGGTGCCTTGCCCAAGGGCACCTGATTAAAACTGGTTAAGAATAGATGATCTATTGATCCATCAACTGCTGCTAAAGACACTGGACAGCATATTCTTCTCATTGAGTTTTCAAGAGTCACAAATGAAACTTCTACTCAAATTGAATTCATACTTCTTAGTTCATACCTCACCCCTCCGCTAAAGTTGAATGGAAATCCGTTGAGTAGATTTTGCAGAATCCTGCTAACTAACAAACAAACACAGATGAAAACATAGCTTCCTTGGCACAGCTAATAAAGGAAATCTTAACACGGCCCTCTTGATGCCATATGGGAAAAAGCTTTCAAGCTCCCTTGGTGATGACAGTGGCACGGAAAAAGGCCAAGAGAATGAAGTCAGGGTGAAAGAATGCACCCAAGTCCGATAAAGGAAACAACAAAGAGAGAAAACGGCCAAAGCAAACAAATCAAAATGAAGATCTGCATCTTGTTCCTGTTTTCTAAATCTGTTAGTGGTGCGAGTTGTTGACCCGAGCGGGCTGCGGGAGTAAACAATCAAAAACGAATGACTGCGGCCTCCACCTTGATATTCCCACAGCCTTGGTCCCCAGTGCAGCCTGTAAGAGCACGCATCTGCGAATCACATGCAGCCTTAAACACTCACAGAACGTCTAATGGGATGGAACAAACTGGGCATCTGTCCAGCGGCAAACTCAGTTTCACCTCCGCTGACATTCGTGCTTAAAAGTAATTTGCGGGGAATCGCTCGTGCATTCACCGTGGAACTAGTTTCTCTTTTTCTCTTTTTTTTTCGCTCACAGCATCAGCAGCGAGGAATTCCAAGGCCGGCTCGTTGATAAGTCACAGCCGGTAGTGTCTTCCAACCAGATGACTTCTGACTCTTTGGCCGCAGCACATGGTGAGTTTCACGGGCTGCTCACATGACAGACAACTGAGGAACATTTTCATCGTTGTACTCTGTGGAGTGATCGAGACGAGATGTGGCAGCTTGGGAAACTTTTGCTCTTTACGTGCTCCTGGGAGGAGTTTCCCAGTGACAATCACCATCTGCAACATTTGCTTTCATTTTTTCATTCCTGAAGGCAAAGACCTGGATGTTTTCTGACTCACCATTCCCCTGGTTTATAAAAGCCTAATTACAGGGGGGGTACAGAAACCCAGTGCAGTGACAATACAGACCAACAGCGCCCTGAGGATCCCATAAACTCCACCTTTTGTCCGTCGATAGAGTGACAACAAAGGCTTTTCCTCTTTGTCCTCTTTACAAGCATTGATTTTGACTAACAAAACCACTTTAATCTTCCATTGTGTGCCGTAAGTGAGACCTTCGCTTCAACAATAGTGAGGAAAAGAGGTTGTGTGGTTTTTGTCCCAATTCAAAGAAAATGTCATTGGGTTACACAATGTGAAGCTGTGGCAGCGCTTAACAGCAACAATCTGAACTCACACAACAAAGAGGAAGAGAGAGAAAGAGAGAGAGAGAGAGAGAGAGAGAGAGAGAGAGAGAGGAGAGAGAGAGAGAGAGAGAGAGAGAGAGAGAGAGAGAGAGAGAGAGAGAGAGGTGAGACACACTTGATGCAACTGCGTGTGTCTAAGGCTGATGGGACACACAACAACAGATCTCCATCGATGAGTTCATATGATAACACACACATCACACATGCAAACACAAACATATAGTGAGACCCAACTGATGCACATCGCACACCACACACAGCCATGTAATCCCTCCCAGATGGACGGACTGACGGAGCCGGTTCCAGGGATGACAGCTCCGACCCGTCCGCCCCATCGATCTGTCTGCTAACTGCTGCCAGAGATACAACACAAAGGAGGATGCAACCCGAGGTGAAGTCTTAATCAAGTCAGTGTGTGTGAGTGAGTGTGTGTTCATTTATGTCTGTCATGTATAGGGACATGTGGTTCTGTGGCGTGTTCCTTCACGCAGCCCCACAAATATGTGTGTATATGTTTAAGTGTGTATACTTGGGTTTGTTGGAAATAAGAGCACATGCTGCTGTGGGTACAAGTGATAGTAAATCATAGTTTGTTTTCCGCCCCATTTTTATTCAAGAGGGTGGTCTTTCAGTTTGAGAGCAGAACTAATTGTTCTGCTGCATGACTGCAATGCTTTGATGGAAAATTTGATTACATGTAAATTGATTCTTTGTAAACAAAACTGTCTCAGTTTCAATTGAGATCTGTGTTTCTGTTGAGGAATTCAAAGAGAAGCGCTACGAAGAGGAAGAGTGATAACTAATTCAGACCCAGTCTGACCCCATCTTCATGGTTGACCTTTGACCCTGACGGTTTTTCAGCCATACCCTTGAACTCTATGATCTGGAAAGTGTCTGCACAAGGTAAGCAGCAGGACAAATCCATCTGGACCGCATTAGTTTTATAGTTATTTTTTCCTGATGCTGATTTATCTGACTAAATATTTGTGTATGAGATCTTTTAGTTTACTTGTAGTTCAAGCTCACTCTCCCGCGCAACATAAAAGAAATCCCCCATAAAGGAACGTTGCTGCCTCTTTTCAGACTTTGGAAACTTTGAAGCATTAATTTGCAGATTTATATGACTGATATGAATGCATACCTCTGCATTGACTAGATCCTGATTTTTATATGGAACTACACTAAATCACACACGCCCATAAATATCAGTTCCCTTAACATGCCTGCATTTTTTTCATTGACCCAGCGCATCCTTCCACCCCGTTTAGTTGTAAGCCGTCAAGTAGATACATGGATAGGGGTGGAAACATAACCCCCTTGGAGAAGGTAAAAAACCATGCTTTCTCAGGTATTCTTTGTATTGTTCTAAATAACTTTACTTTAGTCAGTCAAAATCTGGTTTGAGTACAGTCCCACAGAGTCCCTGATTATTTGCAAACAGCGTTTCGGTGGCTTGTGTCAGTGATTTCAAACGAGATCTACAGCCGGTAACATTGACCCAGATGTCTAAGAGCGAACTGTGAACACATAAAAACCTTGCTGGGTTGGAGTCAAAGGAATGTGACTGGGGATGAACATGGAGTGACTATACTTTGGAAGGGTTCTGGTCTGGTTTATGATGAACGCGGTCGGAGCCGTGCTGTGCTTCCATTTATCTGCTCAGCGACCCGTCAATACTGATTGATAACAGGGGTTTCTAGGTCAAGCTGTGATAAATCTTCCTTCACCTCTTAATCAACTTCACCTTTAATGACGTAACATAAAAGCAAACAAATTATGGTCATGGTCAGGTTTGTCACAACATCTTACAAAACCCAACTGCTTTCGAAACTGACCCTGATAGGTTGTGTTGTGTAACGTCTTCTTTACCTGTTGGATAAGACAAAAGTGTGCTGTCTTTAAGTTTCTGCATATGGTCTCCATTGGGGAAGTAATGGCCAGAACCCTGAGACTCGTCCAGACTTAACCCTATGATTCAAGCCTTGAAAGAAAGTGAATTTATGAATTAAATGTGGCCTATTAATTGACGAACTTGAATTAATTTAGCTTGAACGTTTAAATATCCTCGGCATCACAGACACAAGACTGCACAGCTTGTGGCTGCGTGTCTTACGACTGATGGAGTAAACCCAGACTGCACAAAGTGACTGGGTGTTGTTTTTTGGTTAAGTGCAGCTCCTTTGTTTTACTGAGGAAAATCTAATTGAAGCAGACAAAGAAAACTCAGCAGATCGGAGATGTCGACCACACACAGACGCACACTCAGATGTCTGAGGCGATGATTTCCAGCCGGCGTGCTACAGCAACCAGGACCTCCGTCAGATTTCCTCAGGTTTGCTGTGAACATTAAAAATTCAAGTCACCTGGTACAGAGCTTGACCAATAAGAAGGCTTACTGCCATTTGCCGCGTTTCACCTGCAGTATTTGGGGCATATTGAATTTTACATCATCATATTATTAGAATAAACTTCTGGTAATAAAAATGATATAACCAGAATGAATAAACCTTATTTAGGAATCACGCTGAAAGGAGAACCAGTGTTTTACTCCTTCTGGATCCATAGTCTTTAGTATCAATCTCATTGTTTCTGGAGAAACTGTGAAACCCCTACAGCCCACAGATGTGACCAACAACACCAGTCGACCACAACCAAACATTTCCTGCTGCACAAAACAGAGTTTCCTTAAAGTCTGTGTGGTCTTTCCTCAGAATACAGAATAGTCCGTTTCTTGCACAATCTTTTCAAAGTGAAGTGATTAGTTAAAGATAGTATTTCATAATATGTGTAACCTTAATACTGACAGATATAACATAACAAAATGCCTTCATAATATTTATATGGACTTTCTCATAGTATTGCATCTTTAATCTCAGATTTTGTGATCCAAATGTACTTCAAAGAAATCTAGTTAAAAATAGATATATGAGTGAGCAGATTGTTTTGTCTGTTTCCAAACAGATGACCATGAGCTCAGCATGTGCTCGCCATCAGTCTGACAAAGAACAACAGGTTCATCCAAACCAGCTTAGCTTTCTCTCTGAATAAGATTCTAAGGGAATGGACATGTTGTGAATTATTTTCTAATGTTTGGGGGCTTTGTGCTGCGTCTTTGAGTTTTTGGAACACAGAATGTGTTCTACACTAGAGTGTGATAGTGTTGAGAAACATTGATCTTAGGTGGTCTTCATGATACATGACTTCCCTCAAAACAGACCCCTCAGAGGCAGGGGGCAGAGGGCACTGTCGTCCCGACCTTTAACCCTGCAGCCAGTAATTCCCTTAACACTTGTCTGGTTCGGACACATTTGCCTCAGTTAAAAACTCATACATGCCTCAGTGTCAGTTAAAATCCTCCGACGCTTTGTTGTTCCATATCTTCACTGATCCCACCCGTCTATCTTTATGGTCTTTCCTCTGATACAGACACACAGACAAGTCAACAACAGTTGTCCAGGCATTCAGAAAATGCTTCATCGCTACACATCAGGTTTTGGAGAAGAAGTGACAAACCCCCTTAATAAAATAATATAACTGCAAAAGTTGTACTGGGGAGGCAGAGCAAAAAAATAACTTAATATATAATGTAGGATGAAGCGGAGCCCCTGCTGTCCTGCACATAAACCATCATCTTGCAAACACTGTGTCTTTCTAATTTTATCACTACAGTACTAAAAACTAAATGTCATTCTAAACACACACATGTCTCAACTGAAATGTACATGAGCAGCTTTCACACAATTAAGAAAGTAAAAAAACCTTGGAAGTCCCAGCCAACATGATGTCATGCCATACCAAACACGGGCTTGTTCAACATTTGGCACCAGATCTCTGCTGAAATAAACACAATGTGTTCCAAATGAGTCCCCCAGACTCATGTAAAACAATGCATGAATGAATAGGTGTTAAAAATACATAAAAAAAATATTTCCTGAATAATAATTATGTCTAGACATGATCAGGGGACTATAATTGACAATAAAAACATTAATTTAAGGAAAGTGTAGAGGTGGCTACTTACAGATTAGGGTAATAAAACATAAGAAATGCTGACTGGCAAATACTAATATACAACATATATATGTATGACTGCAGTAGCTGGAAACAATGCACTTGGGTTCTAGGTCAGCTTGAGGTTGAAAAAGTGATTTGAAATCCCCCCCCAAAAATTATACAGGCATTAAAATAGGTGTGTTACTCGTGAGTTTATTATAATCTTATGTTCTAGGCAACTAGAGACATCTCAATTCAAAATACTGTTAAAACACTGGAAACAACAAACCGCAAGAACAGCATTTAGAAGCTGTTCCTCACCAACTGAAGCCCCTGACTGGCCTCGGGCGCTCAGCTCTCCAACACAAATGGACTGGGGAGTGAGTGACTGGCTGCTTCTGCTGTCGGCACATGGTAGGAGTTACGGACAGGTCAGGTAAACATGTCCGCCCCAGGACGGTAAAACACATCTGAAGACAAGCAGCGAAACCGGCGATTTGACACTCACTCCAGGTTGTGTGGGTCAAACAGATGACAGGCTTTTACGCTTCTGTTTTTCGGGAACCAGCAACAAGCTATGCACACTGGATGGAGAATCTGTGGATACATAATTTATATTTTATCTATGTAAAAATGAAAATGAGTCAAAAGGTGAGGATATGTTCTCATTTGTGTTTGTCTGTTAGTCAGCAAGATTACTTTATTATGATGGGTCGGATTAAATTGAAACCTGGTGGAAGGATGTGGTGTGGATCAGGGAGATAGTTCATTTTATATTTATATATTTTTTTACATATTCACTGATTACCTGAGGAATAATTCATGGATCTTTACAAAATAAGAAACCAGGCACGTTGGGGGACGAAGTCATGATAGTGCAATTTGGTGCAGCATGAATGAATTTAAGGGTTCTTTTGGGGTTCTACTTACTTAATCCTTTCCCCTTGAGGTGGTTTTTGCTACTACATAGTCTTCCACATCCGTAGTTACTCAAAAGATTCTGCAGGACAGACAAACAACAGCCTCCAAAGGTCAGGAGGATATTGGTTATAGCCCGACAGTGAGGCCAAAGGCCCCCGAAGGTCAGGACCAGGGCACATGAATCCTCAGGATCAATGTCTAGGTTCAACAGAGGTTGGAAAACAAATCCAAAGCCCAGAGGGAAACCAACGTCTCACCGTCCAGAACAAGAAAACAGAAACATTTGACAAATCCCTCCTTAAATGGGTCATTTCATTTAAATTAACCATGTCAGCCGGAGAATCAGAAGGTCAACTACCTGTGACGTTTCTAAACACCGGCTACATCCTTCATCCTTACGTAGTGATGGAATCTCTACAGCTGTCGTACGCGAACAAATTGTAAACAAGGAACAACACGGACATGGTTTTAAGTGTTCCTGTAGAAACCCTCAGGTATGTGCCAACTTCAGAGATGAAAGGGGGGATAACCCCTGAGCACCGATTACAAAGCTCGATGGAGTTGAAGCTGTTGCGCTAAGAGCACCTTCGGGCATTTCAGAAGGTGCATGCACACAGCCCCAAAAATTAAAGGCCAGTTTAATAATCCCGGGCAGGTCAATTAGTACATGAAACACACAGACACACATTGTAGTCTGCCACACTCCGCTCTCTTCCTCTAATTCTCTAAAACCTCCACCTCTCTGCTTTGGCATTCCTGCCTAATAGCATCATTATTGACTCTGTCCGGCTAAACGCAGGCTCCTTGTAATCTCGGACGGGCGGGGCAGAGCAGACAAAAAATGCTGCTCTGGATAAAGGGAAACAAAGGGGAAAGGGGATGGTAGAGGAGGACGCTGCACGCCAACAAAGGGAGCTGTGTGACGGGGGTCTTTGATCATGGAGGAAGAAGGTTTTTTTCTCGTGGTCACTCCGCTCCCAGGGGTTCGGTCCATCTCGCTCAAACTAAAAGACGCCTGGCAGGAAAAGGACACTCCATATCCACTCGGCTCCAAGATGTCAGTAACTGATCTCATTTTTAAATCTTAAATCTCAAGAGGGTTCTTGATAGAAACAAGCTGGATTTTGGGAGATATCACGGACTAAGTTTAAAGCTGTTTTCTGACACAGAGTCTAGAAAATGTCCATAAACTTGGGTCTTGACGTTTTCCAGAGTTTGCCTTTGACAAAAGGAAGCAGGGGATAGTCCTGGTCAGGTGCATTCACAACAGCAGAACAGGGGTGGCCCCTGAGTGGATCATGCAGGAGTATAAATTCTACTGGGGAAAGCACATTAACCCCAGCAAACGCCCTGATCACCAAAAGCTCTTGAATCTCATCGTCTTTCCAAAGTCGAGGCAAATATCCGGACATATTCCCAGTCATGTGGATGCAAACACCCTCAAATGTTTTGCATTGATTGCTGCCGTCTCAATGCATTCTGACTGTGTCAAGGTCTCCCACCGACCCACAGCACTGACCCATCTCAACCTCAGCCAATTAAACACTAACACAAGCACATACGAGATACCCACAAACACACCCCCTCACAGCACGGTGCCATTTACAAGGGCGAGCATGTGTGTGTGTGTGTGGACGTCAGCAGAGCCTTAACGAAGGAAATGTAGAATCCCAGTGGAGCATTGGATACATGCTCTCACACATACTCATGAACTCTGGGAAATGTCCAGACCCTATTTTCTGGAGTTTGTCTTTCACATATGAAGAACACAGCAGGAGATTTTCCAGCTCAGACACGTTCACAACAACAGGAGAGTGTCCAGAGAGTGGAATTCTTTTTTGGGGATTGTTTACAGCAGATCAACACCAAAATCGCCCTTGTCACCAAAAGCTCTCGACTCTCGTTCCCTTTCCGATTGAAACGTTTTCATCATTTTTGGATTCTTGTCGTGTGTAACAAACTCGAGTCAGTTTTCCTGTTGTACTCGCTCATGGGCACACGGACTTTCTCCCTACGGGCTAGCAAGAAAAGTTTCCGAAAATTCTGACATTAGCGATCTCTCACACACAGCCCCTCCGGAAGATGTCTGGAGTTCAGTGTACGCCTGAAAGCTGCTCTATTGTAAACTGCTTTATGAATGGTTAATTGGAAAGCTGCACAACTTGACATCAGTGCCGGGACATAGGCCAAACTTCCTGGCTTGGGAACGGCAGCAGCGTTGTGAAATAAAGTTTATTTGGCTGTAAAATCTCAAATAAATGTTCCATGAGTCCAGAGAGTCTGTTTGCAGTACACCTTCAACTTCTCAGCCTGAGACTCGATTCTTTCATGACAGATTACTTGTCGTTCTCTGGATTGTAACTGCAGGAAAAAAATAAAAGAGACGTCCGTGTTCACAGCTGTTATTTTAACAGTCCAGGGCGCTAATGTACAGCAGATTCCCTCATTAAGGGAAAGTCATTTCCAAAAGCAACCGCGCTATGAAATGATAACACAACAGGGGCGGCTGTAATTCAACTCTAGCAGGATTTCATGTGAGTGTTCTCTAAGCACACAACCCCTGTGCCTCAGTCAAATGACTTGTGAAGTATCCTCTTGCTTTCTTTCTTTCTTTCCCTGCAGGATGGAGGAAGGGACAGGGGGGGACAGCTTCCTGACTGATCTTCCCACACAAGCCTGACCCCAATATCCAGGCATCCTCCTGACACTCTCGCTTCACACACACACACACACCCACACACACAATACAGGCCGACATATATACACAAATACACACTCTAATGTTTACAATGTCAGATTGCAGTGTAAATAAAGCCGCGGCTCTGGGCCTCTGATTCAACAGGAGCCAAATCAAACAGGAGGGACCGTGTTATCGCGCTGGGTCGGACGGAGAGCGGAGGAAATGGATCTGTGTCAGAGGAGTGAAACAAAGACTAAATAAAAAGTTCCTCTGACAAAAAAAAACCTGACTCTCTCCGAGGGTTTGTGATACTGGGAGGACAGAGAGTGAGAAACGGGGGCAGGACAACATTTGGGGAAATGTTCGGCGGGACCCCCGGTTACAGTGGGCTCTGCTAATCATTCCTCTTTTCCCCTCTGGGCGATTTCGGGGAACACATCCTGACATGCTCGTTAACATTTTAAGGAGCCAATGAACGCCACTTGGCGTTGAGGGACAAACACAAGGACGGGAAGTTTGCAAAGAGAAGTTGACGTGCACTCAAGGTCTGTTTCAAGCTGCTGTAGTTTCAGTTTACTGTATGAGGGGGGAAACAATGCAAGTTATATTTACCATATTCTTTCAATACTTTCGCTCTATCCAAGACACGATGCATCACCGCTCTTTCATCATCTGCTAATGATCCTCGATTTACTTTCACCCCTGGGACGCACAACCGTGAATTCATCATTCGTAACACTTGTGTATACTCAGCATATTTCTTCTTCTGGGATATAATTATTATTCTAGGCACAGAGCTGTCGGATTGAATCAGTGATGGAGGAATCGGGCTCCATGAGAATTTGTGACATGCTGAAATTTAGTCCGAGGAGAGAAAACATCTGGAAGAGGAATCTGCCTCCTCACCCCACACGTCACCTGTCTATTCATTTCTTTCCCTCTCTCAGATCTCTCGGACGAGTCGGCATTTACCGTTGCTAAGTGTACTCAGGTTGAACTGGGAATAAGTCGTTGTGTGCAGATATATTATTATTATAGTATACTATTGCACGATTGTACTCAAATTATGTCACTAGTACAACAAACACTCAGCTTCCCCCCACACAGTTGTTTCACTACCAGGCTTTGATGACCTTTTGCAAGATCTACTGTTTCGATCTCCACACACTCCAAGCGGCTCAAGAGGTAGAACGGGTCGTCCACTAACCACAAGGTTGGTGTTTTAAACCCTGGTTTCTCCACAGCGTGTATTGAAGTGTCCTCAGGCAGTGTATGAGCGATGTGTGGTAGAGAAATTGCTGCACATGGATGTGTGGTCATCAAGAAAAGAAAATCATATATATGTATGACTGCAGTAGAAAAAGTGTTTTTTTAGGCAAACAGGTAAGTGACCTCTCCTCCTGCTCTCAGAAAATAGTAAGTAGAGGATTTTAAAATGTCTTACCCTCAGCGAAACAAGAAATGTCGACTTCAGTACAACTGTGGATGTGATGGTGAATATGACGATTTGTAGCTGAACTACCCCACATTGAATCTCTCTGGTGGGATTTGTCTGCATTGCCATACACCCCGTGCACTCAGAGTTTAATGTGAACACCTCTGACCCACAAGCCAAGGTTACTTTTAAAAGGCCCAATGATACAGTATATTGCCCAGGCATTAGCCGTTCAGAATGAGAGAGCACCCAGGGGTGATGATAATGATCAAACCTGAAGCCACACACACTAACCCTGACGGAATGCTAATGATAGTGACCGCCAGGCTGAACATCTGTGCGCAGAGACGGCTCCTGCTCTGGAGGTGTGAGGGACATTAGGCCTTCAGAGGCGGGTTGTCAGCAAACTATCACATTTCTCACGTTTCTTTTGTTTCCGTTGCAAAGAGCAAATAATCACAACAAGGCGCAAGGAGAGCCGAAAAGGGCCGTGCGTAATTCAATAGAGACCTCCCGTGCATGTGTGTCCACTGCATTACCTGGGTCGTGGAAAGGCACCAGGGCGAAGTTGTACAGGGGTCTCTGCGGTCTGCTCAGAGAGGTCTCCAGGATCTTGGACGCACCCTCGATGACTTGGACCAGGTCGTCGTACATGGAGCCGGTCACATCGAATACGAACGCCAGGGTGGATGCGCCCTCCGGGATGTTTTCTTCCGTCGCGGCGCCACTGGCTGCGTCCTGCGCGGCGCAGAGCGCCACTGACAGCGCGAGGGACAGACACAGCAACCTGGAGCCCATTTCTAACTTTCTTCTCAGGCAGAGTTTTGTAGTTTTGTTCAGGGTGAATCTCGAGCCGACGGCAGAGACATCAGGCTTCCACACTGGACTGAAAAGTGCTCAGAGAGGTCTCCAACATCAGCCAAAGAAAGTGGAGTTAGGAGATTCCTCTCTGGTTTCCTCTGTGGGAGCTGGAGCCGTGGAGTCCCGGCAGCTGCAGCAGCGCCTGTTGTCTGCTGGATCTGCAGACTCAGGAGCAGGAGCCCGTGTTCAGCTCAGTCATACAAAGACCACCTCTCCGCTGGGCAGGAGGCATCCGAGGCGCAGCGTGCCCCGTGCTGGAGGGGAGCGGGGCTGTGATTGGAGGGAAGGTTTTGGGTGCCCTGTGTGTGTGTGTGTGTGTGTGCGTGCGTGCGTGCGTGCGTGTGTGTGTGTGTGTGTGTGTGTGTCGTTTACTTCACTTCGGTCACGTTACTCAACAGAGACCCTACAAGAAAACACACGCAGCCCTCTATGTGTCCAATTAACAAATGATGATGCGTCATTTGGGCATTTTTACGTGCCAATAACGCACCTGTTGCAGCACATGTAGAGAAACAGAAGCGAGTGATTTCACTTTATATTCACTTTATTCGGAGGTGAATTCATATTGAACAACTTTAAACTCTTATATTCAAACAGACAAAATTCTCAAACTGCAGTAACTCGTTGAACAATTAAAGAGCTGCTCCTCCCTGGATGTGTGCTGTTTGCTGCCACCTAGCGGTTATAGTCTGCCACTAACAGTTTGCAAATGCTGATAAGTTTTTCCTGATATTTGAAAGCCTGTATTGTTTTGACATGTTGTAAGTTTCCAACATCAAAAACAGTCAAAGCTTTTAAATATGAGTGAAAAAAGAAAACTGAATCAAATGGGTTTTTTAAATGGATTTTGTTCAAATTAAAATGACTCCGGAGGCTGTTTGTCACGACTGAAATGTTTTCTATCCACATCACATGGACACTAACAGGTCTTCAAATGTGAATGTTTATCTGTGTCTGGCTGGTGTGAACATAGAGAACAACCTCCAACAAGACAGCCATGTTGTTTTGCAAGGTTTCGCAATAAAACGACTTCATGGAATTCCACGAAACTTTGTTGGAAGAATTGGACCCAGAGAGAATCCATAAAAGTCTGTCCTTGATCCAGATTTTTTTAAAACAAGGCAAATTCGTATAATGTCCAGATACATGAGGTCAGGACCTAATACGAACACTAAAATAGAATTCTACGGTGATTTTCTTGCTGAATTCGTAAAAGGGCTCACTCCTACATAGTCTAAAGTTCAGGAGAATATCAAGACTCCATAGCATTTCTTAAAGCAACTATATTTACTTATATTTACTAAGACAATAAAGGGGAAGAGTTTAGAGAATATGAAGATCCTGTTTCTATCAATTCAGAGTCTGACAGTGAGTTTGAAGAGGAGGATGAGATTGCCCACCAGCCAGCTACATAAAAAGTGAATCTGTCGCCAGTCCCAAATCCAGGCCAGGACATCAGCAGCCAACATATGGATGTGTCAAAAAATGATATTGAATGGTCTTTACATTTACCAATGTAATAAGGATGCAACCAGGGCCAAATCCAAAGGGGAATCAACAGAATGCTTTTGGGATGCAGAAACTGGCAGAGAACTTTTACGTAAAATGTGCAGGAATGTGGGAGCAGAGGTGATTGAAATGTACAAATTAAGACTTTACGTAGTCCTGGGTCCAGTAGACACGAACACCACATATGTACACAAATGTGTAGGGGGGAATGTACAGTGTACAGTCCCTGAAAATATGTTCTTTTATAAGTTCATCACAGAAAATGAGCCAAGGCCAATGATTCTCAGGTTGAAAAAAATATTTATCGCATCATTTTTCTTTTAGCAAACATTGAAAATGGTTCCCACAGACCCGAACACCATACAAGGGTTAACTCTTTCTCTATTTTTCTCCATCCCTCTTTTGCTCCCTCCATCTCTCAGGGGGTCTCTCTATGATATGTGCTGCCATGCAGGGTAAAACTGTCAAATAAACTTGCCCTTGTCAGCCCCCTGCCTGTCTTAAATAATGATAAAGTAATAAATAGGAAAACCATGTAATATAAGAGCAAGGGAGTATGAAATTAAAATATAATTGAAATTATGTACAACAACAGAATATACAATATTTACAATAAATATTATAAAAATAATATCATGATAGGAAGTCTGTGTTCTTTCCTTTCATGCCGTTTTAATTTGATCCCGCTTCCCGCCTATAAATACGGAGGAGTAGAAGGCATGATGGCGCCCTCCTGTGGAGAGATGGTCGCACAACATCTGGTCCAGTAGCAAACTGGCAATTCCCAATTTTCAACTGAGACGTTTCACTTTAAGATGAGTTTTAAATCCTTTATCTTCTATTTCCTTTTTGAATGGGATTCATTTTATTAGTCATTTGGATTACAAACTAAATGCATCTTGAGATTTTGAAATGTGTAAAGAAGGACATTAGAATGTGTGGATTCTGGTTGATAATTATGTTTAATGTTTTGAATGTTTCAGTGTTGATTCAGGCTGAAGAAATTATTCAATATATTCTACTCGTCTTTTACTATAAATTATTAACATTGTAACTTTTTACTTATTCATGCTGCTGTGTGATGTGGCAGTGCTATAAAAATAAAAAAGAGTGAGTGCTTGTAGTGTGCTTATTACGACGGAGAAGAAGAAGAAGAAATAGAAGAAGAAGAAGTAGAAGAAAGAGAAGAAGTAGAAATAGAATAATATATATAAATAGAAGAAGAAATGGAAGAAGAAGTAATAGAAATAGAAAAAGAAATAAAAATAGATGAAATAGAAGAAAAATAAATACATTTCGCCACACACACAACAGTTGTAGACTGGAAACAATTGGCCTATTTTTGCACTAGAGGGAGCTACTGCCCCACTGATACCTCATATTTCTGCTTCATAACTGGATGAGAGCACAGGAACCATGAGAGCAAGTTGTGTTTTTAAAGAGTTGCAGACATTAAATGTTAAAGGAGAATATTAAAACATATTTAGATTTAGAGGGACAGCCCTGCTGTGATAGGATGTGATAGTTTATGTAAGAATTGGGGAACCACAATCGAGAAAAGTCTGGACTGTGTTTGATTTGTGTGCTGATAGGTTGGGGACTTTTTTGGTGAATTGAAGTGGCCGATTCAGAGCATGCATCTGAATGTGTGAGCCCAAGCAGACGAACCCAGGACGCTCTGTAGGTGTAAGTATTAGTGAGATTTGTTCCTAGAGGCCATGGGTCAGCCACCTGGTTTCTACTGGGGGATGCGGATGGAAAAGTGGTGTGGAAACATTCAAATAAGAATTCAAATGCCACTTAAATGGGCACACTCAAATGATGCAGGGAGTGAGCATCTGCTGACGACAACTTTGCACGGCAATCAAATCAGGAGGCTTCTGGAAAACAAACCGTGGCAAATCCAGCAAAGGGGCAGCGATTACACAACCTCTCTCCCAGCATAAATAAATCACGTCCTTTCCAAGCTGAAATAACAGGAACAGGAAAAACAAGACAACAAAAGGACTGTTGATTGACTCACTCACACTTTCTCTTTTGGTGTAAGACACTTACATTCCTTTCCACTTCGTCGGCAGGTTGACAAAACAATTCATGACATTTATACTGCTATTGTTATTGATTCTGTTTTATGCCCAGCTCTAATCTACTGGGTGATTCCTAGGAAACAAGGAGGAGTGGTAGATTCAATCTGAGCCAGAGAGCTGAAGGCATCAAAGATAGTGAATGAGATGTGTATCTGCTTTCAAACAAACTTCTTAATAATTTCTCCTTGGCACATCTACGGACACGCATTCGAGGTGTCGACAGCAGATTCAGTTCTGCTGATGTGGAAGCATGTGAGCAAACAGTACTGAGCATTGTTTGAGTTCAGCAGGAGATGGTACACTTTGGTTTCATCATCGCAACCCAGTTCATCAGGTCAACCGTTCAAACAAACCTCGGTGAGCTTTTGACTGTTCAAGTGTAAATGATTAAAGCTGCAGTGTAATGATTCATTCATTATAACAGCAGGGAATTCACTTTAACCTTTGATTTTGGGGCTTATTTCCCCCTGATGATCTGTTAAAGGAGAAATTACTGCACCTGGATTTATAATGTAAAACAGATTGTTACTATACTTCAGTAGAACTTGAAGAGTTTACTAATGGAATATGTTTTGATCACTTTTCCAAGGAAACTGATAAAACAGGTCCAGCACAAATTAATGATTGACTCTGTAGGCAGCGGGTTCGGTCTTGGTTTGTCATCGTGCCAGCTCCATGTCTCACAATGACATCACACATTATAATCTTGCTTGACAGCTTTTATTTACTGTAAAAAATAAATAAAAATTGTAATACAGCAACGATTCCATCCTGTCTGTTGATTCAGGTTCTGCTGGAACAACAGCTGTCAGTGTTACTTTCTGTACATGAAGCCCAGGACGATCCTGGCTTTTCAGCAGCGGTTTCCTTGAGTCTGTCTCCGGTAAGGCTTGGAAGCTTGGCAGGTACATACCTGTCGGAGGCCGTTGATCCAGAGATTAACCGAACCTAACAAAGCCACATAATTCAGTGGACTTGTCATACAAATTTGCATAACTTCCATTTCTATTACACAATAAACCTCAACCCATATTTCACAAACTTACTTTAGACCGACTTTCCCCTTCAGGCTACCAGTAAATTTTTACTTTGGAGGAGACAAAGCAGAACAAGAAACATAATTTCACTTCACAGCCCCTCCTTCGACCCTGGTGTGGCGCCGCTGGCATGTTGTTGTAATGTTATGAAAATAACATGTTTTAGGGAATCCTGCGCTCGAGCTTTCTGAAAGACGGCAGGCAGGGGTTTCTGAACAGTATGATGATATGAGTGGTTCTTCCTAAGAGTTCAGCACTGTCACAGTCAAGATGAGTAGAACAATGGAGGTTTGGTTTTCACCCCCGGTCGGTCGGTCGGTTGGTTTGTTTGTCATCAGGATTTCACAAAATATATCACAACATATCCGCATGATACTTTGTGGATTTAGCATTGAAATGTAAGGTGTTTTTTGCAGGGAATCATTCATGGGCCTTGATAAAAAAGAAATCATCCATATTTAGGGAACCTCCAACTTTGATTTGCAATTTGGTGCGGCTTGAATTGACATGGACTGTTGGGTCTCTGCGTTTGTACAAATATTTAAATCCTGCCTCCTCCATGTTAGTGGATGGGACATGGACCAAGGTATGCAACACCACATTAAAACAGTAAAATAGTCCAAAAGGTGCGGAGCTCCTTAAGGGCGGCACATCATGATATGATGGATGCTATTCCATACTGTCTGTTCTCTTTCATCATTTTCTTGACAGTGTATCCTCTCTCTAGTTGAGGATGTAACACCTTGTTGAACCTTATTGGGTTTGCAGGCTTTTAACGCAACAGAGATCTATTAGTGTCTTTATAGATGAAATAATGTAGCGGTTGCAAAATAAAGATAATGTACAAATATTAAAGCTAAAGCCATGCAATAAAAAAAGAAAGCATATCTTAAAGGAGATCAATAAGTGATGTGAAGATGAGCTGATGGCGACATCACATTTCAACAACTAAAACAATATGAAAATCACATTTTGACACATAAATGCTGTCTCAAAATTCTTTATTCAATTTAATTCGATTTTATGTTACTTATAAATCACAAAATCACAACATACATTATCTCAAGACAGTTAACATAGTAAGGTCCAGACCTTACAAAAGTAAAGTATAGAGAAACAGTTCCCACAATAGAAACGAGTACTTTGTCTCTTTGAACAAGAGAGGTATAAAAGGGGGGACGACTGGAAGGAAAGAGTCGCCCCACAATGCAGTTCTTATTCCAGCATGTCCCGGCCCTCCATTGGATGGGAAATGGGTGAGAACCTGCCAGAGAAGTCGAGACAGCCATGGGTTTGTTTGTCGTCCTGTTGTGAGATCACACTTCTGCACATGCCGTTCACACACAACCCACGCAAACAGGTTTCTCATTCTGTTTGTGAATGGTTGTGCTGGTGTTGTAGTTTACACTGGGAGAGTGCAGGGCTCCCACATGACGTCCGCCCCTCTGTTTCCACAGGACACACATGGGCTCCGTCCCGCTCCAGGCAGCCAACCAGGCCGTCCTGGATGAGGCCCAGCAGAACTAATCCCTGGACCCACGGCCGCTCCTCTCACCAAAGACCCTCTTTTGTAGTGGACATAGCTCATCTGGCCAATGAGGCTCAGTAGCCGGGCACATGCACACCAGCGCACCTTTTGTAATTCCCTTCCATTCTTCCTTTTTGTCTCTCTCCCACTGCTCTTCTCTCGCTTTCATAAACACACACTATACAGTGTAGACGGGGTAACCACGCGAATACCAGCATGTGTGTGCACAAACAATTGCCCTCATTCTCTCTCTCACACACACACACTCACACACACTCACTCACTCAGACATCTGTGATGTAAATACACTATCTCTTTGTTTCCTGGCCAGTTTTATTTGTTTGTGAGACAACTTAGGCCCCACAGCAAGGAGGTACCCAGTTCGAATCCCGCTCCGGCAGTGTTGACTTGTTCTCCCTGTGTTTGTGTGGGTAATCTCAAGGTACTCCGGCTACCTCCCAAAAATCCAGATTGGGGTCAGGTTGACCGTGGGTGTGATTGTGAGAGGGAACGGCTGTTTGATGGGATGTCGGGTCAGTGGCCGTCTTGCCCTTCAAACACCCCTTGAACCTTAGTGTATTCAGGACCCCCCTAAAAAGGGAAGGGGTAGATGGAAAATCTTGAATACTTTACGAACGGGTAAAGCAAATCAAGATGGCGATCGCTGCCAGTAAAATGCTCATAAATGAAATAACAAACTCTTTAAATCTAGCACAATATCTTTTTTAAGTCCATTGGGAAATGAAAATGTGATGGAATTGCTGTGACAAGCGTTTCTGGAAAATCGCTATTCACGCCGTCAATACAAGCAATACAAGTAAATTGAGTTTAAATAACTTCCTGCTCATTTTACCTAACGTTTTAAGTGGAGTTTCTATGGAAAGGACTGACTATACATTGAAATAACTGATGTAAACACGTCAAATGACTGGAGTAGACAATCTGTCAATCTGTCCCGTCTGCCCTGCCATTGTCAAAAGTGTCACTAAAATAAAATTGGTTGATACCGGTTGTTAATATAATAACGTCAGTGGATATTGTTGAGTGAAGGGCACTTCTATCTGTACCTTTAAAAAGAACTAACCCCTGCAGAGCTCACACATTGAGGACTCAGGACATCTGACTCCTGACAAATGAAGACAGCAGTTGTTCGTCACTTTCATGATGATAATGGAACAGATAGATGAGAAGAGAAACTGCCCCTTCAGACCCGGATCTCACTGGATTTAGATTCTGCTGTTTCTCTATTTCACTCCAATGCTGCTTTCACTTTCCACTGTCACTCTTGACCGAGGCCTCTTGTTATTTGGGTTTTCCTCTTTTCAAAGCTGATTAATGATCCCACCGTCCAGACTATCACAGACTGTTTGAGAACAGCGTACGTGCACGAGTGCATGTGAGGTACATGGACGTGTCCGGAAGTGAAAGGGTGATACGTGAGGAATGAGAGGTGTTGAATAAGCTGTGGTGAGGACAAGACTTGTGAGTCACAACAACATGTGATAGTTCATTTACATGTACAAAATGCACCAGTTTGACCCAGTTCACCGTGGCTGCGTCTGCCTGAGTCTCCAGAAACACGTAACTAAGGTCAGATAACCGGCACAATAAAGAGTTGTTATGTACCATTTTTAATTGCTTGTAATTCTTCATTGATCCTGAAGGATTCCTAAAAAATTACCCAACTAATTTACATGAAGTTTTGTGGAGGGGTTTGAGGAAGAGCCCATCACATTTTTGTTACAAAAAATCAAATCAAATTAAATCAAATCAAATCAAATCAAAGTTTATTGTCACATGCACCAATGATAGCGTCATCGGAGCAGTGAAATTCTGCTCCGATGACGCTATCATGAAACATCTACCATAGACTTTATAGAATAGTTTACAAAAATGCTATATATGTACGTGTGTTAATATATTTAAATCCTGCCTCCTCCATTTTAGGGGATGGCCCAAGTGGTGGGATAAGATGTGATAAGTCAGATCACACGTTACATGAGTTCTCAACAGGTGCACGAAGAGTAAATTGAACTATACGATTTGCAGAACTAACCCAGCTTGAGAAAACAGAGGATGCTCAGTCACAGTTGCAGTCTGGGGACAGTGGATTTATAAATCAAATATAAATCCTTCAAATTTAATCCCACAGCAGGAATGGATACACAGTGATCTGTGAGTAGGAGGCAAACACTACATTTACATCTGGGTGCTTCATGTGACTCTGACAGTGGCAAATGAAAGACAAGAGGAGAACAATGACTTTTATTCTTCCTCATTTGTCTCTCCATCCTTCCTTTCCCTCCACCCCCGCTTACATCAATCCTTTTCTCCTTGCAGTTATGAACATCACCATTTCATTTTCCATCTTTTATTCACCATCTTAGCGGGTAAACTAGAGAGGGAGGCTGGGACGGTTAGAGGGAGGATGCGTGAGAAGGAATTCAAGTTGAAATAATAGCTTGGAGCAAAAGGGAGAAGGAGAAGGAGGGTGGGTGGACATGTGCAACACATAAGTGTATTATGCAATAAATACGCCGTGCGACTTTCTCACTGGGTCTGACAGCCGCTTCCTCACTCTTTTTTTTTAACATCAACCCACACACCTGCACGTAAGCAACCACAATTCATTCACACACAAGAAGACACAAAACACGAAGCTAAGCGCAAACAGGATTATTATGGGAATTGAGGATTTGCATCTTCCCGTTCAACCCTTTTCCCAAAACATGGTCCTGACCTTGTTCCACTGAGGGAAATATTTGTTCTTCAGGCCATCAGAGCCCAGCTCACCTCAGTCTTCTCCCGACAGAAGGCACCAGGCCGACTGTTGGTAGATGTGTTTCTGTGATGAGGGACATTATGCTCCTCCAGAGAGGCAGCAAGTTGAATCTGTAAGTCTCACTTCCCATGGCCTTGAGGAAGCCGACCTCTGAGTGGGTATGTTGTAAGAGAATGGAAGAAACTGCCAAGTCTGCACGTTTGAAACACATTTTTTTACGGCTGAAAAACATGTTCCAGCATTTAATTCCTAAAAGTCTGATAATTTTTTAGTCTAATCGTGTTTTACTCATTTAGTTCATTGATTGAATCCTCCTCTGAATTTATTTTAAGTTGGACTTGTTTGTGTAGTTGTAAGTAAAGTCAGGAAATTTTCCATGATGTGGACTCACTGGTTGGGCGTGTGAGTTCCCACCACATATTTTCATACAACCTCTCCACACAAGTGTTTCCCAGACCTGCACAATGCAAATTAAGATAAGAATCCCACTTATATTTAAATGTGATAATTAATGAAAATATGAATTCAGGCTTTTTCAGGTATGTCACAGAAGGAAATATACAACATATTTAGACCTGTCTATATAGATTCTATATTTAAATAATGATGGTTAAAGTAAATTTTGCTGCTTTGGTGTTATGGCCCCACATGTTGGTTCACTGCTACACTGAGAAATAGACCTTAAATATTCCTCTAGGACCAACCTTTCTTATGGGGAGGTAGAACCAGGGTCATAAATCAAATAAATGTAACATACAACATTGCAACGTGTCTCATTTCCACCACAGAAAGTCACGTGTACAGGTTTCCGGTTACTAATAAACCTGACCACTGCAACACGGGGGCTGATCCCTAAAGGGAGCGGATTTATATGCGGGGAGAGGAGGATTGACAAGGTCACTGCTCGTTTTCGTAGACAGAGATGAGTGTGTGTGTGTGTGTGTGTGTGTGTTTGTGTGTGTCTGTGTGTGTTACTTCACAAACTGAATACATGTGACAGATACTACCAGCATGCTATCGGGGTTTTGTTGACGCTTTTATCTTAGCAGAAATACTCGAGAACATGATTCCAGAAATAGGGCACAGCCCTGAAAGCACAACACAGGCAGACCGTGAGTGTTTCTACAATAACAGGCGTCCCCTTCGAGGTTGAGAGGCTTTACTGTACATTAGCTAAGTGACCTTGGTCAGCAATGAAAGGTGAGGATTTATCTCTAACTGGGACATGTACAGTATGTTGGGCCTGTGCTCCATATAGGCTGAAGGTCACATGATAAGTGAAGCACTGAAATGTTAATGTATCATGCATTTGTGATTCTATTTCTACTCCCATCACTGTGTTTGTGGCCCATTTTTGTTCACTTACGTTTCTGACATGGACACCAATGTGCTCTTGTGCTCCATCCACTTCTCCACCCCGCTGATCTCATCTGTTTAACATGGAAACAGCTCCATGGGATCCAAAGAAAGGATGCTAATAACAGAGCGGTTTGTTTTGACCAAAACACGGAATCATGGTCAAAATATCAGCGCTCTTCCTCACCACTGGAATGTGACACAAATATGTGGAACAAGGTCACAGTATGGGACTTTTTGTTAAGACATCTGAAGTGGTTGCATTATCAATGTCTCCCTGCAGCATTTAAAATGTGTTTTCCTTCCTGATTTCTAAAAAAAACTTGTTTTCAGCTTCAACTTTATAACGTATTCTGTGCACAGTCATTTTGCCCTTTTCAATGGTCACAAGCTAAAAATGTATCTTTCATGCTTATTAATTTAGCTTTAATGTCATCTGTGTTTTTATCTCATCTAATCATCATGTATTATGAATAAAATGTTGTTATATAACACAGTGCAGGATTTATATAAATATTCATAAATATGTGATTTTTCTTAAATGCAGCATTATCAAGTCTTGTTGTTCCACGCTGCTTTATGATTATCCATATCCTGTGTTGTGTAGAGGGAGACAACCGTGGAGCAGAATATGCCGCTGACATTTGCCGTTGGTGCCATAACAAAACCCATCGGCGACAACAACGATAAGGAGAGAAGCAGCTTGAATAACACAACAGCACAAATCTGCAAGTTTTCCACAGGACGAGGACATGGTCCTGTCTGGTGGCTTGAAGAAGCAGTGGATGAGGACAACACAAGGCTATTGCTGAATTTATACAGCAGGCGTTAATGCAGTGTGTTCCATTAACAGAATGCTAAAGCTACTGGAGGTTCAATTACAGCCGTTACAGCTTTGTTGTGATGCAAAGAGAAAGACACGGAGCCGTCACATATTCATCAACATGCATCAGCACTTCAATCTCTTTCCAGGTCTAGTTCACCCTCTCCAGCCTCTACTGTAAATGTCTCTCCTCTTGCAAACACTGCTCATTTGTGTATATAATTCAACGTCATCTGCCTCCTCAGTTAATCTCCCATTTGCATCCACAGGCACAGACACTGAAGTTGAGAGAGAAGTAGATTAAAAGCACTCAAGTGCATTAAACCTCTGAGATGAGGGCTGTGTAGAAATAGAGGTTGACATTTTAATGCATTCTGTCGGTGAGGAATATAAAAGGATGAGTTAAGCAGGATTTGATTGATGAACTGTGAACTTGAAACGTTGAAATAGAACCTGACCCATTTCTAAAAAAACGTTTTTTTTTACAGAATAAACAAATGAAGAGAAGATGTGAATTTATGTTTGTTTTCTCTATTTAATGTCTAGATTTGGTTTTCCCGTTCTATTTTTTCCATTTCAAAGTGTCAATGAGATGCACAGTCATGCCTTCAAAAAGAAAGGTTCATATTTAAAGCAAGTCAAATGCCACAGAAATGACAAGAATGTAAATATGCAGACCTTCTTATTCTGTTGCACCATTCTGATGCTCTCCCCATTTCTCTAGAATCATAACTGTGTCCAGTCATTATGTCTTTTAATCAGATCTAAATATAAAAAAGAATTTGATGAATTCAGAGCTCTGCTGGTCTCAGTTTCTAACATCACTGGCTCTACAACTAAAATACATCACAGCGTGTCACTATCTCTCTCCGGGGGAAACTGGTTAAAAGTTAAACCAGTCAGAAGAAAAATGATAACCAACAACCGATGCATGTGTGTTTCCCCACATGTGTGTGTACAAAATATGTGCTCGACTTGTGTGTGCATGTCACAACTTATTGAAGTTTGAACCCGTGACGTTAACTGGGTCAGATTTTATGTCCACATGTTATTCACCCCTCGGCGTGTGAGACACGCAGACGACTTTTTGCAACTCTGCTGTGCGCCCCGGTTGTTGGAACTCTGAAATAGCTTCTTACCGAAACCCTGTGGAAAATTCCCCTTGAACAGACTAATGATTAACTGTGTTTAATGGTGTCAATCCAAATTCCTTTGCTGCTTATTTATTATAATTATCATAATCGAATCGTTGTTTCAGTACAGGGAGTGTCAAAGTAAATGGGCTGTGCAAGATTTGTAAAGACTGTGAGGGCTAAAATGAGAACATGTGATGTAACAGTTTACTGATGTTATTTCCAGCAGTGCACAACACAAATGTGTTTCATTGTGCTGCTCCTCAAAGTGGCCATGCTGCTAACTAGCTCATTATGGGAAGCACAGTGTGATGAGCTGGGTGTTTGCCGCAGCTTTTCTCAGCATCCTACCGTCACCAAGTGTGTTAAGAGCAAAGCTGTGAGATATTAAATTCTCATTATGGAAGACAAAAGGATTTGGCAGCAGAGGGTGGAGTGAGCAGCACGTGTGTGGATGTAAAATCAGCATATTATTTACTTTTCTATTAAAAACCAACAATAGAAGCACCAGGATAAGATAGGAAAAGGTTTGCAATGGTATTTAGAACCTCACAGCAATAAGGTTCGCGGTATAAATATGAGGAAATATATAAATAGAAATAGTGTATAAAATGTCAGCACAATATATACAGTGTGAATAGAAGTGTAACAGCATTGCACATGAGATATTAAAATAGCACAGGCCCAAAATGAACCTGAGTATATACCTGTTTTGTAGCTCAGTGAGGATTTTATAGAATAGGAATACATCGTTTAATATCTTTAATCAACTGTGTTTGAGATCATGAGAATCTTAGGGTTATAGATTCCATCTTAAGAAGTGCGGCGCTTTCGTCTGTTTCTCTGGGTTTTTTATGTTGGCTCTCTGCTCCTCCCTTTAATATAAATTATGACACAGAGTAATTTATTGTCATAACCATATACTTGGGGCTACTAAGTTTGGATTGGTTCCACTTTCACTATTGATGTTGAAATGTCCTGGATCACAACAGCACTTGCTTGTGGCCCGGTGTCATGTCTGTGAGGTTTTATGACTTCAGCTGAGATAAAGCTGGATAGGAAGTGAAGAGAGCTCAATGAGAGAGACAGCATCACATTAAAAAAAAGGATGACTGGTGTTATTTGTGTGTTTCAAAGAAAAAAGCATCTAACAAACCATCGAAGGCACCAGACAGAGGAGATAGGGTATGAATCACAGGCAGAAACAGAGGGATGACAAGTGAGAGAGAAACCGATTAGATCAGCCGGTGACTGGAATCATCTGAAACCAATCACACTGTCACATGGGGAAACTGCTGCCATCTAAGGTCACAGGCACGAACTGTGTGAGCCATCATGTGTTGTCTTAATCGATTACGTAACATCCAATCATTTGGATATACACACGCACAGTCACACAAAACACACACACACATACACACACATACACACACACACACACACACACACACACACACACACACAAACACACACACACAAACACACGCACACACACACACACACACAGCCCAAACGGTTACATTGATCAATCATTAGATGTTGATACGATAATCTTTCAAGGCATTAGTGATTGAAGTGGAGACATTGATCCTCTCTACCTCCCCTCTGGACTTTGTTGATTGACTTGTGGACATGTCCAGACCAAACCTGGACAAAAGAAGAAGCATGTGAGGACATGTGAATTTTATTTAATGCTGTTCTTTCTTGCTGTGGACACCAATGTGCTTTAGAAATCTTATAAGAAACAAGATACAAACTGAGCTATTATTATTAAAATTAATGATAATGATAATAATCGTAATAGAATAGGATACTGTGATAAACTTCTTTATTGTCATTGTGCTTTATGTTTATAAAGATGTGGTCATACTTGTAATACTGTTAAATCACTGTCTGAATGCAGAGGTCAGAGGTCAATACATGATGCAATCGGTGTTCGAGGAGCATGACCTCTTCACTTAGTCCAAATTAAAGACAAAAATACCTGAGTCACATGTGACTGTCTTATGATGTGCTACTCGCAGCCTCTTGGCTAATTCCTTCGACTCCAAAACACTGCTCAAACTACAGTGGTGACAGTGGTAGAGTAGTTCATTCAATATGAGGGAAGGTTGCTGGTTCGATCCTCATGTTGAGACATCCTTGGGCAAGAGTCTGAACCCCAATTTGCCCATGTGGCAGTGTGTGATTGGATGGCAGATGGAGAAGTGCTATATATAGGTGCACTGCATGAATGTGTGAATCTGACCTTTGGTGGAGAGCACATGGAGAGGTTGTTAAAACTAGAGAGGTCTACATAGATGCACAGTTTTGAGTATTGAGACGTATAGGACTCTGCAAATTCTGGAGTTTACAAGTGAATCTAGCAACAGATTGACTCCGCATAATTATATATAGAGAGAATAAATCGGGAGAGTAATGCAGAGCTTTAATGACAACACACTTCTTTCTGAGGTCACTGGTGCATCTAGTTCATATATTGGTAGTCAGTGTCCTCAAGGGAGATCAGTGCAACAAGATGTAACTGCAGCTCATCAAGCCTTATTCCAGCAAAACTGAGCGTGAGTGTATGAGTGTGTGTGTCTGTGTGTGTGTGGGTCTGTGTGTGTGTGGGTCTGTGTGTGTGTGCGCATGAGTGTTCTATTTTCACTCAGCTGATCCCCTTCTTAAAGAGACTCCTGTGAGTCTCTTGTGACTTCCCCCCGTGGGGCCTGGAGGAGAGCCTGGCCCAGTTCTTTGGGAAAAAAAGAAACTAGAGGTGTGTGATACAGTGTAGATTTGCTTTTGTCACAATTATCAGTTACACTTGAAGTTGTTAGATGGTTGTTAACATATTATTTGCACTCCTAATTTTATACTACAAACGCTGCAGCTTTGAGGAAGTTCATGCTTTCATATCAGCTGAGTCAGGGAAGAAAGGAGGAAACATAAATTAAAAATAAGTAAATAAGGAAGTCAGGAAGAATTAGGAAGAATTGCTGTGAGAAATGAAAATCAACAATATTTAATGAATTCAAATCACGTCCAACAAAGTTGCACTTGAGCACATTTCGTTACTGAATGTCCAAAGAAGTGAATATCTACTTGAGCCCAGGGGGGAGGTCAGAAAGCTGCTTAGCCGAGTATCTAACATATAAACAATATCTCAGACTTCACAGACGCCACCTGGATGATAGGGAAACTAAAGCTTTGTCCTTTGAGCCGGCCCGGCTGAGAACACAGTGCCTCTGTTTCGTCAATGTCATCGGCCTCTCCGGAGAAGGCTGCGTTCAGGAGTTTCACAGTTTATCAGAACCTTATCAGGAGAGTGTGTAACTGCACGTGTTTACAGTGTGAGGGACAGAGAAGCAGTGATAGCAACTAAACTTTGTGTTTTTCCAGTAAAAGACTCTCAAACGCAAACACATAGTTGATCTTCTATCCTGCTCTCAATACACTAATCAATGAATGAGAATAAACTAGAGATATTAGTAAATTAAGGCGATATACTGAAATAAATGATTTTTATTTTCTTTAATTAATACAGAAGACAAAACTTTATAGTGCCATATAAACAATAAATAAGAAATCATGAAATATCTGTTAGGTCAACCCTAAATTATCATGTTCTGAATTTTCTAAGTTTCTAATCCCTGCAGTGTCGTTTAAAACTTTTATCTTAGCACTTAAACCTCCAGCTTGTCTCCATCGACACAACAGTTCCAGCCGCGTGCTGTCGCTGGGCCCAGATATATATTTACAGTGTCCTTGTCAGAACACGTTCCTGCCGCCTGACTGAACAAATCTCTGCAGAATAAAAGAATGAAGGGGACGCCAGAGTCCAGAACATGACTCAGCAAAAGAAAGCTGTGTCCTGTGTGGTGGAATAAGTTGAAGGCAACACACACACCCCACACAGTTTTTGTTGTTGTAGATGATTTTATATATATTCTGTATTATTATATTTAATAATAACACATCTGAGTTAAAACACGTCAGCCAACAAGGAGGACGAGATGTTTCATACACAATGTTGATCACCTTTTATAAGATATATATACATTTTATATTTTACTGTTGAAATGCTGCTCGTAAAACATGGTGTACTGTTACAGAGGAGAGAAATGCAAATATATACCTTGGAGCAATGGCTTAAAATTGTTTTTGTTCGGCCTCACTTTTAATGTTACCTAGGCAGCACTGATGCAGCAGTTGCACCAGTCCCTTTTAGAACAGGGGTTTATACGTTATATGTGAAATGCCTCATGGTTTTGGTCTCACTTCTTATGTCATGACTAAGATTACTATTTAAATACAGTAAGATGATGCTGCAGCTTAATGTATTGCAAACATTTACTCTGCTGTCAAACCTCAAAATTACCTGACTCACCATTTCTGCATTCCATCTGGAAGCTTTAACATTTTTGTGTTGCAGATACAGTACCTCCATAAACAGACACAATAAAGCTTCTATACAAATGATGTATTGTTGTAAGTGAAGTTTATTAATCTCACATCATACTTGTAACAGATGTATCTATTGCAAAAATGTAGTAGTTGTGGCATTTTCACATTGCATATTTCAGATGTTTCAAGGTGTTTACATCTTAAATTAACCAGGAATGTCTTGTCGAGATACAATATCTCTTCTGTCAGGGAGTCGTTATCAAGATGGAGCTGGGACAGACAACATACACAAAGCTACTGAAACACAGCCAACCGATTAAAGCACAGCACAGACAGAAACACGTGGGGAATCACAAATAAAAATGAATCACGTGAAATACAAATATTATGTTAAAAAGCTTTTTTGGTCCAGATCCAATACCTGAAAACATGTCCTTAAGAAAGGAGTAAGTCAGGCCAGGTCGGCTGGCTGCACTCCATCAGCAGTAATCACCACGTCTGAGGCTCCAAACACTGAGGAGATGGACTGATGCTTGCCAGGGAATCGTCATTCACCTTCTCAGGCAGACGGGAGAAAGCTGAGGTCAGACAGCCCGGAGACAAAACTCCCAATGAGCTGATTAAAGGGTTGTGCTCTGTAAATCATGAATTAGAGCCTCGGGTGTTTCACCATCCACAGCTTTTGACTTTTTAATTTTCGTTTGGCAGTCGCATGGCGTCAAACAGGGATTCATCACCTATATCTACATCTCCGGTGATGTGACCTTAGGCTGGTAAGCTTCCTGGCCTGTGTGCATGGGGGTGCGACTTTTACAGTCCAGGCGCACATGAGGACGGCTGCAAAAAGCAAATAGAGGTGAAATATGAGTCAGGGGGCCATTCTTGGAAACCAGCCACTCATTTCCTTGAGCGTGAGCCAGCAGTAGCTTCTTTCCCCTTGTCCGGAATGCCATCCTTCGCATGGATGGAGGAGCAGTGTGTCGTGACAATAATACCAGCACAAGAGGCTGTTATGAAGACACTACTTTGTGTTGATAAACCTAATCTGTGTAGACTGGGCCCATGGCTTTGGTTATGATTACTAAGGTTTTTCCAGGACAATGGTCATCGTGCTTTTAAAGCCTGGGCCTAAATGATCATGTGCCGCTGTCAGGGTTACATCTGGTGCCAGGTTTTCGCAAACAACGGCACATGCAGAGAATATATACACACACACACACACACACACACAAACCGTGCACATACAAAGGCTGGCTGACACGTTGGTATTGAAGTGATTCTTATCCTCTAATCTAATTACTGACCGAGGGCTAAGCTCTCTTCAGTCCGGGCAGGTGACCGGTTTCTTCTTCCTCCCTGATGATGTCTGTGCAGGAGTGGAGAGGCTTTAGGCCGGATGTTCTCTCCTGATCGACATCGAGCGACCCACGCAGTGCAGCTCGTCCTGGCATGCTGCTCTCGTGACTCATGAAGCAAAGATTATGACAGTGCACAGCTGAATGCTTTTGAATAAAGAGAGAATTCCATGGAGACATGACAGGTAAAAGGAGGAGGAACCAATGGTGTCCTTGCTGAGGCCCGGTTACAGCCTGCCTGCTCTTTGACCTCACCCAGTTATCAATCATTACTTTGTACATTTCGTCAAGAGTCCTACTTTAGTACAAATTTAATGCACTCAGACTAATAAAATATTGCGGATGTCATCTAGGCTATCTGTTTGCCTGGTTCTTTTCGTCCCTCTGTGAGTCCTGGTTTCCTTGTTTATTGCATTTTATTTTCTGTTTTCTCCATATTTTGCCCCCCTCTCTACTTCAGCTCATTGTGAATCCTTAAAGTTACAGTGTTTTGGTTATAAAATTAACCCTTGGTGCACTGCTTCCAAAACAGCTTAAGAATATCTGTTTTATCGCTGCTTTGCTCCATGTGCAATGCCCTTGACCAGCTGCTATAACACAATAATTCCCCAACTTGGGATCAATAAAGTACATCTATCTATCTATCTATCTATCTATCTATCTATCTATCTATCTATCTATCTATCTATCTATCTATCTATCTATCTATCTATCTATCATCTATCTATCTATCTATCTATCTATCTATCTATCTATCTATCTATTAGTATTATGTTGAAATATTATTTTTATTTTAACATAAATACAGTAGTATATAAGGTAAACATTTTCAAAATACAGAAAATGACCATTATATGAAAATACATGTAGCAATATAATTGACAAAGACTAAGAAGTATAATTAAAACAGTAAAAATATAAGATTGCATTTTTTCTATAAGATACAATAATTATCTCAAAGTTTGCAACCATGGTGATGAATATATATCCATGAGAATAATGATTCATAGAATAGAATCAGTTAAATAATCCATGTGAAACACACGTGTGGCACATTTTGTTGTCTATCTGAAATCGATCACCGATAAACTGGATCATCGATCTTCGTCCTGGATTTCATCAGCCCTGCGCCGCTGACGTCACAGCCGGCGTGGCCGTCACGCTGCTTCTTCTTTTTTATCTCGGGAGCGCGCCTCTCACCGTCACCAGCCATTTCCGCCAGAACGAGCCGGAGTCAGCACGAGAGAGGACGCGCTTCCCGTTCAGAGCCGAGAGAGGAACCGGACCCACGAGCTGCCAACCCCCGCAGAGAGCCGAGCGTTCCTACCCAGAACCAACCAACTCTGAATTCTCATTAAATATGTCTAATATCGTTTGTTGTCAAACGCCTCAGGTAAGATGGTTTCCCTCTTTTTTCATTTGAAATATATATTTATTTTCACCGTGTCTTTGTCACGTAGCCGCTCGCTAACATGTGAGAGGAACCGTTAAACATGTCGCCGGTTCACTGCGGGTGTCTGCGCGGGGCTCGTCCCCCTCGCTGGGTGTTGTGTGGGTTGAATGAAGGGAGGTGGGGGTGTTAGCTCAGACTGGGTGGAAACCGCTGGAAACGTCAATTTTTAATGTCCGTGGAGGATGTGTCACGCAAACCGCTGCTTGGTGCGTGTGTTCGGCTTCGCCGCGGACATCCAGCGCCCACTGACCGGCTCTGACCGAGGCTGTCTCCACCCTCGAGGAGGGACACACGCAAACGCCTCATTTCCCCCGGCAGGAGTAATTAATGTAAGCCGGTGTGACGGAGCTGTCATCCCCGGCTACAGGCAGCAGGTTGCCTGCCTCGCTAGCGGTGCTAACACGCACTTGCTTCCCTCCATCCTTCTCCTTCTTGCTGGCTAATGCTCGGCTCCAGACCCAATGTCCGCCCCGTTTGTGCAGCTGAAATGCGGGTATTGTCTGAGCGATGACCGGCTTCCCGGGGCGCCGGCTTCCTGACCCACTTTCCGATGGCGGGATTGTATGCACAGACGAGGCTTTATGACTTCTGGCCGAGCGCCACACATCACGGCCCCGGTACATTACCCCGGCACCAGGGGCGGAGGCAGGCGGATGAATGACATCGCTCTGCAGCGAATGGCACACACGACATCCAGGGTGCCCGGCTGTGGGACTTGCCCACTCGGGGGACTGCAGGGTGGGCGACGTAGCGTGGGTACATCCTGTCCTTTAGTCACCCTCCGTTCGGTGCCATGCCATGCGGGCTGGGACTGGTCCTGGTACACCACGGACGCCAGTCGATTGATCGTGGTTTTATCGATTGTCTAGTAAAACCGTCTCCCCGGTTGTTAGCGTGTCAGGTTTCTCAGAGGGCTGCGGGTTGCCTCACGCTACGGGAGGATTTCGCCATTTCTGCTGTTAATCCGGTTCTGAGGAAGACAGCCACGTGGGGATTTCCCGTTTTACACGCATAAGATATACGCTTTTTTAAGATTAGAAACAAATGTGCAAATTTAACAGGTTATTTACACCCTTTTTAATGCCTCTTGCACTTGAATTTTTCTGCTGTTACATATACTATATTAGATAATGCACCGTTCTGATGAAGGTTGTGAGTGTATTATGTGTACAAACACACAACCCTTACTGTGTACTGCCTCCTTCAGCTGTTATTTCCTCACCCTTGTTTAATATCTGTTAAACCTAAGTGGTAAATTTCCACAAGGTGAATCTGGGTGAAATATCCAGCAGTTCCTCTCCTCTCCACCAGGGGGTTGACCAGCGAGCACTGGCCTGCTGAGTGTCAGCCCTGCACTTTTGTGTGCGACTAATCAGATGGAAAAATGGAGAGGGGAAATGCATTCAGAGCCAGCCTCTGTGACAAAGTTGTGAACAATCCGACCCCTTTTCTCCTCCTCTTGCCTTTTGTTCCGTCTCCTTCTGTTCCCTGGTTTTCAAGCGCATGCCCACACATACACGTTTCCAGATCACAAAATCTGCTTGGCCTGTCTTCTCTATCTACATGTGATTGGTAATGTCAACGTAAGTGACCGAAAGGGCACATTTCCAAACATGCTTACCATGGCATTTTCAAGATTATCCAATCAGAGGCTGATAATTTATTCTCAGCCATGTGATTAGCCGGCAGCTCTGTATTAAGAATTATTTAGTGAACTGAGGGTGTGGCCTGCCTAGCGGTGTGTTTGTTTTAGTGTTGGGTGGAGGGATGAGAGGGAAACCAGGCAACGGGCAAGTGTGGTGGACCCAACCATGTGGAGGAGGTGAACATTTCAGTCTTCACATGGAGGTTTCTGCCAGATGTTGCATAACTACTCAAAAGTGGGTCAGTGGTCCCTCCATCCATACACAGACACGGGTGAACTATAGATTTCGATGGCAGGATGTGGAAGAGGGTTCTCTATCTCGTAGCTGAAGAAAAAACGAAGAACATTTAAAACCACACGTTGTACTTAAACAGACAACGGAGGATGAGACGGCAAACTGTTGTTGCATTTGCCTCTGAAAGCAAACATGCAGTTGAGAGGATGTGACTGTTTACCTGATACTCAAACCTCTCCTGTTACTATAACTAACACAACAGTATATTTTAGCAACATAGCAAGTTAAGGAAGACAAGTAATTTAATTTAACTGGAAACACATATGATCCATGTCTTTCATCTCTGTGTGGTTTCTTCATCTTTGTCGGTCACATCTCTGTCCGCAGTCATGCAGTAGACTGTCAAAGTTTTAAACAACCTGTCAGTCTCCCATCATCCTCTCCTTGTACATTGTGTCCTTCTTACTTTAGGGGGGGCGGAAAACAAAAGTTTGGAGAAATATTATATTAGTAAAAAAGTGTCCAACTGAATGTAGAGAAGGCAAATATTATCTCTCAAACATCAAATACAATACTTGTCTGTTTCAATGTCAGTCAGTCTCTTACCATGTCTGTACTCGTTAGCAGATAAAAACAATGCACCTGGACTTGAATCTGTTATAGATAAAGCTTAAACAAGATAATGGTATCAGTTGATTTAAGTCAAGTCTTTTTTTTATATTCTCTCAAATGCTGCCTTTTGAGAACAAGACTTTCACCTTATTATTGTCAAGTACTAATGTTATAAGCTCTGCAAAGAAACTAGTATATTATTTGTGGAAGTTCTTGCACAGTGATTCACACATTGGTATGTGAAATCTGACAAAAGCTAGAATGACAAGTTCATTACGTGTGAACATTGGAGTTAATCACAGCTTTTTAAAATATAGTTTGAAGTGCATACAAGTTGGACAAGTCGTACCCAGGAAAGCTTCATCACGGGTTCTGTGGATACAGTTTCAGACTGTGGGGCTATAGATGAGGTCCGTTTTGTCCCCTCTCCCAATCTGAGATGGTAATAAATCTGTTGGAATAGCATTTCAATATTTTACTGAGCTTCATATCACACATGGAATAATTATGTCGTGGTTAGGCCTCGAATTACCTCACTTTTGAAGCTTGCATTGGTACAAGTGAGACTTGTGTGCTTTTGTCCGGCTCAGCATTATGGCTAGTGATATTTATACATGATCTGTAGTATAAAATGTCCTGAGATGATCTCTATTGGATGTGATGTGCAACCATGGGTGGGACTTGTGGGTACCTTGGTTGTACTAGAATTCATAGTGCAGCTATGCAGTTGCATAAGACCATCACCAAATGGCTGTCAGTGGAAACACGGTCACAAGTGGCTCCCTCCTGCATTTTCCTTTTAGGTTAGTGTTTATAGTCCTATAGGGAGGAGCCAGCCAACAGGGGGGTTGCCATATAAGATAGGGTTTGAGTGGCCTCACCACAGACAGGAGAGACGGAGCTGAAGGCATGAGACAGATATAACCGTCTTGCTTGGCCGCATGGGACGAAGCAGCAGGTGCGGAAATTTAAATCACCAAATGGATATTTTTACAAGGGAGTAGTAACGAGGCATGGGCTAAGCTACCAAAACTGTCTGGCTTTTATTGGAATAAATGCTGGATTTCCGTTTTCTTCCTGGACCAGATCATCTGCTGTTGAATTTTGAACGCATGTGAGGAATGTGGAAACATTGTGAGGCTTACTGCATGTTTTTGAAAATGTGTGGTTTGTGAAAAAGGCCATGGATGAGTAAAAAAGGACGGGCAGTGTTCTCTTCTGCCGTGAATGAACTAACTCATGCAAGCATTACTCGATATCCCAGAAAAACCCGCATTGATTTGAAAATAAGCTGTTTGTCCTTTTTCCAATCTAAGAAGAATTAACAATACTCATGTCCCTTTTCTCCTTTTTTTTCTCCCTAGGTTATAATGTATGACCAACACAGAATAAGTACAACTCTATAGCCAACGGGATACCGAGGACTTGATTACAGTCGCTTCAAGCCTGATAGTTTGTCCGTGCGGCTGCTCCCCCTCTCCCTGCTGATCACACCAGTGTTGTCAACTGGCATTTCTTCTATTCCAATCCCTCTCCGCGGGTGAAGAAGACTTGGTTCCACTCAGTCTGCTTTGCCTACCTTTGGTTCCTGTTCTACTCTCCGCAGTAGTGCTTCCCTGGATTTGCATTATTCTCTATTAGGTAAGGCCATGACTAATGCATATGACAGATTAAAGTACACAATGAACATTACAGGCACCTAATCCTAATCCTCTAGCTGGTCATCAATTAATAAAGCCAGCTATTAACAGTGTTGTACAGCGGACAGCATGCAGGAAAGAGCGGAGAAGAAAAGCATGCTGGGTATTATTTCTTTATGTCTAAAACTATACATTTATTTCTCTTTAACCTGTTCTCTTCAGGTACACAATCAAAATTCACCAAGATGATTCCAAACGGTTATTTGATCTTTGAGGATGAGAGTTTCCTGGATTCCACTGTGGCCAAAATGAACGCTCTGAGAAAGAGTGGTCAGTTCTGTGATGTCAGACTTCAGGTACGGTTTAATACAAACACACATGGGCATAGGCCGGCATGCACTCACATGTGGGTCATTGCACTTCTGTGAAGCATAAAGACTTGAGTAGCAAGTGGGTACAACAGAGGATAAAATTATACATTTGTTTTATTTAGTTGGAAATTCATGACATGTCAATCTGAATGTGCATATATTGTCTTTTTATTTAAAGAAGTATCCAGTGTAGCTCCCTGAATGATGAATATTTTTTTAGATTGTTCAAGTTCCAGATGAGTCATGCCAAATGTATATGCTCTAAAAAAAGATTGTAGAAACAAATGTTTCCATTGCTTTTAAAGCTTTAGGGTGAGAACCTGTTTCCACTATATACCTCTTTGAAACACTTGCAGCCAAACACAAGTGACTTGATATTTTTACAGACCCTAGCCTTAGGGTATCTATAGCCTCATAGTTTTTAAATATTAAGATGTTTAACTACAGACATTCCCCACTACCAATCAATATTATATTTCTTTGGTTGCTTTTAACCCTAAAACACTGATATCAATATATTCTATTGCCTTTTTAGCACACATACTCTCCTGTAAAAATTTTTTTGAAATGTTTCTCTTGTCCTTTGTGCAGGTGTGTGGTCATGAGCTGATGGCTCACCGTGCTGTTCTGGCTTGCTGCAGTCCCTACCTGTTTGAGATCTTTAATAGTGACATTGAGTCTCATGGAGTATCACATGTCACTTTTGAGGACTTGGACCCAGAGGCTGTGGAGATCTTGCTCAACTATGCCTACACTGCCCAGTAAGTAGCTCCATTGACCTTTCTACCTCTGAACCTATCACTGCAAAACGTTTGAAGATGATTAACAATGTCGTCTTCTTGTCTCTTTGTTTTCTCTGTGGAAAACAGACTTAAGGCGGACAAAGAGCTGGTCAAGGAAGTTTATTCTGCAGCCAAACGGTTCAAGATGGAGCGAGTCAAACAGGTATGGAGGTATTCGTTTGCCTCTTGGCGAACCCAGGACTCAAACCTGTGAGTTTTAACTTGATCCCTCAAAATGTAGAAAGGAGACATGTAATTTACTCCAATACCGCCCATTCACTCCTCAGATTTGTGGGGACTACCTGTTGTCTAAGATGGATTCCCAGAATGCCATTTCCTTTCGGAACTTTGCCAGCTCTATGGGAGATGGCAGAGTTTTGGCCAAGGTGGACGCTTTCATCCAAGACCATCTGCTGGAAGTGTCTGAACAAGAGGACTTCCTCAAACTTCCCCGCCTCAAGGTAAAAGCTTCAATTTTCACTTGTGCAATGATGGTTTAAAGATTTCTGTAGAAGAATTTAACAGTCAGTGTTGATGTCCTGAAGCTATGTGGCCGTTTGCTGTGGGCAGACGTCTGTTCTAGCTTTTATCCAGCGTTGGAGGTCTTGGGTTGAATAACAAACACTGGATTAAGCTTTGTATTTTTAACCTTTCTGACTTTGACTATGAGATTAACTATGCTTACAGTATAAGGTGTGCTTCTTTTAGATTTCCCCACTGCTAAAACCAGCTGAGACTGTATTAAGGCTAGGCTGCTTACACACATGCAATAGTAAGGCCTAGAGTTGGAGGGTTACACTGTAGGTTTTTTGTTGAACGTGAGGGCGAGAGTTAAGTCTCTGGTTCAGTGCCGTACAGATCACCCACATTAAGACCATTAATGCATTCCTTTCGTTTTGTAGCAGGAGCTGACTGTCTTCAATGACAACTACATAATATGATACCAACCGATTGTTGTTAAATTAAAGTCAATATTTCTAAGGCTCAGGTAAATTGATAATCAACTTGTAAGATCAAGTTTATCTGTGAGCAGAAAAGGCCATGGTATTGATTTCCTCATTTACGCAGCTAGTTTGTTCCTGCAGTGAATGAATCTAACTCCTGTTTCATCCCCTGTGTGTGTTTATAGTTAGAAGTAATGCTAGAAGACAACCTGACCCTGCCCAGCAATGGCAAGCTCTACGCGAAGGTGCTGAACTGGGTGCAGCGAAGCCTATGGGAGAATGGAGACCAACTGGAACGACTGATGGAGGAGGTCAGTAGCAGGCTATGCAGCTAAACTCTCAGAATGATCTTCATTCCTAACCTGCCCCTTGCCCTCTGCCCCCTCCCCTCTCTCCGACTCCTCCTGTTTTTGACATTAAGAAGTCATCAAGGGGGCTGAAGTAGAACTGGCATGCTGTTGTCATGCTGCTATGTCAGGATTGTTCTTTTTTCCCTCTGATTTGTTGAGGTTTTTGCAGTAAGAAACTCTGTACCCCTGACCCATACTACAAATTAGAGGTGAGCCAAAAAGAGCCGCTGTCTGCTCTTGTTTTTTGTTTCCACTGTTCTCTTTTGGGTATGTGGTTGTTTTTACATACAAGCCCAGCGGAGTGGTACAGTGCTCTTCTCTTCTGAACTGCAAAAACACAGGTTCTCTAAGGTCTGACCCTTGATTCTGCTGTCTCACTGCCACTTTACTATCTGAACAGGTGCGTGTTTGTTGCTCCAGCACTAACAGGCATTCCTCCCCATTGATTTATCTCTCCTGTAGGTTTATTAGCAGCAGCAGGGGACCCGACTGAGGAGCCAGGACTGAGCCACCAGGGTAATGAGTCAGAGCAAAGAGAGAGAGAGAGGGAGGGGAGGAGCACTACTGCCTCTCAGCAGCCTCTCTTTGCAGCCAGCACTGTGCTCCCTCCCATCTGTCCATGTCACGCTTAAAGATGCAACCCATTTCTGCATTTAAAAGACAAACATTTCTCACTTTAGCAACACATTCATCCAACTAAATATATTTTAGCTGCACATTACAGAACTTGCTAATTCAGGCAAATCGTTCAAATTGTAAGTTCACTCAAATTGGGCATTATGCAGAAAACCCCATTGCACAGAACTATTATACGTCATTAAACTTCTCACATCTCTATACAACTTTAGCTTTTTCTTTTTTAACAGTCGCCCCTAAGACGATCCACTTCAAGCAGTTTTCTGAAGGGTTTAATTTTGTCGACAGAACATGTGTTATTACGCCTCCGTGGAATTTAATGGGATAAAGGTCTAGCTTGATCGTTTATACGTGATTCTTAAGTCATCTGGATTTGACTGCCCATTGTGGTAGCCATCACTATGACCAGCTTCTTCAGCTAGAGGACCGGTTTCCAACAGCAGAGGGCAACGTGCAGCCCCTCCTCCTCTTCATTCTTCACAGAAGATTTTTCCAGATGCAGCCGTTTTCACCAGATCCCTCCCTCTTTTTTAGATGGAAAGGAAAGCCACAATCTGATGCCTTCTTGAGCTCAAGCACTAAACCCACTCTATGCAGTGGCACCAGGGGGGGGTGTGTGTCTTTTTTTTTAAGGGACGCTTTGCATTCAAGAGACTGAAGATCCAGGCCATCGTCCCTTCCCCCTACTCCTGTTCACAGCACTGCCCACCCTCCCTCCCTCCTCCTCCTCCCCCTCCCCCTCCTCCCCTTCCCCCTCCTCCCCTTCTCTGCTGGGGTTCTGAGTGTGTTGCCATGGAGACAGCCACATAGGTGTGTTGTTCCTGTCTGTGTTGCAGGTGCAAATGCTGTACTACTCACCTGACCATAAGCTGGTGGATGGAGGGCTGGTGATTGAGGGGCACAGTGAGGTGTTTGGTAGCGAGGAGGACCAACTTCAGTTTGTGCAGGTACACAACAGCAACTTGTGCCTGGCTTCACTGTGATGACGCCTCTTTCACATGTTAACTTGGCAGTGTGTAGCTCTACTGTGCAGCTCGGCTAATTTATTACCACAATGTTAGTAAATTAGCAAGAAATGAGCTATGATGCCTGCCTGGCTATGTTGAGCATTTACTACAGCCCTAGTTAGATTTAAAGATCTTCAACCAGTGAAGTATAAGCAGTGATAACTGTGCGCTGTTAGATCTGATCTGCAGCACGGACCGAGGCTGTAGTTTGAAGTTGGGTTATGGGTTCAGATGGCTTGTGATTTCTCAGTACATACTTAATGTAGCTTCACTGTGTCACGTCTACATCAGACCAGCTGGATCAAAGTATAGGTTGGGTGTGATTGGTTGGTGTTGGCCACGGGTGGGCCTGTGGTGCAAGCTTGGCTTCTGTAGCTGCACTGTGCATTTGCAGAAGAAACCGGTACGAGAGAGCACCCAGAGGCCGATGAGCTGCAGCTCCTCGGGAAGCCTGTCGCCCTCCAACCAAGCAGCTAACGCCCCCAAGCCGACCATCAGGAGAGAGTGGAAGTACATCGCCTCGGAGAAGACCACAAGTAAGTGTTTGTGAATAAAACTCTTTCATAAAGTCTTATAGATGCTGCACGATCAGGATCTGTGAAATATAAAAGTATGGTAGTTTTCAACTTCAAAACCCAGCCACTTTACTTATAAGGACATGACATTTTCTTTTATGCTGCGTTGAGGATTTTTATGTATTAATTTGTGTCCATTAACTGAATCGTGATTAGACGGACCTGAACTTAGACTACACATTTTGCTTTTGGAAAACCTTGAAACAAATATTTTAATCCCTGTGGGCTTAAAATGTGTGGCAGTTTTATTTCTGTATTTCATATTTTATGATTTCCATGTTCTTGTATTGATATGTACATATTACTCTCATGGACAGGATAAATTAATTTAATTCAAAATATTTTGTCCTCCCAGCTCAATCTTAAAAAACCCTTTTCCCTCCAGTGACTTTAACGGTGTTGAATGTTCCCTCAGACAACACCTACCTGTGTCTGGCTGTGCTGGACAGCGTGCTGTGTGTGATCTTCTTGCACGGTCGCAGCAGCCCTCAGACCTCCCCCTCTGCCACCCCTTGTCTGATGAAGAGCCTCAGCTTCGAGGCCCAGCCCGAGGAGCTGGAGGAGCAGCCGCTCTCACCCATGCATTACGCTCGCTCGGGGCTGGGCACCGCAGCTCTGAATGGGAGAGTCTTCGCAGCAGGTTGGTGCTGAACAGGATTTTAAACAAACAGGATGGTATCATGTGAGGAGTGTTAACTATGAGACCTATAAGGAGTTTGATATTTGTATAAGTGAGAGCTACAATCTATGAGATTAGGACTGAATTTAATGTTAATATATTCATATAACTGACGAGTTAATATTTTAGTGGGAATGTTAATAATTTACTGGGGGGAAGAAGGCGATGGTGTATTCTGTTTAAATATTTGGCGAAATGCCAAAAATATTTAAAAGAGGTAAAAATACCATGAGCTAAGTCTGATCCTGGTGAACTTGCAGGAGGCTACAACAGAGAGGAGTGTCTGAGGACTGTGGAGTGTTACAACCCCAAAGAGGACCGCTGGACCTTCATCGCTCCTATGAGGACTCCGAGGGCTCGATTCCAGATGGCTGTTCTCATGGTACAGTTCAGAAGTCATAGTTTATCTCAGATTTATTGAGTGTCCATGTACAACAACAAAACATGTAACGAGTTGAAGAGCAAGGTTGATGTATCACCTACTGATTGGTTGATTTACTGGTTTCTCAGGGTCAGCTGTATGTGATTGGAGGTTCCAATGGACATTCTGACGAGCTGAGCTCTGGGGAGACGTACGACCCACATGCTGATGAGTGGGTTCAAGTTCCAGAGCTGAGGACCAACCGCTGCAACGCAGGTCAGTCCCTCCTGCAGCAAACCACTTCCTGATGGCTCCATGTATGATCTGTAAAAACGCGTTGCCTCTTAAGTAATGAACCAGTTTAGCTCATCCCTGTCTTCTGTTTTAAAGGCGTCTGCTCCTTGAACAACAAACTCTATGTTGTGGGAGGGTCGGACCCCTGCGGGCAGAAGGGCCTGAAGAACTGTGATGCATTTGATCCTGTGACCAAGACCTGGTCCAACTGTGCCTCCCTCAACATCAGTACGTGTCCTCACAGTCCCACAGACACTCTGCACTACCTGACATTATGCACAATATAAGTGGAGCTTGTGTTGTCTGTGAAACTGAATATCTTGATCAGAGAGAGCTTTATGTTCAACAATGAGAATAAGAATCTTCAGTCTCGTGATATCTGCTTCCTGAGGAGAACCTTGTATTCATTAAGAAACCGTGCTTTCAGGGAGGCACCAGGCAGCAGTGTGTGAGCTGGAGGGCTTCATGTATGTGATTGGTGGAGCAGAGTCGTGGAACTGCCTGAACACTGTGGAACGCTACAACCCCGAGAACAACACCTGGACCCTGATCGCCCCCATGAACGTGGCTCGCAGGGGAGCCGCCGTCGCCGTCCATGAAGGTAAGACCACGACCAAAAGCATGGGAGGGGGGGTTAAGAATCATAACATTCGGGAAGTTGACATCCCTGAGTATTAATCTAAAACATCCCCCAACCTGAGTTTCATTGAAACTTTTATTTCTCAGCCACTATTGCAAACGGAATCAGGATCTAAAAAATACTTAGAGCTTAAACCTTTGACTTTTATTGTAAATTCGTACTTACGCCCTGAGTTGACGTCTGATTGTGTTTTTTAGTCAGATCCAGTTTCCGAAGAAGGGCAATGATTTATATTAAAAGCCAAATGTTTAAGCCAAAGTCATATTTCTATCTGTGTCTTGGAAAAGTCGGTCTGAATCTTCCAAGTAGTTATTTTTGTTGTGATGTTTTTTTTAATCCAAGTGGACGCTGAACTCTGCATCAGGTCTTCAGTTCCTTTTGTGGGCTCAAACCTACAAAACCAATGAAATGCATCTCTCAGACTGCGTTTCAACTTCCTGACGTGAATTTCAATGAACAACACGGGTTAAATATCTTTTGTAGAATATAACTGTCACTTCTCTGATGCTGAAGTTTCTTTCTCTCTCTCTCTCTCTCTCTCTCTCTCTCTCCCCAGGCAAACTGTTTGTCATCGGCGGCTTCGATGGCTCTCACGCGCTCCGCTGCGTGGAGGTGTACGACCCCACCCGCAACGAGTGGAGGATGTTGGGCAGCATGACCTGCTCGCGCAGCAATGCCGGGGTGGCCATCCTCGACGAAACCATCTACGCCGTGGGCGGCTTCAACGGCAACGAGTTCCTCAACTCGATGGAGGTGTACAACCTGGAGACGGACGAGTGGAACGACTGCGCCAAGACCCTGACTCCCCTCTCCGAGTGAAGATGGCGACGGGGGAGGGAGAGAGAGGGGGGGGTTGGAGGGTTTCACAGTGCTTCACCTTTTCCCAAACTAACAGGCTTAGTGACGTAATCGTGTTTCGTGATGTTCTGTGTATGAGTGGATGGGTGGGGGTGGGGGATGTCGGGGTGGGGGGGTCTTCAGTGAAGACTGCTTGGCAGTGGGGGTGGGGGGGGGTGGGAGGGTTGTTGCCCACAGCAACATGACGCCTTTGCATATTGCATACAATGTTTTCTTTTCTTTTCGTGCTGTATATATATATATTTCTTTTTCTTACTCATTATTTGTCACATGCCAACATTTAACACACATTTAGTGCTTTTCTTTTCCTCTTAGAGTTGAAGGTTTGTCACTTGGAGGGTTTTCAGACGAGCGATCTGCTGTCGGTCACTTGGTCGTAGTAAGGAGTGGTGGCGTTTGAAAGTTCAAAAGTTTATTTAAGAATATTTCTGTCGTGGAAATGTAATTTTTGCTCACATATTTAAAGGTCAGTGGTTTGAAGCCTTACTGGGAGTGAGAGTTGAGAAACACCCGTCATTGGCTTTTTGTGTCATTTCAAACAAGCTGAGTTGCTTTTTGAATCTTAAACGATGGCCTTTTTTATATTTTTTATACACTGCTGATTTACCAATAAAAGTAGTAGCAGACAGATTAAATCAACGAACCTAACCAGTGCCAGTTTTAGTTAGAATTGTTTTGTGCACGCACAACCATGCTCCAGCTAACCAAACTTTTGTTATCGTGATTTTTAACTGAGGTACGTAGAGATGCAGTTTTCTGAAGATCCTTTTTTTTTCTTGTGTTTTAAAGTGTCAGGCATTGGCAGATTTTTCTGGAAGGAATATGAGCGAGAAGATATCACATTTGTAACATTTCTTAATTAATAAATCATTTAAATCTGATTTCTGTCTCCAGTCTATTTGTCTCAGATGGGCAGCAACATGGTCGCATTGTTAAAACTTTACCAGAGCACTTGTTTGTGGGACAAGTTAAAAACAGTCAAGAATCCTTGAATAATGAATTTCCAGCAATCACATCTCCATCTGGAGTCCAGTAATTACTGTGTCCTGATTATTGCTGTCTAAGCTTTCATTGCCACAGTTTTCCTCGGGGACTGTCGCTCTAAGCCTGGAGTGTTTTTTTTTCCCCTTCTCTTAAGTGTCTTTTCGGGCAGATTATACTAAGCTGGCTAACGGCCCTCAGCAGGAAGGGATGACGACAGCCAGTTGCTCTGGGTTGTGAAAGTGTTGAAAGAGGAGCCTGCTGCTGCATGTGCATGACCCCAGAGCCCCCCCACCTGTCTGAGTTTAAGTCTACCCTCGGCTCTTACACAAGTTGGCCTCTGATAATCTCTGCTGACGCACCTTGACCGAGAAAAGTCACCACATGATCCATGAGCTCCAGGAAGAAGGGACTAAACACTCAGACCACGACAAGTCTATATTTACTGACTTCAGTTATGCACTCAGCCATTCTGGATCCTTCTGGTTATATATATCACAATTTACAACCAACACAGGAAACCCTTTTTTTTTCTGTTATACAAATATAACTTATTTGTGATTTTGTATGTGTTTTGTAATTTATCTTATGTAAATCAGTTGGATTTGGTGTATATGAATAAGCCAATACAGCATCACATGAGGCAGGTTCTCTTTGGATCACTGGTTTATGTCATTTCATCTTTTACAAATGGTTTAAAGGAGAATATTTATACAACAGTAGAAAGCTCCTGAAGCTGGAGACTCAGTCAAAGAGTTAAACGTTCTGACAGCTCACTGTCTGCAGTGAAGTGACGAAACAGGAAGTTCAGTAAATCCAGATCATCGCTTCTCATTATCCGTCCACCCTCCGCCTGCCGCTCCCCCCCCCTTCCACTTCCTGCTGTGTGACGTCTGAAGCTTCAGCCTCAATGTGTGTCAGAGCAGCAGCAGCTGGTGTAATCTCAACCTGTCTGCTGGCGTCACCTGCACTATAATCCCCTTAGTCACCACACACACACACACACACACACAGACACACACACACACACAGAGTACTAGTCAGGTGAGCCTCTCCTGAAAACTGCAGGGATTAAGTTACTGAGGTTGAATACATCTGGAGATTAGATGGTTAAAAAAAGAAGCACGTTTCTCACAAGACATTGCTTCAAAGCTTTTTTTATTTCTTGTAAACATAAAACTCTTCCTTAAAATATATTTTGTTCTCAGATAATTTACACTTCTTCTTGGAAACATGGACAGAAACCGAAAGCTGAAAAAAAGAATAAATAACGAGGATGTAACTGTACAACGCTGTTTCATTTAGTACGTTTGTAAAATAGCTGAATGAACCTGAGAAGACATTGAAAACATCCGGACACAAAACAAACCAGGCCCATTGAGCAGGGTTTACCCTTCACGTCAATTCAGAACATCCACAGTCATCCATTCAATCAGGGGAGGAGAACAGTGCTGTCTCTGGAGTGACACATGTTTATAAATTATTTAAAAAAACACACCAGGAGGCACCATGAAAGCAGACGTCCCTTTGACTCACAGTTTGTCCCTCTGTGAGTTATTCAAGGCCGACGTCCTGACTTGAGTCTGTTCAAGGCGACGTGGTGAAGGACAGGCTGTGACCTGTGACCCCTGCACAACGCTCAAGGGCCTCGTGGAGACCCTGCAGCTGCGTCCCGCCGACCCTCAGCTTCTCCCTGAGAACACAATTTATTATATTTGTTAGATTCAACACAACAGACAAAACAAAAACACACTTTATCAATCAGCTTGTCAGCCCTATTCATTTGTTTGTCAGCAGTATTACACAAAACCTAGGAAATAAACTTCTGTGAAACTCTGTGGAATGATGTCATGGGCCTTTAAAGAAGCCCTTTAATTTGGGCAACAAAAACCACACAGACTGAACGGGTTCCACAGGCAGAGCTGGGAGGAGAAAGATCTGTATATACTGTGAGATCTGAGCATAGTCACACTGATTGTTGGAACAATTAGACAACATCCTCCAATATATCATCAATCTTCTCTATAAACGTTTTCTTCTATCCCCATCGGACCTGACTTGTTGTGTTTGCTCTTATATTGTATTCAACTTCAGCTTCTCATTTCAGCTGCTGGGATGTTTTTCCGGTTTTAAGAATATTCGTAGATGATAATATTGTCATATAACGTAGATGACAAAAATACAAATTGTTCCATTTCCTAAAGTCCCCTCCAGACTATTTGGGGGTTTGTTCTTCTATGACGAGTTGAATGTTACAACACAGTTTGGCAGAAATCCTCCAGTACAGAGATCAGTCCTGTTACTGTTTCTGTTGGTTTGTGTGTCTGTTTTTAACAAGATTACACAAAAACAACAAAATACAACAAGCCTTGGTGGAAGCTTGGTGGATTAAAGGGGCCGATTGGGTTTCATTGATGAAGTAATGTCCAGCTCAGTGTTTGATTTGTGTAATATCTGAATCCCTTTGCATAGGCAGCAGAACATTTGTTTACTAATGAGGTGGAGAGCTTCAGAACCTTCTCTCTCGGATCCGGATGAAGCTGAACTCTCTGCAGATATCTCTCTCTCTCTCTCTCTCTCTGAGGGAACTTTTTATGTGCTGACCGCGTTCGGCACAGAATGTTCGGACGGACAAAAGAGCTTCTGTGCGAGCGGCGGCTTCCAGAAGACCCACATTCCCCTGTCAGCGATTTACACGGACTTCTCTCCAGCTGAATTCCATTTTGTTCTGGTTCCGTACACATGCACGCCTTCACCAGAACAACACCAGGACACAGAAGCTCTCACTGGGAGCAGGCACATGCACTTGGCTGCCGAAGCCTTGGCAACGGCTGCTTAGCAGCGGAGACACTGAGGGAGCTTGTTGCTTGTTTTGTTTCCTTCTCCGCTTTGTTTCCATCGGAACATTATGCAACTCCAGGGAGGAGAGAAAGACCAGAGACTGTTTTTCACCCACACTTCTTCTACCCATTCACTTTCCTCCATCTTCATCCCAGTACGCAGCTGTGTGTTTTCATAACCAGTCCAAACAGCAGCTTGTGTTACCCACTGGATGTGTTGGGTCCGTCACAGCTCATCTGATTTTCTTATTCTCTCGCTCCATAGTCTGTTTGAACGGCCGCCTCTCAAACTCCGGACCCCACAAATCTAAGTCCTGTGTGTCTGAAGCACGTCCGATGGCAATCACGCAAACTCTGTGACGCACAAGAACTCAGCACAGAGTCACTGACCCAGATCAACAACCTGTACACAAAGAGGCAGACCGGCTGATTGTGTGTGTGTTGTGTAACCGCCCAATGTGCTTGACAGGTAGTTAATGGATTTCCTCACAAGACGAGAAACGATTTGCACATAGAACCCAGGAGCACGTGAGACGCTGACATAACCCGGCGCTCGTCACGTGGTTCTTGTTGGATTCACTTCCCCGCCCCCCCCCCAAGATTCTGCCACAGACGCCTGGATGATCACCACGGCGACCAACTCTTCATCTCCACCATGCTCTGCATCAGTTCGAAGAGGAAGAGAGGGCTGACAGCAGCGGGATGTGCAGGAGGGTCAGTGTTTGTAAAAAGAGAAACAAAACTGGGTTGTTCTATTTATATTTAAATCTATTTCTGGTTGTTCTCTTGCACTTGAAGTTTATTTTTAATAATTCCCTTCAAATAGAAATACAGAACTTGCCTATAAGCAGGACGAGCGTTTCTCTTTCCCTCTGCACCCTCAGCTCGCGGAGAGAGATCTGACAGGAAGTTAAACTGAGTTCTCTTTAGAAGTCTTTCTCTCCACCTTCACTTGAAAGTGAGTCGCTGACCTTGAAGGTCTGACTCAGTCTGGCAGAAAGATCTCCACACTAACAAGGGAGCACAGGGTTTGCTTATGAAAGGTTTGATGAATAAAGACGTGCGAAGGCTTCTGGTGCCGGCGAATCACAGCAGTGAGAGATGAACACTCTTAGACTTCAGCCACATTATGGAGCAACAGCTTCTATTTGTGGCTATGATCCATTTTTCATTTAATATGTGAAGATAGAAGCACTGACTCAGTGAGGAACAAGTAAAAGTGAATGATCCGTCTCTTCAGCGTTTGAAATAAAACAAAAGAATCAATTAATATTAAGGCTCCAGGTTTTCCTCGCTGGAAGTGTGAGCTGCTCCCTACAGGCTGCGTACGTGTTTATAACAGCAGGTCATTCTATTTGACTGAGTTAAACTACTGAGTAAATATTAAGACAAAAGACAACACTGCCAGAAGCGACCGCAGAAGGACGAGGAGCTGATGTTTAACGCTGTTCGTCAACGAGTCAATGAATTACCTAAGAAAAGCAACATGCGAGTCAAACACTGATGCAACCAGGATGTGAGCTTCCATTCAAACACACACTGAACAATGTGAAGAGAGATGTGATCTAATGTAAACCTGTTTGAAACACGGGAGACGTGAGCGCACGTGCTGCAAATCTTCAGATAACTCTGGAGTCATATCATGAGCTGAGCACAGACACGGAACAACACCAGGAGAATCACAGACAATTAGAGCATCGTACGTGCACAGACTTCACATGCACGGGCCGGTAGAGGGAGATGCATGGATGCTCCTGCTGGAATACTCCCAGTCGACCTGGATCTATTCAAGCAGAAGGCAGAAGCTAGGCTGAGAAACACAGACACACTCGAAAACCAATTTGTGTTGTTTTGTGCCTTTTTCCCTCCAACTTATAACACAGTCAAAAGTAGAATAGCATTTAGGAGAGCACATAAGACTGCTGAGCCCAACAAGCCCCTTATGTTCAGAATATTCTCCATCAAGATCCATGAATTATTATCAGAGAAATCAACAGATTTGTTTTGTGGTTAGAGCTTCCAGTTGCTAGATTTTGTGTTTGTTTGCTCACAAAATAACAAACCAACAAACAGACAACACAACTTTAAGATGATATAATAACCTGTGACCTGTATTTGTGTATCTGTTTGTAATCTTTTTGTTAAATAAACAAACTCAGTCTTTCTAAGGACAAAATCATTAAAATGCAGTAGAAAGGTCAAAGCTGAAATTGCAAGAAATAAAGCTTGTAAACAAATTGTTCCTATAAAAACAAATGGAGGTATTTCTAATCATTTTAATGACATTTTAATGAAACCCCCAAAGATCCAGTGAGAGCGTCTCTGTTGTCGAGTTCTGTTTGTTCTGTTTGTGCTCGTCAGTGAAGGAGCCGGATCCAGGGACCGCCCCGAGGCTTTATATAACGTATGACATCATGCCACCGCACCAAGCACAGAATCAAATATTTAACACTGTGGATAATGCGCTCGCCAAGTAAAGACCCCAGATCTCTTCACAGTGAATGTAACCAATAAAATATTTACCATCACAACACGGGCAGCTTAACTATATCTATCAGAGGTCGGCCCTCGTAACAAGAGCCGGGATGACGTGAACGCTAAGTGCCGGAAAAGCTCTTCCACGAAGTGACACAGCAGATGTTGTCTTTAATACTAAATCAACCTTTGGTTTCATTTGGCTTCATGTCAAACTTGTCGTGTTATTATTCACGACAAGGAAGTGCTTCACGGTTATTACTGGCTGCTCTTTAGCTCCACAGCCACAACATGATGAACCAGGATCCACAAACTTCTGGTCCCTCCATGTGTTAACTGCTCCTGTGTCGTTACAAACTATGGATATCACATTTCATTTCACTTTTCCTCCAGCTTAAGACATATAGAAATAAAAGCAGATGTTTTAGATGGTTACAAATATCGTCAATGTTTATCTTAAGCAGTTATTTCTATATGACTTTTATTGATGTAATTGTTCTTTAAAATATATCACATATATCACCAACGCTGATATCAATATCCAGATTTCCAATACAGATCCCTTTGACTTATTCTGCACGTTTGACTTGTCAGGGCTTCCTGGTAATTAACCTGTAATGTGACACAGCTTCTATGTTCTCTCTCGTAGCTGTAACTTAAGAACAAGTTAAACCATGTTTATATTTAGGGTGATAAAAAGCTGCCAGAAATACACAGGATGAGTCGGATAACTTTGCACTAACAGGTGTTCATATTTATCCTTAAGACCAAAGATAACAGGTTTTTCTGAGGATTACAGTTATATTTAAGTCTTTCTAAGACACTTATAGCTGCAGGAAAATGTATTTATGTCAGACATGAACATTCAACTGACCTGTGCACACAATAATAATGTAACACAATCTTAGCCCACCTGGCCCAAATGAACAAACTAGGTGTGCAACGCCCACTCGAGTCCAAGCTGCACAGTTTGCATTAGTGGTTATTGGTTCCATGTTGGTTTTGTTTGGTAGCTTTGTTCCAAGGAAATACATAAAAAAATAAATCAAGAATAAAATGAATGTAGCTTTACAAAAAGTTAATTTAATTTAACTTTTTTAAGGTTGTAATAATTTGTATTAAATGAAATCCATAATCCAATATGATTAAAGATCCTTTTAGGCATTTTAATGTGGAGATTGTGAGTGAAACTGAAAAGTCAAGGAGACAGCACACAAAGGAAGTGGCTTTATCTTAATGATACTTCTATATTTCACATAATGATATACAGATGTTTATGATATAACTATTTTAAATACCTAGGCCACTGAAGTGACATTGACTCACTGGGGCTGTGATCTTGGCTCGTCATTGCAAATCAGCACTTTCTTTACTTTATGAGAGTTTATCAGGGTCCAGGCAGCAGCACTGATTAACCTCCCGTGTTCAAATACAGTCAGCTGCTTACTTAACAAACATGTCTTCTTCACTCTAAACTCTTAAATCCTGCAGCAGCACTAACATCAACTCATGCAACAGATAAATCTTCCTCCTCCGAGGTTAAGTGTGTGATTATGTTTTAATGGCTGAAGAGAGCGACAGACAGATTTGTGATAACCGCATGGGAACAATGAAGTCCCATGAAATAACAACACGGTGATTACTGTGCTGAGCCTGTTACATTATCAAGGTTCAAATCCCTGTGGCTCACTCCGTCAAGGTAATATGATAATGATCAGGGATTGAATTGTTTGGAAGTGTTGGCTTGGCCACTAACAATGTGTGAACTCTGCAGGGGATGTGTTGTATGAGGATGTCGTGTTCCAGAGGCTGTGAATGAGCACAAACAAGCCCGGGCACGCTGCGACAAAACACAACCTGACAATGTCTGAGTGTTGATATGTGGTCAGAAGATATGTGCTGTTAAATCCATACATCAGACTCAGCAGGGGGGGCATGTGGAGTGGAGGAGGTGCTTGATGTATTTCACTAGTATAAAACACTGGATTTGTCATGAAATGTCCTCGTCCTGCTGTTTATACCATCAAATAGACTGGTGTCATCTCAGCTGTACACACTGGGAGCTCTATATCAGTTCAATTTTAAAGTGTGTCTGTGTCTGTGTGTCTGTGTGTGTGAGTGTGTGTCTGTCATACCTGTACTCCTGTTGTGAGAAAACAATCAAGTAGGTCTGCAGGCGTCAATCTGGAGTCCACATTAACGACCTGAAAACACAATGCATTGCACAGATCCAGGTGAGCACAACATAACAAAGACCACTGAAGGGGGGGAGATTAAAATCCAACTGTTTGAAAATGACATTGTGCAAACCTTGTGAAAATGGATGATGCTGAGCAGCGTCTGGACTTTCTCCAAACTCGGGGGCCGAGGAAAAACAAACTGAAGAACAAAAAACACATTTTAACAATATTCTCACTTTCAGGTGAAGCTAAAAACATTTTTTTTTGTTTTTTTTTCAGTTTTTTCTTTTCCACAAGAAATTAAGATTCAAATAGCAAATTTAGTTCAGGGAACTAGCACTTAATATGTTTGGTCAGAATGAATTATCAATTACTTTCCTGATAAATGTCTGAATGCACGGAAATCTGCAAACAACGGGAGTGCATAACTAATAAATGTTTTATTTATCCTTTTAATGACGAGGCAATTCATCCACAGAAAAACACATGCACACATCACTGTCAGCGACTCCATACAGTAAGAGAGAAAACACAGAAAACTGACGTAAAGAGAAAAACGTTGTGAAAGTCAGGCAGAGAAAGATGAGGAAGAGAAAAATGGCCGTTTGAGAAGACTCCTAAAATTATCGATATCTTACATCCACGGAATGAGAAAAATTAGTGAGAGGGATACGGAGGGAGATGAGTCATAGCTCTGCCTGCACACGTGAAAATGATTCGGGCTGTCTCCTAGGCAACAGTGTTCGAGAAGGCCAACACACACAGGCGTGTGCACAGATGAGTGCAAAGACATGAAGTAAACACAGGGAACCAGGGCTCCTGCAGAGAGAGAGAGAGACGAAGGAAGCATGGAAGCAAAAAGCTTATTCCAAAGATGGACAGGGATCCAACACATTAGCTATGTTTATAATCAGAGGCAGCGTGAGCACAGTGACTGTTATTAAGAAAATAGTATTTATAATATTATAATTTAGATTGTAAGAATCTATATTTTTCCTGAAGACACACAAAGGCGAGAGAGACCCAGAGTATTAACGTCGCAGAACAATTCCACAAGGACGCAGCTGTGAGAAGTCGTTTTTTCGAGGAGGAGACATCTGCACCTTCAGTAGATTTAGGTCTTGATTGTGATTTGAACATTTTTCCCCGTCACAAATGACTGATTGAGGTTTTGAGGACACTCACTGTTTCTCCTCATACTGATTAACTTCACACAAAGACCTCCACTAAAGCAGCTGCAGGTTTACGGTCACTGAACGTCACCTGACATCTGCTAAATGCCAACATGTTACTCATATGCTGGATGAGAAAAAGCCGTGATCAAGCAGCTATAGAGGCCAAGTACATCACAGTGGTGATAAAAGGCACTTGGGACACTTTGGAGTTTAGCCCCTTATGACCGGAGAGGTCAGATTTGTTTTTGATTTTTTTATCCACCGAGCTGAGAACGCAACACACTATGTTGCCTTATGTTCCTGTTATTCTAAAAAATAAAAAACAGCTCTCGACATTTGTTGACTTCTCAAATGATCAGCCAGTGATAAGGTTTTATAAATAAAGACATAATTTTTTAATTCGATTACCTAATTGAGGTTATTTTCAGGAGCATATCACAATCAATGGAGATGTCTATATACGGTACTTGTTTTGTAGACCGACAGGCAGAATGACTTCATAGTGACACGTGGAGGAAACAGTGGGATATCAGGACACACTTTGCCCTTTGGATAGATCACCGACCCTCAAAGAGATCCAAAATGTCACAGTAAATCCTGAATGATGCTGACTCTGACTGAACCTCATGTCAGTGTGTTTTGATATTTCATGTGTGTGATAGAGAAGGAGAGGTGGGGATTGTGCAACAGTGGAAGAAAGACATCACAACCATAAAAATAAGAAATAACTAAAATGACTGAGTAAGAATTAGCACTTTTTGTTCGACCCATGTCCAGTTTGCAAACATGGAGGAGGCGGAGATACAGCAACCAGCCACTAGGGGCAGAACAAGACACTATGGCTTCACTTTTGTCGAGCGTATTACTGTCCATCCTAATATACAGTCTACCGTGCAGACTAGAACACCAGAGCTGAAGCAGGTAAAGAGAATCAAGCCAGGAATGATATTCATTATTTACAATTATAGTTTTCCTACTGTGACATGTTCAATCACCTTCTGAAGGACCTTGACTGCAAACCTACGCTGCAAGCCAAAGAATAAACTGAACAGAAATGAATAGAGCGCTGCGTCAGAGTGTCGGGCTGCCTGTTGCGTCATGGAAAGGTGATAAGGCAGAGCTAAGGTCAAGCAGATTACAGCCAGGCCAACGCTACATGCCAAGTAGGGTCTGAGAGCTGTGAGGTCATACAACGCGACATGCACACACGTAACCAGGACATGGGAGGGAGAGGGTTGGTTAAGGACGGATCAAGGACGGTTTGAAGGGGCTTCTTAGTGGGACTGCCTGAAAAGACAACCCCACTGAGGACCAATAACGATATATGTGTATTAATTAAAGAAACGGCAATGATTCTTAACATGTTGTTAACAAAACCTTATGGATCATTTTCAGTTTAACCATTAAAGGTTCGGTGTGTAGTATTGAGTGACATCTAGTGGTGAAGTCGCACGTTGCAGCTGACTAACCCTCACCTCACAATCCCCTTAAAGATATGTAAGGGGATTATTCTGTAAAAATATAGTTTTCATAATCACATAGAAACAGATACCGATGTCTGTGAAAGGATTTGGGAGAGTGTTTAGTGAAGATGGACGAGTGAGGGCGTCTTTCATCATAATGACAAATAGAATCGCTTTGGAAGGTGTTAAAAAAAGAAGCCCTCAGAGTGTCAGTGACATGAAATGTAAAATTGACCGTAACAACAGAAATCCCTTTATAAAGACAATGTTTTATGATCCAGGCTCCATAAACACTCACTAAGACCATTAACTTAAAGCTTTGTAGCTTCACACATAAGAGCTATAGTGACAAATGTCCCTCGTCTTGTCCCAGCTTGAACTCAAATGATCAACTGTAAGAGACTGAAGGCAATATGAGGCTGACACTATTGTGAAAGACAAGCAGAGGAGTGTTTGGTCTGAGAAGCAGTGATAAGAGGCAGCTGAGATACCTGCTGAAGGCTTGAAGCAGCTGTGACACCATGTTGGACAGTTTGTGCAAACAGGCCAAGGCGTCCTGCGGTGGCGGAGGCCCCCCCCGCTGGCCGGACACTCTGCATGGTGCGAGGGTCAAAGCCCAGCGCTTTGAACACTTCCAAGCTGAAACATGACAGAAAATAATGACCTTGTTAGGTCGATGAGTGGAAAAAGCACACGTATCTAAACAAACAACCTCCAAAGTGTCGCTTTTGTTCCTACTCATTATGTCACGTAACTATTTATTGTAATTATAATTACAGGGATGGAGTCTAGTTAATTTTTCAACAGGTCTTTTGTTGTTAACTTGTTTACTGTTGTTATCAATGTCCTCTTGCATCAGGAGAGGTCAACCTTTGAATGATAATAATGGCGATAACTATCTATGCAAATCAGGAAAAATCTATAAAAAAGACATGAGCACAAACTGTTGTCTACAGTAGTTTTAAAAATCATAATCATAAGGTCACATATTGACCTTTGTTCTCCCCACTGTTGGCAGCAGAAGCATTCACTCACCTCTCCTGGTACACGTTACCCCAGATGTTCTCAAACAGGGCCCACACCTCCTGATGAGTGACCTGAGCAGACATGACTTGTCCGTCTTCGTCCTCGTCATTCATGACAACATCGCAGGCAGGAGGTTCCCCCGACACACATGCATGAGGCTGTTAATTCATTTGAAAAATATTAAATAGATTCCAACAGTGTGTAGAAGATATTTCCTCTCAGTGACTCAACTTCACATGTGCTCAACACTGACCTGAGGTTGTAGCTTATTGAAAATGTTTTCCATTATGGAAATGGCACCGGGTACAAGACTTGAACTTTTCCCAAATGCTTTCACAAGCTCCTTGGCTTCTTGAAGTGCTTGTAAAGTGGCATCACAGTCCAAGGTTTTACCTGAAATCAGATGTAGATGAGCAGTCAGGAATAGGGCACATATAAAGATGGATGTCTGTGAGAAGTGATGAATATAGAGATGAAAGACACTTGAAAACGAGTGATTCACCCTCATGGTATGCTGCTTAGATGTATGTATTCATTTATTGTGACCTCACTTTATCTATCACATTGAAATCGACTTGCGTATTCATAGAGATTACCATTACCATAACCTAAGAAATTCATATTTCATGGAGGCCTATAAAGAGTCTGTCCTCACAAGTGTATCTACAGGCAACCACACACTTACACACACAGACACACAGCCTGTACAGAGACCAGGAGATCACATGTAGTACTTTTCCACTCCAGCACTTCTTATCCTCACACACACACACACACACACACACACTGTTTATCCCTCCTTCCCTCCTCCGCCTCCTACTCGTGGAGCCCTGGCACTGAGCCAGGCTGCGTGGTACCAAGAAATCCAGAATCATGCTCGTGAACCAAGGACACACAGAACAAGGGCAAATAACTTATTGTTTTTAGCCATCAACATTCTTGGATGCCTTACAAAGCACTGGGCCAGGGGTGAAACAGTCCAGCTCACACGAAGCCTGAATCTGAGAGACACACATGCACGCACAGCACTGTAAGCATTTGTAATTAGACCCAGCGATGAGATCCAGAGGAAGAGCTGTTGCAGCCGGCGACTCAGCATCTCTCTGACACACATCTGAGTGTCCTGCTTTCACTGATGACCTGAATCTGTATGTAGTTCTGTAGGGCTCCAGCGCAGTGCAGGGCAGCCAGCGTCATGCTGGAGTAAGGCTTTTATCTTAGGGATGAGTCAGTGTTTCATCACCACTCTCCCATGAGGAATAGAAAGATCCCCCCCAAGGCTCATGTTGTGAATATTGGACGTTTTCCTCTAACAACCATTATATTTAACCAGTCTAATCCTATTTATCAACAGGATTTTTGAACAAAAACTCCCTCAGCTTTTAAGAAACTGCTACAGGGGAACAAAGAATCTCTCTGCATTTACAAATATGAGGAAGTGAAGCTTGGCTGTTTCCACTTGTGAATTTTTAGGCTCTTGAAGCTTTTTGCCTCTTTTCAAACTCTGCTGTTCATGTTCAGAGATTCAAATCACCTTCGAGGAAACTGGCAACACATGTTTCCATCTGGAGTTTATCAGATGGTGTCAGGCCTTTTTCTATTCTACAGAAAACAAAGGCTACCACATTGAGAAGTGACTGACTGCTCATTCTAGGCCACATTTGAAGTCACCGCTCACGGTAACACAGATATAAAGAAGAGCTGCCCTCTGGTCTTTACAAAGGAAAAGATTGTTCCGGTCTTTGCTGAGTTACATTAACATTAGTTTCGATGTTCACATTGTGTTGTTTCAGGTTCCTGCTGAGCAATCAGGTGTTTGGACTATGGCCAACACAGACAAGACTGTTTATAGTAACACTAACCTACATTTACAGTAACCTACATTACAGAAACATCTACCTGAACTCATGATCCACCGTTTTCTATATTATCTGTATTTTCCAAGCGGTTATTTTACACATGAAAGTCAGCTGGAGAATCGAGATTTCTAAAACAAACACCAAACATTTTGCCCACTTCCACATACAGACCTGAGTTGAAGAATTCGATGAGATTTAAAACAGTCTGCTCTTTCCGCCGCGGGACAATTTGCCCAAATACGGCCATCCAGTGTTTCTTCAGGCACTGCAGGACATCTCGCAGAGTCCACGGTGGTTTGAGATAAACGATCTGTTACAAGAAAGAAACACAGTTAAACAAAAAGGAAGGATGAAGTCATTCTCATTTAAATATTTCAGTTTCAATTTACATTCATGCACCTTATCATTCATCATTATTAAATTGAAATCTCACTTTATAAAGTAACTATAAAGAGTTTGACCCTTTTTAATATACTAATATATATACTTCATGTATCCAGTCTCCCTTTTCTTTTATTTTTCCCCTTCTGTGGTTAAGCTTGAGTTAATTCTGTTTCATGCATGAACAAATTCGCCAAATGACCCCAATTCTGATCTAGAGACATTTATTGAACTATCATCTCGAAGATAATGTGAAATTACGACACCTAAATTGTTACCTCGAGCCAGAGTTCTTCAAAAGCCACCTTCATCTCCACCTCCAACACATCAGACAGCACCTCCCGCAGGCTGTCTTCCAGCTCCGAAACACATCTGCTGAGGTCCCTGTTTGCCTTCGCTTCTCCTCCTCCACTGAGCTGCTGGTTAACTGTGATCAGTCACATATATCCACATCATGTCAGTATAAGATCAACACAATAAAGGGCAATTGCTATCCTTTAAATGCAAGTTGCTGTTCATCAAAAATGCACTGTTAAGCTTAATACTAACTGAGTGTGCGTGGGTGAAGATGGCATTTTATTTCTGCTTCCAGTTTATGCTCATCAAAACAGATTTGTTTAATGTGAGCTGATGCGGTCACCTGAATTATACAGTTTGTACAGATGCACTTGAATGGAAGGAAAAGAGAGCAGGAGAACAGGAAGAGGTGGGTGGCAAGTGCATGGATGGTATGTGCTATTAACTACTGTAATATGATGGAGTACGCCAAGTAATTTCCTGTTTTGCATTAAGAACACATTAATCCAGGGCTCACATTTCACTCGGGCTGCCACAGTGAGGCCTGTTCTCTCTTGAATGTGAGGCTGGGCAGGCGTATGACTGCTGCTCAGCGCTGGTGAGGAGATCTGAGGGCTTGTGTGAGGCACCATGGGAGTGCCGGTGTTTAGGAGAGGGCGAAGGCTGCGTCTGGATCTCCCAACCTCTGCCTCCAAATCATTCTTGCTGAGGGCCTCCACCCCACTCAGGATGGATTTACTGCACAGGTTCTTATCATTACTAGAGGGGAAGAAGGGAGAGTGTCGTGTAGCACATATAACATTAAGACATCACGAATAACAGCTAAATGTCAAATCTCTGCTCATTAATTTCTCATTTATTTTAGCAATATCAACAATAACAGTGTCGGAAAATAACAGCATACGGAGAATAAAAGATGTAAAGGAGAAACTGGTGAAACAATCCCACAGCCATTCCTATAGAGTTGAAAAATCCTGACCTCAACTAACAATGCCTTGCTCAGCACATCTATTCTTGCCCAATTACTCTGTCTGGCTCTATCTTTCTCTCATTCAAACTGGAACTATCTGGCTCGACCCACTCACTGTCACATGCATGTGCATTATTTGCAGAGGACACGCACTCTGCAGCAGCAGCAGCATTAGTACACAGCAGGGGGGAGGGGATACTCACGTGCATAGGATGAGAGCACGCCCTGGGTACAGACTCTGGTATTGCAGGCAGCACTGCAGAACTCTGTCGTCGTTATTCTCGGCGATCGGGCCATCTGAGGACAAGGAGTCACGCAGACAAAGAGGAAGGAGCAGGGAGACAGGAGAAAAACATGAAGGTCCATATCAAGACAGAGAGATATGTTTAATTCACAACATTGAAAGCACAGGGATGAGTGCGTTATCTGTTTGTACAAAACAGCACAGAATGTCTTTTTCTGCTTTCAAAGACGAGAATGAGGGAAAAACACAAAACAGAGACTGTGACCCTAAATACTTAGGAATAGGAAAAATTGTTAGACTAAAGACTTTTAGCACACTCCTTCCTGAAGAGATTACACTGCCCATGTTGAAAAATTCATGTTTGATCAATTTTACATAAAGCTAAGAAGTGTGTTACCTTATGCTTTGGTTCAACCTGCCCTTGAGAGGCACACAATGTATGCTATGAGGACCAGCTTAGTGCTAGTGCCACCTACTGTCTAACGAAAAAAAATGACTGCTTGACCATAATCTCTGGCACCACATACACTAAATTAGTGAGATTTCAATATTAGACAAAGTATAAACTTTAAGTAATCACATCTGACAGAACAAAAGTGTGAAATGAAATGTTTTAAACTATGAAAAAAAGCACACCCTCACTTTGTGTTTACTGTTTTGACTCAAATCGCTGTAGTACTGTTCTGCTGTAAAGAGTGACATTTATCCGTCATCATGTCCCAATAGTTCCCAGTAGACATCTGATATAAGCTCATGGACTTAAACTTTAACCCTAAGGTTCCATCCTTGATTCAAAGTACTGAAATCACCAAACACTTTCCTGAAATCGACACTTACTGCTGCTCTCAGCGGCCTGCTGCATGGACTGGCCCCAGAGGTTTGATTCCCGGCCCTTCAGAGTGTTGTAAATGTACGAGATGGCGGGAGTAGCCAGGTGTGCCACAGAACCTGAAAGGCCTCTCCCTCTTTTAAGGGAATCTAGCTCCTGAAGCACCACCCAGGGGATCAGGACCACAGGGAGGCCCAGGGCTAACAGAGCATGAGAAGGAGAGAAAGCACGTGGAGATAATTCTAATGTTAAATAAAACATTTTATCATGGTTGAGAATCTATATTCACAAAATGTAGACATGGGATTGTATACTTTTTTGGCAATATGATTATACTAGTTATACTCTTCACTAGTTATCAACCCCAGTCTTCTATGGTCATTGTATTAGGACTTCATAGGTTATTTTTAATGATGTTTTAGTAAATACAGCTATAAACCACTCAAGAAACATATGATTATTTTAAACACCTCCAAGGCCAAGAGACTGGATCTTTTTCACATAATCCAGGTGACTGAGGAGAATGTTGGTGTCCAGAACCAGGATAAGGTCTTGTGGAGGGGACTGTTTACCTGTGACAATATACAAAGTTCAAGTTAGTTCAATTATTTGTTGTCGAATGTCAAATGTCAACAACTGAATAAAATAAACTGCCCACAGAAAAAAGCTTTGTGTCTGTGAAGATCAGATTTTCTTTTATATCTCAATGGCATGTTTATGAGTAGAGCATTCATTCTGCAGCAGAAGGAAATAAATGTGTCCTTGGTGTGTGTTTTTCTATGTGTATAAATATACACACTGGAACATATATACATACATATGCCATAAAACTTACAGTATTGATCTGTAGCTGGCTCTTCCGGAGGATCTATGTCCATAGAGGTCAGTTCTCCATAGCTCTGCATTACATTCACCTCCAGTTTCTTCTCATTACGGGCAAGATGAAGCTCATCAGCCACCTGCATCTACAAAACACAACATTTATAAGACTAAACACACACATACTCTCTGCCATTGTAACAACTAATGAAGTCATTTATCCTGTAGTCTTCAGGATTAATGATATTTTTTTGATTACCTGGTCACACCAGGGCTCTGGGGTGGCATCACATACAGTTTGGATTGGGTCCGACAAGGAAGAGATCTTATCTTGTGCTTCAGATGAAGGAATCTGAGTTACATTGAAAAGGCTCTGAGGTTGTTGGACTGTTTTCTCCTTGGAGTTTGCTACTTTGGCCCGAGATTCTGGAACCTCTGTCCCACGTTTGAGATTTCTATTAGCAGAAACCGCAGCATTGTAGTAACTTGTATAATCTACAGGTTTTGGTTGAACCTTCTTTGGTATCTTAAAACTGACAGGCACAGTAGGTTTGAGAGAATCTTTTTGATGCTGAGCAGGTGATGCGGTCTTATGTGATGATGATTTGACACTCCTCGGAATTAAAGTGAAACTCTTCACCAGTTTTGAGCTTCTCTCTGAGGTAGATTGCTTGGCTGAGGCGGAGGACTGATTTGTGGTGGAGGACTTATTTGTGGCGGAGGACTTATTTGTGGTGGAGGACTGATTTGTGGTGGAGGACTGATTTGTGGTGGAGGAAGATGGAGGTTTAGCTTCTGTCCACCTGCTCTTTTCGGCCTTGGAATCATTTTCTTGATGCCGTTGGCACATCTTTTTGACCAGGTCCTCTCTCTTCTGCAGTAAAGAATCGATGAGGACAGAGGAGGTTCTGCTTGGTTCCTTGGTCTTCATAGTGTCTTCATAGCTCTCCCTTCTAGTCCTTGGTGGTTCCTCAGTTCGGCATTTCTTCTTCTGTAATTTGTGACTCTGTTCCTTCTCTTCAGCAGAAACCAAACTTGGACATGTTCGACTCTGTAAAGCTGATGGGCTCCTCCGGGAAGACTTTGCAGATAAGCTGCCTTTAGAGATCCGCTCTGTTTTCTGAGAAACTCGACCTGAAGTGTCAGAACTCGAGGGCTTTGAGGGACCTCTCTCCACAGTCTTACTCCCACTTACCGTTTTATGTTTCCCTGAAACATAATCCTTTGTTTTATCAGAGCAATGTCTCTCGTGGAATGGCAAGGAGATAATTTTTGTTTTTGTGCATTTTTCCCCCTTATTAACAGGTTTCTGGTCTGTTGTCTCTGTTTTTGCGTGTCTGTAGACGGGTGCTTTGATCAGGCGGGCGCTTCGGGAATCATCTTTTGTTGAAGAAAAAACAGACTTTTCCTGTTTTGCTGCACAGCTACATGTAGAAGAAGACAGGCAATATCACAGTCAGTGATAATCATGTAATTTGAAAGGTGAATGATGCTCACGATATTTAGTATATTGTTCGTCATAACTGCCATTGTTATTAAAACCTCTGACCTATCCTGCCTCCTCTTAACACATCTGGAACTGCCGGGGACACCATGTTTTTTGGATGCCTAGAACAAAGGAAAGATAAAACACAAAATATCACGTGAACAGCTTGTTGTGAGTAAAAGATGCATTCTGAGGACATTTGTGTATTTATTTATGTTATGAGATTCTTTGATTTGTCAGGTATTTAATTTCACAGAATTTTTGTAGCCCTTCATTTAATTTTTCTTCTAGGAAACTAAGCTCTTAATGAAAAACAGATTACAATAGTAAAGAAAACTAAGTGTCTATCTTCCTCACCTTCTCCTCTTCCTCACTGGAGGATGAAGACGACTTCCAGTGTTTTCTCTTTTTGGACTTTTTAGACATGTTCCTGTGAAGGGATTAGAACAATAAAACAAACACATTAAGCCACAACAAGACAACACAATCGCTGGCTCTTCACAGAGATAACAAACAGTGAAGTGTGTTACACATGTGGATATATGAACACAGCAATATCACAATCACATATTATGAATAGTTATTATGTTATTAACATAATGGGTAACTCGATGTGAACAATACAAATCAGTCAAACTAGTGGTTAACACATTTAAGGTTCAAACAAACACACGTTGCTGTTACACAAATACAAATACCGGTATATCCATATTAAACTGAAACGATCTAATGTAAAGAGTTGAGCTAACAGTTAACTGAGACATAACGACACACAGGACATAGAAAGTCATCATTAGCACACCTACCGTTAGCTCATTTAAGCTAGCTGATGGACAGCGACAGGAAATCCGCGTCGGTACGAGCACACTATCTTTATAAAGTCTGTTCGAGAACGTTATCTCTGAAATACAACGAGTATCCTGAGATCACCGGTTTCGTTCTTAATTCATTTCAAAACATCCGTTACACTTCCGCATTCTTTCTTCTTCTACTAAGTCTAAATTTACTTTCAGTTGTAACCATAGCGCCTCACAGTGGTCTGGAGCAGAAACCTCTTGTCAAACATGGTGTAAAATCCTGTTGGTTGTCATGTTTGTTCTGCAGGTGAAGATCCAACAAAGTATTAACGGTAAGTGTGGGTTCCATGAGGAGAAGCTGCTCTCACTTAGCCATGGAGGAGGTCAGGGTGTGGGAGTGAGGATCCGGAGGATCTCAAACTATTCACACAAACAAACGCCATCTGTGAAAGACCCAAGGTTACTCTGATTATCTGGTGTTTTCTATCAGGACAGAAGTTTTCCCAGTTCCACTGAGAGCAAACAAAACACTTTCCCACAGGGAACAACTTCTCAAGCATATGTGAGGTTTTAGATTGATTATTATTTGATTCATCAATTAACAATCTTATTGTTATCGATTTCTAAATTATATATATAAAATGATCATAATAATAACAATAATTATAAAAGTGTTCATCATTGCATAATATGAATTTGGCCACTTCTTTGTCTACTATAGGAGTCAGACAATCATCTGTAGGGCAGTTTGGCCTTTGATTCACTGAGCTCCATAGTTCGAACGGTTTTTCGTTTGATTGTCCACAGAAGGAATTTTTCAGAAAAACATTACTAAACACATATTTATTTCAACAAGTCTTCTAACATGTGTTACCATGCATCACTACTTTCTACAGAATAGTCCTTTTTAAAATAAATACTGAACCTGAAACTGCAATAGCATTCATATGCCACACGGTGTCACTGTAGCTCCAGCGACTGTTCTACTGTTTCCTCTCTCCTGTCATCACTGTCATCAGCAGTAATCTAAAGTTTATCAAAGAACTTCCTCATTTTGAAGTAGTTTTACATAACTTAAATATTCTAATTTTCCACTACCAAAATGCTCTAAATAAAGATTCTACTCAAGTAAAACATATTTACTCATCGAGTCAGGATTTTGACCGATAATGGATCATTTCTGCAGCAAAAGATTGAAATACTTTCTCCACCATGAGGATTTACACAGAGCAAAGAGAATCAAAGCTGCTGAAGAGTGCGGAGGAGACAGAAATCAGACGAGTGACAGACGAGCCGTGAGCAGTTTCAGATGTAGGGAATAATCTGTGACCACATCAGTAATCCTGGACATGAATGATAACAGCATGTTGGGATCCTGACAGAATCAGTCAAATGCTGTGGGATTCAAATGATGAGACTGTTTGGATTAGACCAGTGACATGTTAAATACACAAAGCTTAGGTTTGAAAATTAGAAACAGCTTTTCTGTTTGGTAGTTCATGGAGACGCTGTAATTTCTGCCGGGGTTTGGTTGTGTTTATGTGGTGATGAAGGTCCAGGAGTCTCATCTCTACCAGACCAGTTTATAAGATTACATCATCAGAGGGCTGCATGAAGCAGTGTCGCTTCCCTTATTAGCATGATTCATGAAACTCAATCTACTCTATAACCATTACAAATGCCTGTCTAGTGGAGAAATACAAAATCCCTTCACTTTAAATTATGGTTTTGGTCCAAAACAGACACATTTAACAATTTGCACATCATAAAACATCATGAAAAGCCTTTAAAAGTCACCATCTAAAGCTTAGGATCATTTCTGTATTGTCTTTTAAACCGTCCTCAACACACATGCATCAAATCATTTTGTCGTTACAAGCTCAGCTCACATTCTGATTATTTTTCAAAGCTGGTGTATACCCAGATTACAAAGAATATATGTTCATACTCACAGCAGAGTACAACATAAAATTGAAGACATAAAACTGATATACAATATGTTTTCAAATTGTTTTAACACTGTCTACATAAATAAATGACCAAAGGCCCACTTCAGATTTTTCTCATGTCATTTCTTTATGATACAGTCTAGAAATAAAGCTCCATAAATGAATATTATATTAAACACAATAATGCTTCTAATTAAAGCATTATCTCTTTAAAGAGAGAGAGAGAGAGAGAGAGAGAGAGAGAGAGAGAGAGAGAGAGAGAGAGAGAGAGAGAGAGAGAGAGAGAGAGAGAGGTAAGAGAGAAATACGCATGTGTGGTTGTGCGGAAGAACTGATTTTATGCTTTCTGTTTTAAGGACAGCTGGGGTAATTTGGGGTCAGATGCACATACACACGCACACAAACACACACACACCCTAGGAATAAAGACTTGTCTCTCACTATAACTTGTATTTATTTTTTCTTATAGTTGCAGTAATTCATTCATCCCCATCTATTGACGAGCGCTTCTTAATCTTGGGGGATGGGATCCCTATAAAGGCCGAAGGATAAACAAATGAGGACCACAAATGATTATTGGGATAAGTTAAAAGAAAAACACACATATCTGTTGCTCAAAATTAAGTATTTTGTGTTGAAATAAAGATTTTTACCAACTCTGACTGAACTGATCAAAAACGTTTGAACAATTATTAATTGTTTGGATAACAGAAAACAGGGGATTAAATAATTGTTGCAGTAATTTTTCATGTAAAAGTGCTTCATACTCACTGATTCTGGTTTCACAAATGTCAGCCATTGATGATTTTCTTTGTCATACATGATGTGAGTAAAGTAAATATCTTGGACTGACAGTCAAATCAATCAAGTTATGAAGTAAATCATCTAGAGACTCAGTCTAGATTATCATAAGGCTATGTCATGGTTGAATGTTGAAAAATGAAAAAAGACAAACAAAATCCTGGATTTAATGAGTTCTTTCCTGAATCAAACCACACACATCCTTACGTAATCTTACTTACAGACAAACAAACAAACCAACAAGACAGGGGTGAAAACATAACCAGTTGGCGGAGATAATAATCTTTTATTTACATGTTGACATGTCGTAGGTTTGAGAGTTAACGATCCATAAAGGTCAGGAACCTCTGCTCTATATGTATGTATAGTCTGGTGTATATTTCATATGCAGACGGAGTGAAAAGCCTGGTTTTCTCCACAGGGCCAACATGAGTCCTGCCAGTTCTTACTAAATATTTATACAACTCTGTTTCCCTCCCCAAATCCAAAGCGAGGTGATTCTCTCTGCTCGGCGCTGCCAGCGGAGATGACTCCTCTTCTGAGTTGCAGTTTCATATAAACAAATAACGCGTTCGACCCTGTGTCCTAAACATCTCGACTTGGCCCTGGGTCTGGTGAGCTCCACTTGGCTCCACAATCACTGTTGAAAAACGGTGACTAACACACTGACTGGCTGCGTGACAGACACTTACCTCAACACATTCTTCTGCCCTCTTTCCCACTGGTAACTGCTCTTTTATTAGTCGGCTCTATTAATTTAGTCAGCTTGATATATATAATAATTCCCAGACTATAATGGACATTTGTTTTTCAGGAAAGTAATGACAAAGTGTTAATGGGCCTTAAACATTAGTCTGCCATGTGAACCATGAGGACTTTGTTTCACTGCATTTCACTGATACTCTTAGTTACTTCAGTACTCAGTTACATAGCAGGTGTAATGAAGATTACTCTGGAAATAAGGATGAGGCTACAGATTTAAGAAACATGCTCTACATGTAACAGTGATTCAATAGAAAATAGATGATGATGATGGTGATGATAAGGATGAAGATCGTTATGATAAATGACAAACATGATGATTAAGTTGATGATGATAATTATTAAGGTGATGAAGATAAAATGATGATGATAAATAACAAACATAGAAGATGATAATGATGATTAATATGATGGTGATGATGAAGATGATGATGATTGTGACGATGATGAAAATGACAGTGATGATGATGAAGATAATGATGATAGTGATGATGAAGATGATGAGGATGATGATGATGATGAATATTAAGATGATTATGATAATGATGGTAGTGATGATGAAGAATATGATGATGATAAAAGATAAGATGAAGATGATAATGAAGATTATGAAAGGGATGATAGTGATGATGATGGTGATGATGATAATAGTGATGATGAAGATGGTGATAAAGATGAAAGTGATGATGAAAATAGTGATGATGATAATGATGAAAGCGATGATGAACACTATGATGAAAATGACCAGAACAACAAGGATGAAGAGCTCTACAACTCGGAGTGGCCGCACGTGCACCGGCGGTGGGAGTGTCCGCGAGGAGGGCAGAGCCGCTGCTCGCGCGCTGCTGCAGCTCAGCTCACTGGGATGTTTTCATAGAGTCGCTCGCGGGACGTTGACGAGCACGAGGAAGACGATTCCGCCTCTCCCCTCTACTTCTCTCACTTCTCGGTTCGCTCGCTCGCTGCCGTCATGTCAGCCCGTGTGGCCGCTGCGCTGCTGCTGTGCGCGGTGCTCGCGGTGAGTCGCGGCCGCAGGAGTTCCCCGGAGCTGGAGGACGTCCAGGAGAAGATCCACAGCGCGAGGTGCTCGTCCAGGTGTCTCACCCTGCACATGACCCAGCTCACCGCCGCTTTCAGGCACCTCCAGGTATCCAACCCTCACCCACCCACCGGTCAGCAGGACCCCCACTGGGATCCAGACTCATTAGAAATCACCATCTTTAACAGAGACAGTCACAGGAGAGAGGGCTGATGCTATTTTGCTTCTTGGTTTGACATGAATTCACGTGGATTTAACATTTGATATGACTTTAAAGCCTCTTAAGTTTCTGTCTGCGGTTTGAAAAATCCACCTTTAAAGGTTCAGTGTGTAGAATTGAGTGACATCTAGTGGTGGAGTTGAACGTTGCAGCTGGACACCCCTCACCTGGGGTAGTCTTGCGTTGTCATAACAACTCAAAAGGTGTTAAGTTGGTCCAGTCTGGGTTTCTGTAAAAAACATGGACCCTCTCCTGATGTAGATATAACGTATTTAAATATAAAGGTGCATAACCAGGGTAAAGAAAACAAGAATTTGTGCGATTTAGTACAAATTAGTGAACACATCACAAGGATTATTTTATATCCAGTCTCTGCCAATAGATCCCTTTCACATTGGACCTTTGTTTTACAGGCCATTTGCAATCACTGCCAAGATCTTTATCCACATATTATTTATAACGCGATTTTCCCCCTTTGGCACTTAATGATACTCAATACAATGCAGTTTGATTATACCAACTTATATATTTGCCTCCAGCTTCATCACCACATGATTACTGGAGGATTACACAAACAGAAGTGTGTGTGTGTGTGTGTGGCACCTTGAATCAATCTATAGTCCCAGCGAGTGAGTGCAACCGAGGGACCGGAGTGGAATGACTTTCTCACGGAGCACAAACAACAACGATCGCACAACATCTGCGTTTGCACGTTCAGCCGCGCGAGCACAACGGGCTGAACCTGCACTCAATTATGCACGTAAACACGGGCATTATCACCGAGATTAAAGTTAAACGGCCTCATTAAACTTTATTAAAACTGGAAAAAAAGGATTTGCTATTTCCCCTTTGTTGTGATTGGATCAAGAGCAACCACGCAGCAGACACACACTCACACCTCCGCCCTTCGTCGTTGTGTCACTGTCAGATACTTGCGTGGCCCGCTGGAGAAATACAGTAGAACTCACTGTACATGTGTTGATGTCCAATCAGATTTTGTAATTAAACCTTACTAATGGAAACAATGGCCACTCGATGTCATGTTGAGCCGAGTGAGATCAGCTCAGAGTCGTTGTGTTGCACGGTGGGAAACAGCACTTACTGCCTCAAATTATTAATCTGGGAAAACTTTGTGATCTGGAGCTAAACGTTGTGTTGTTTTTCCAATGTGGTTTTCATCAGGATGTTTTCTCGGACAGCTGTTTTGATGTTGCTCCCACTGAAGTGGCCCTGGGTCACATGGGCCAAACACAGGCGGGAGAAACGTTAGGTTTTGCCGGTTTCTAATCGTTGGGGCGAAAAATGGCTCATCTCGCCGAAATCGCTGGCCCTCGCACCGCGGGCCTTTGTACTGAGGAATGTGAGATTAACGGGGACGTTAGGACGTTACCAAGTTGAGAAAAAGCCACTTATTTTAACGGCTTCAGCATGTGCACGCCGTGTAGTGGGTGGGAAAGTCATTAACCGCAGAGTTCAGCCCCAATGGCTCTGACGTGTGTAGGAGAAAGTGTGTGTCTTTGTGTGTGTGTGTGCGTGGGTTTTGCACATGTTCACGTATAAAACCAAAAAAAAGGGTTTTGGTCTGGTCCTCGTCCATCCAGGATCGACTCCTGTCACCTGTGTATTGGGTAATGAGGTCGGCCCCTGGATGACTCTCTTAACACTGAACTGTGCGTGTGTGTGTGCAGGTGTGTGTGTGTGAGTGTGTGTGTGTGCAGGTGTGAGAAAGGGAACATTTGCTTTACACTTTATGAGTTGAGTGGACCGCAGTAGTCAGACGCTGAGCATCAAACGGCAGCGATGGGAATGAATACTTGGGACTGGGAGGTAGCAAACAGGCCGGACATGAATCTTCTGCTCAGGTTTCACATCGAGAAGTCCAAACGCTTCGTGATATGACTCCTGTGTAAACTCTCTGACACGCTGCTGGCATTAATTGACTTCCACGGTATGTTTGCACTCGCAGGATTCTCTGGCTCTGATCTCCTCAAGCAGACAAACTTACTGCACCTTCGGGGGAAATATCTCCAAATCCAGAAAGGAGGGAAAACAGTTCATCCCCACTCTGGTGCATAGTACAGCTGATTATCCATCTCATGTTTACTCTTCCACTCCTTCCTGAGATTAACTTTTCATTGGACCTTTGCTCTTTGTTTCGATAATTCCACTTTGTCTCTAACATATTTGAAACGGAGCAGAATAAAAGATATTTGCAGCAGTGACGACCGATTAGGTTTTTGGCAGAAGTCCTCTGGAAACGAATTCTCAAACTGGGTCATACCAGGTCAACTCATCACTCTCTTGGGCAACAGCGTAACAGATAATTTAGGTTAGTTTATTAAATTTGATTTGCTGATAGGTTTATATACGAAACCTATTGAGGTGAAATTTCATGTGTCTGGGATCCTAATGAAGGGGGATCAATGTTTGAACTTTTTGTGACTTTGACTGCTCCTTTCTCCTTTAATCACAGATAAATACTTCCTATATCATATTAAAGCTCAATCCCATCTCCATGTTTATCTGTAAAGTATAGGTATCTTCTCCATATAGATAATATCAGCATGATGAGTGTAAATCAGTTCAAGTTGAACTGATGATTTGAATTGGAATGACTTCAAAATAGGTTGTGACTTCTTAATACTTCCTTGAAGTATTAGTTATATTAGGGTAAAAGTGAATAATCAGTCAAACAAATTAGCAGTAGATTGATAAATAAATAATATTAAGTAATTTAAGAAATGTCAATTGCATACAAATATTCATAGCATACACTTAATTAGACAATTTAAAGACATTATCTAAGGGTTTAGAAAGTTGTGATTATTTGATTATTATTGATCTTTCAATTATGAAAATCAATCATTAGTCACAATTCTAGCTGTGACATATATGAGGAAATAGTGACGTTCATCACCGATGAGCAGGACAGGGACCGTGTGGATGACTCAGAAACACATTTTCGGACATGACGTAAAACTGTGTCGTACCAAAGTAAAAAAAGATCCTCTAAGATTTTCGAGCAAACAAGGAAACAAGTTCCCGCGCGGCCACATCCTGGGGAAACAGCCTCCCTCCCCGAACCTATTATAAGACAGAGAGTGAAGAGGGAGCACGGAGTGATTGATGGGCGGGAGAGACTGTACGTCAGAGCAGTCACACGTTGGAAACAAAGAAAAATAACCTTTTTGATAAAAGCTCCTGTAACTATAACATCAGGGAGGACAAATAAAGCTTTGCTCATCCTGCTCTGCCACCGCACTCAGACACAAACACACACACATCACTTCCTCTGGCTTCATGTGGGTGAACCCTGTGTTTTTGGCTCTTTCTCTCTTTCTCTAGCTCTATCTATCTCTCTCTCTCTCTCCATGTGTGTGTGTGTGGCTAGTGTGTAGCCACTAGAATGTGAGTCCCCAGTTTTCTATTTACACCTCTCTTTCTGCTGCTTCTCTGGGTTTTCCACTACTTTCCCTTGTATGGTGTAATAGCATAATTATAGCTTGTTGAGTGTGTGTGTGTGCATGTGTGTGTGTGTGTGTGCACATGAGCATATATATGTTGGTATGTTGTCATATGCCCAAATTCCTCTTTGTTGTAAACTCCTAAAAATACGGGGAAAACTCCCGGCTGGCCTGCAGAGCTGGATCTCTTAGCACGTACGTAGTAGATCAGATTAGACTGCGTGTCTTAAACACTCACAGGTCTGTGGTGCTGATGAGCGGATGGTTAGCGGTTCCAGCTGGGGCTGTGTGCCAGTGCGAGGCTGAATGAGCCGCCTGTGCATTTGTGTTTATGTGTGTGTGTGTGTGTCTGTGTGTGTGTGTGTGTCTGTGTGTGCATGCATGTGTGTCCCAGCTGCTCTGCGGTAGGTAACCCTAATCAGCCCAGAGGTCGGTCAGCCAACTAGTCACGCTCTGAAAAAATGCCAGAGACAATGGTCAGGTCGGATTGCAGGGAGACAGATGGGGAGATGAAGGCAGGTAGACAGACGTGGTTCAGGCACAAAGACCGGCAAAGAGCTGGAGAGGACGGACCGGCGGGCAGGTGGACACACAGACAGGTGTGACGGACAAACATGAGGACAGACAAACTGATACGCTGGGTAAAAAAGAAACGGGGTGAGCAGAGAGAAAGGCCGAGGGGCGGGTGATGGCAGGAGACAAAGGCCTGCTTGATTCACGTCAGAGATAAAGCCTCTGTCTCTCTCTGGAGCTCTGTGACCGCCCTGTCATCTGATCGGTGCAACCAGGGCTGGATGGTGATAAAGCTGTGGCGGCGCGGGAGGAGGGATTCTCACCTGAAACCAGGACCAGGACATTCCAAGACAGTAAATCACAGCTCGGAATGGAACGGGCATTGAGCGGCTTGCCTTTATTCTTTCAGACAGAGAGCCTGTTTCACCACATCAAGAACTGTGACACCGTATTATATCTGATACCACAGCACTTAAATCTTCTCTCCTTCTTCTCACTGCTGACTCCTTTCTTACAAAGACTTAGAGGTAAAGTTGACTTTGGAGCTGGAGTGGGAGACATCTGGAGAAGATGGACAATGCTGTCCAAGTTAGGATTTAAATAGTGTGTAGGTAGACAAAAAAACTACAAAATAAAACTCAAAACCTTTTGGCTGTGTACATAATAAGCAAGTTTGGAGGAGGAAAGCAACATGACACATTTAAGCCTTTGAGTTGAAATAGATCTGCAACAGTGTCCCTTATGTCGATATTTTACAACAAATCAATGGAATGGAATGGGGACATGTTGACTCTTTAATTGAGGGTATTTTCTCCGAGTTTCATCATCGTTGTTGTCGGGAGGGAACCCGAGAGAGAAAAAGACAAACAACGACGTAATTGTCGTCGGATGAGACAAATTTCAGGACCGTATAACAACCACTTTGTTGTGACGCTTGTTGTTTACAGGATGTGGAGCACCACAAACACTAACGTTGACACACGCACACGGAAACACACACACACACACACATACACACACACACGTAGTAATTAGGGGCTTGTGTCGGGAATGCTCGGACCTCAACATGGGCTTTTTGGGAAGGACTTTATATTCCGTTAAGCAGAAGTTAGTCATGATACGTTTGCGACGCACAGTCACACGAACGACACAATAAAACGTCAACACACAACCCACAACACGCCGTGGATGTGCTTGCTCCTGGTCATCTGGGTGTGATTAGCCGAGTTAATGCCTCGTGTTAAATAGACTTTCTACTGCGCCTCACCGCAAACACTGACCACAACACAGACACACACTAGTATACACACACGCTCTCTCCTACTCTCTCTCTCTCTCCCCCCCTTTCGCTCTCTCTCTTTCTCTCACACACACTTTTTATCGCAGCATCTGGCAGAAGTGTGATTTATATCTCTTTCTCTTTCAAATACTAAAGTGTGTGTGCAGCTGTGTGCGTGCGTGATGGCTGTGCACATGTCAGTGTGTGTGTGTGTGTGTGTTTTCGTGCTGCTGCGTCCACTGATATCAGAATGTTATTCTTTTAACAGTGATTGGTTTGGACCCAGCAGCCATCAGAACCATGTGGAAGTCCTTTAGTGCAAGTGTTTCTTCCTCCGCGGGTCAGTTGCTTTCTGACGGGTCCCTGGTGTTTCAGCCGCAGACAAATTTCTCTCCTGGATCCGAGCACAAGAAGAAGAAGAAAAAAAAGGGTTTTAAGACTCAGCCATGTGGAAATCCATCATTAAAAAAAGAAATGAGATTCCTGCATGGTTCTGTCGTACAAGTCATTCATCATGAAGTGGGTTTAAGGAAAAAAAAACACTTTTGATATTTTTCATGTACGGCAAAGTCCCATTTAATAAAATAATAAAGATTCAACCCCGGCCAGACGACAGACAGCAGTCACAAGAGTTTATTCCATCCTGTTTCACAACTGGTATCCACCAGCTCCTTGCCAGTCTCCTCCTCGCTCGTAAGAACTAATATTTATTTCCAGCTTTCACCTTCTTTTTGTGTCTGTCTCCCTCTGCTCTTTTCAACTTCCTCCCTCCCTCCTCGTTTTTTCCTCTCCGTCTCCCACATCTAACTTCTTCTCTCTTCTCCCAGTCACCTTCTCCCAGTCCTCCCTTTTTCTTTGCCTGACTCTTTCAACATGTGCAGCTGTTTTGCCGCAGACGGCCTCGCTCGCACACTCCAGGACCCTACCAAACCCCACTCTGACCACCGTTTAATAGCCACACGGCACACAGACCCATCCGAACGGCCTTGATTGGCTCTGACAGCAAATATGTCCCATGAAATTGACTTGGGATGATACGTTCATCTGTGCAGTGCGTGTGTGTGTGTGTTGCAGAGGAGTGACAGAGAGCTGAGGGGGTGTTATGGTGAGGGCGACAGAAAAAGAAAAGAGAGCGTGAAAAAGATTAAGAGAGAGGATGAAGATGTGAGGCAGGCGGGGGGGGGAAGCAGCTTTATATCTCCTCTGTGAAAATCTGGACTTGTTTAACTGTCCTCGGTTGTGTGAGTGGAGCAGCTACAGTTTATCATCGCCATTGTTCTCAAGTCGCGTTCTGTCACTTTTACAGGAGCTGGCAGCAACGTGGAAAGGAGAGAGAGAGAGCCAGAGCTGGAGTGTGTAGTAAAAAGAACAGGCAGAGAGAGAGAGAGAGAGAGAGAGAGAGAGTGACAGGGCGACTAACGCAAGCTCATCTGGACGAGCAGTAGCAGCATGAGGAGGAGGAGGAGGAAGAGGGAATGTAAATTGTGTGTGCACTCACTTCCTCTTCCCCACTTTTATTTATCCCTTTCTCTCCTCCAGAAGAGGCAGATGGTGGTTGGATAAACATTTAAAAAAAAGACCCGCCCTGATCCCAGGTCCAGAGGCAGCACAGAGCAGAGCGATGCTGCCAATACTGTTATAATATTGTTGATTGAACGTCTTGGACACTTTGCAATTCACATACTGGATATAATTAGGTCCTGCAATTTAGATTTGATTATGATTAATGTGGATGTGATGAAGAAACGGAGCAATTTGGGTGTCATATCACTCACCAGGAGCAATATGAGTTCAGAAAATGATTTCACATAATGACAGTACGTCTTTTAAACCAGGAAAATAAATATGTAGTTATGTGAGGATGTTTTTATAGCCAAAGTCAATGATAAGCTACGTATTCCATTCAAGCCGTGTTGTATTTTGGAACATTGACTGTTTTTGACGTGACAGCTGACAGATCCTCCACAGATTTCTTCTGGATTTATATTTGAGGCAGTAAGGAATGAGATCTCCTATCACCACAACCTCTACACACCAGAATACAATGCCACTGCATTAGTCTCCCACACTTCCTATACAACACAACCCAGGGTTTAAATGTCCAGGTACATTCATCAGCCACTCTGGAAACACATTCTGGAATTTTGTACAGACATCAGACTCATATGAGCAATAACTTATCAAACCCAATGGAAAACAATAAGAAAGAATCTGGATGACATCTCAAACTGATACTCAGAGTATCCGAGGGTTGAGCTCGCTCCAGTGTCGCATCACATGCTGCGAATTTTAAATTAAAGTTACAGTTTTATTGACAATTAGTTAACGCTGGGTTGCAATGTTTTTATGAATGACTGGATCAACACTGTGTTTTGTCTCATGCACAAACAAGATTTCAGACAACGTGTTCACATTTTTCCAATGATAACTGCCAGCTGACGAAAAGCTAAATCTGGATTTAAACGATGCAGGTTTCAAGACACTTTATGGATGGAAACGTATTCATCAGGTATTTAAACGTCAATGATTGAACTTTTGATGAGAACATTGAACGAAAACTCTACAGTACAGAGAATATGAAGCACTCAGAATGGAGACACTATCTACTAATGTCACATAAGATACTTGTTTTTAATACCTGCGACCCTCCAGATGCATATATGAGTATAGAAGACGCTCGATGAAACCAAATATAGAAGGATAATTAGCGTCTGTTCAGTATTTAAAGAACACATTAATAAAGTTATTCTCAGCTGTGGCATCAAGCACAATCACCGTGAAGTTGAAGTGACTAGTTAAACAAGTTTTAACAATTCTGAAAGTAAACAACTTGATGAAGACCTGTATACAATCACGTAGGTGGCGTCAGTTTTGTCTCGTCTGTTTAAAAACAGGAGGACAGAAAGGGAAGATGAACAGGAAGGTGTTTCTCTGCCTCTCCTGTGAGGCCGTTCTTCTGTTTCTCCTCTCATCTGCTCCTCTTTCCATCCGTCACTCCCCACAGACTTGTTACTAAACTATTCATCAGGGGTTTAACCTCTACTTTAATCCCGTGCTGCTGCTCTCTTCCTCTCCGCTCCCTGTGTCTCTTCTCAGCATTAAACCTTTTAACCACTGACACAGATTACTGCTAAACCCAAAGTGTCCACACCATCAATACTAATTTAAATTTAAAGGCAAACTCACATGGGCAAGAAATAAAATGTTATTGACTCCAAGAATCAATTTGATGACAGAATTGATCTTTGTCTGTATCGACTCAGATCAGCTGTGCCGTCCACGACGTATTTCCTTCTGTCGCTCCTCGAACCTACCCCACTTCTTCATCGCTTCCCACAGCTGGAAAACCAAAGCAACAGCTGCAGGTGCACACATGGACAAGAGTATAAGAGGAATGAGGCAGAAAAGATTTGTGGAGCTCTTGCCACTTTTCGCACATACTGTACGTGTGGCAATGGGCAATTTGTGCAGAAAGCAGGCGTGACTGATGGTTTGTCGGTTTTGGAATTTCACAAAAAGGACGGAGAAGCAGCCCTCCCCCCCTTTCCGACAGAACTGAGCTTTTAGCTGTCTGAGCGACAGTTCCCTCTAAAACAGTTCTCCCCCTCACTTTTCCAGCTTCAGTAGAAAAACATGAGGAAGAGCTTTACTCTAAGTCATCGTCCTACGTCACAGAAAGGCTCAGCTTCAGGTATTTCACCTAAAACTCAAGTCAATTTGCATCTGTTTTGAATGTTAAGACTGAAAGAGACAATTCAGCATCTTCTCTACCGTGAAAGCCCCTAACCCCTAATCTCTAACCTTTAACCACTGCACTGTTCCCCCGGCTCTAACCCCGTAACCTGCCCCATACCAGGAGCACAAAGGCAACTTAAAAGAGGAGAAGCCCTGAAAAGTGTGTGTCTGTGGAAAGAGATGAGCCAGGTTCAGGCTAAATACAGCTCACTCAGGAGAGGGTTTAGGAGTCGTTAAGAGGGCTTATCCCACGCATACACACACACACACACACACACACACACACACACACACACACACACACACACACTAGAGGCTCATATACTCCCCTAAGAGCGCACACACATGACAACAGACCGATACACAAATGCACACCCACCAGTTTTCTAATAGTTGTTTTGATGTCGGATGATGGCATCAGGATTGTGATGGTACAAAGTGTTTCAGAGGGAGAAGCAGCTCTGTTGCCACACAACCACGGCAAGTTTAAAAGTTCCCATGAGCTTTTCAGCTTGCTTTATTTAAACCTTTAAAAATGATTCACAATTCCACAAAAAATGTATAAACAAACAGGACGGGTGTCTCACAGGTAGGAGCTCAGAGAGCGTGACTCGGCTGAAGTGAGGACAAGCTCCGTTGGGAAACCAGCAGAGTTTGGGAAAAAATCCTTAAATTAGTTTATCAATTAAAAACATTTGATTCAGAGTAAATTGAATATCAAACAACAAAAATTTTGCTCATTGTTAATTTAGCTGCGGGACATAATGAACCTGTAAAAGTGGAAAAAGGAAATTTGGTCTCCATCACAGGCTGTGTATAAAAATAGATTACGACTTTTCGTGGGGAAAGTGAAGCCAAGGTTTCAGGTAAAAGTTATAAATGTGCTGCAGTATCTGCAATATCTGTTCTATTTCAAGTATTGATCAGGATTTTGAGAACTTGGAGAGACTCAAGGGTTTGGGTCCCTTCATCTGTTTTTTAGTCATGGTGGTAATATGATGACGTCTAAATCTCTCACAGCGGTTGTAACACTCATGTTTACCGGTGGTCTTGACTCACATAGCAGTAGCTGCACAAACACACACACACACACACACCCACAACACATGCATCTCTCCAAGTGACGTGATCTCTGTCTGGCTCTGCAGCCACAAACACAGTGTGTTCACCCACTTTTCACCCAGAGGATAATTATGTATATAGTAGAAAACCTGAGTGTGTGTCTGTCTGTGTGACAGGTTTCCTCTTGTTACGCTGTTTGGTCACTGACCTTTTATTTAACAATATTTGGCTTCCTGTCTCCTTGTAGTTTACTTTCATCACCATAGACCGTTTGTAAAGATGGATGACACGTCGCCACTTCCTCCTGTTGTGAAAAATAAACGTCTTGAGCTTGTGTAACAGTGATGGAGCTGTGGTATCAATGTCCCGCCGATACTCAACCAATCCCCTCTCAGCTTCAGCCGTCAATCAAGATGTTTCTCTTTGTTTTCATAGCTCAAAATAACTAATTAAATCCAAACTTACCAGAATCATGAACACTTGAACAAACATACTGGGGTAATGAAATGCTGCCAGCCACCAGGGGGCGATGCAAGGTGGTTTGGCTTCACTTTTGCGGAGCTGCCATGTCGTCTGTCTTTGTATATTGTCTTTGTATAGTCACATCACATGTTGAAGGCTTCAGACATTCTTGTTTGTTTTAATCCTTCTCGTCTTTGTCTTTTCTAGAGTGACCAAGTTCTGGTTTGGTGTGAAAACAACAGACGCTGCTCTCAGGTAACACACACACACACACACACACACACACACACACACACACACACACACACACACACACACACACACACACACACATACACACACACACGCACAAACTTTAAACGCACTGCACGGCTCCTGTAATTGGAAAGGTTGTGTTTTTAGTTAAAATAACGTCCTCAGCTGTCTCCCTGTTATCCGTCCTCCGTGGAGCAGAAATTAGCTTCTGTTTATTCACTTAACGCTGCGAGCCAGGAGGCTTCAGTATATGTTTGTGTGTGCGCTAATTCATTGTTTGATTCTCGAGGAGTTTCCATGCTGATTTTATTTATAGACACCAGTCGGTCCACTTTGCAGCAGCTCCAGCTTGTTCCAGGCCTCTGGGACAAAGACAGTGGGTGGATAACACAGAGACTGAGGCCCTGTTTATACTACTGCAGATATTTCAGTAGAACGTAAAGAAGCTGTGACTGTAAAATGACTTCAAAATGTTGTTTGAATGTTGATGAGAGGCCCGAACGCAGAAATATCCACATTAGCATGAATCTGGGTATTTTAATGCAAATGATCATCTATTGCTCAACAACGAGGTCTAACAGGTCAATACCCAGATTCAGAACTCTTACGTATTCAAGGTTTTACCATATATTACAAAAACCAAATCCCTGAAGCTCGTGGGATCAGAAATGCTCCTTTGGAACGAAATAACACAAGCAGTGTGTCCGCCGTGACCTTTCACTTACAGACGTGAACTCACTTAATATTAATGACTTCTTGAAAGATTCTGTCTGGTTTCTTATTGATGTGTTTTCTGAACTCTATGTTCGGGTTCAGACCTTTTTTTGGGAAAGCTTCAACCCGGCAGCTGCAGGAACACCTGCGTCATATTTTACCTTTCGCAAACATCTCCGAGCTTCGCAACGAATCCAGCTGACAGCCGGAGAAAGGACAAGGTTTAAAGAGGCAGAAACGGGAGCTGTGTTTCTGCGTGTAGTGCAGGAGCGAGCGTGTCTGTGTGTGTGTGTGTGTCTGTGTGTGTGCAATGGGGTTAGAAGAGGTTAATGTCAACAACAGCCAAGAGCGTAACCCCTCTTTGCAGGGGATACCACACTGAGCGAAACATCAGACATAAACTCTCAGCTAAACCCAACCGCCTTCAGCACCTCCAACACAAAACACACACACCCACACACACACACACACACACACTTATTTGACCTTACCCAAACTTATTCCTACCTTCTACCCTTTCATTCCTTGTTTTCTTTCCATCTCTCCCTGCCTCTGTTTCTATTGTTGACGTTCGGATTTCACCAAAGACACAGAGCGCACGAGAACGGAAAAATATTTTCTCGTTTAATACCATGTCTAAACTTTACTACCTTGGCTACGTTTCTTGCAGCTGTACATGTGTGAATACCAGTGTGGCACTACACTGTAACCGAGGTCTCACAAACAGTCCCAGGAACCGGCCAGTGGGGGCTGACGCTGTGCAAACCACAATTTTCCTCTCAGACGGGCCCGGCACTGCACAGGCTCGCCCAGTGTCTCTTCTCGCTTGTTTGAATTGCAAACCTATTAATTCTTACCTTTTTTAACAGTCTGTGTAAAGTGGATGCAGCCCAATTTGTTACAGTCAACATGGCAGGCCAACAAAAACACATGACAGCAGAGGAGCGCACGCAGAGGCCAAATTTGCCAAGATTAATCAAAAATAATGAATTATGCAGCAGAGGCAGTCCAGCTCTTTTTAACGCTCCCAAGGTGAGTGTATTTGTTCACAGGAGAAGAGGGAGATGTTTAGGGTTCAGTTTTTTTTGTTATGCACCTTGGGGGCATCATACACTCTGCAAAGGCCTCTTTATTATTTTTTCATGGGGTAACAAGAATGTCCAGGCTTCTATTCTATTCTAACCTATTCTACTCTATTGTCAGAGACTGCAGAGTCGAAATGAGCTGGTCTGGTCTGAAGAGGATTTCCTTCCTCCATGACCAGCTTGTCTCACTCTCACTGTAGCTTTATCAGCGCCTTTGAGGGCCTGCACTTGCTTTAGCTCAACCACCTGCTCATCTAACTTTGGCACTGAAATGTAATGAGTCCTGGAATATTTTGGCCCGAGTAGGATCCCCCCCCGTTGGATCATTCATTGCAGAAATGGAAGTTGTGCTTTTATTATGCCTACAAGGAATTATCCTTCAAAATGGGACGACCCATTTGGGCTGCTGTGACTCAAACGGTGTTTAAATGCAGCCTCTGAGGGATGTGGCCCCTGAGCCGGGACACAACTATTGATACAGGTTATAGTGGAAGATAAACAGACTGTCAAATTTTTAATGTTATCAAATAAATGGCAACAGGACAAGAGCTTGAGCCGTCTCTCATCTCATTGGCTGAATCCTTCACAGGATGAATTTGACATAATTTGACATAATTCATGGAGCTTGATGTTAAAGAAGAAAGGAGACTGATATCTATACGTGAGGGCTTGATTGAATATAAGGGAAAAGTGGGTCTTTACAGAGGTATGTGCTTTTCTAGTTGGTGCTGTGGACCTTTCCACTGGTACCACCACAGTATTTCAGTTCAAAACTCAGCTGTAGACTATTTTCTCCACAGAGAGAAACAGAGAATAAAGAGCTGCTGATCTGCTGGAGAAGAAAACTCTCCTCTGCACAGTGTAAATTTCAAACCTTCTCTCCGGGGAGCAACATTTTCCTTCTGATTATAAACTCAATTTTAGGGTTATTAGTTAGGGCACATCTAAGTGTGACTTGGTCTCAGCCTGCATTCCACTGCAGGATCTCATAATGCTGTTTGGCAGCGTAACACACTCAATAACGTCTGACAGATTTTTATAGAATCGTTTTGGGGACTTGTATTAGTTTTTCCTTCAACTCCTTTTCTTACACTCTTATACAAACTTGCAGCAGAATCCGATGTAGTTTGTTCTCGCTGAGTTTTTACAGTCACTCTATCTTCTCACAGTCACACACCCCCACACACACAAAGTGGTGCAATGTGAAACTAAAGGATGAACTCAGTTTTCCCATGTCATCTATTTCACTTTCTCTTGGGGAGGTAAAAACTTGCAATGAATCATTGTTTCTGCAAGAAAAGGAAATGGGAAACTTAAATATTTGAAGTATGTATGATTTCCTGATGCCTCTTGCACATTTGTCCTAATCAGCTTCAGGTTGAGAGTCTCAGGAGCATGAAATAACTTTCAGTTTGAGAAGGACCACATGTAGAATATTTTACTAAAAGGTCCCTTGACATGGAGGAGACAACAGCTCACAGGGTTAATGAAGGAATGTTTCTGAATGAAGATCATATTGAAGATTCAGGCGAGGGTCGGCTTGGCCTTCAGGAGGCGGGACATAATGTATGCATTCCACTGCGGAAAGGGTTTTTGTGAAATCGGGTTGTCTGTCCAAGTTGAAATCTTCTTTGGCATCTTCTACGTGAGTGGCTCCTCTTTGTCAACCTAAGATATTGTGTTCTTCCAGCTTTAGAAACGTCATTGATGCTTTCCGGAAATTTTACCAGAGGTCTGGCAAGAAAAGTTGCGAAAAATTTCGGGAACGTCCGCACACACACACACACACACACACATACACACACACACACACACACACACACACACACACACACACATGCACACACACACACACACACACACAGGCAGACGTTGCTCCACCTCATATGGTTTGTGTCACATCATCAATGGGACTCTCGCTCATGGAAACACACATGGGTATTACTCTACAGGCCTCACTCACTTCCTCCATCTGTCCATCTCCTCCTCTTCTTTTATCTGTTTTCTTCACACTCACACACACACACACACACACACACACTTACACACACACACAGAGTAGATAGTAGTCTAATATGTACCAGGTGTGTGAGGAGGCAGGACGTCCACTAACAAACCGGTCTGAGGCCGAACCAAGGAGCTGTTCTGTAATATTTACTTGGTTTATTTCACTTCATAATATGAGTAAGAACTATATTATTATTATCATTATTATATATATTATTGATTACCCCATTCTTCCCTTTCATACAATTTTCACTAAATCAATCGGATCCACCTCACTATTAAATGTAAGAATATGGAGCAGTGCTGCTGTCATACAACTTACAAGATGTTGTTTGGTTCCTACATAAAAAGTCCATGAATAAATCTTGTTTTATTCTCCTCCCAAGCTCTCTTTAAATATCTGTATAAAAATAATTCAATTTTAAAGAGAAAATGTCCCACCCATTAGTTTTCCATCACTTTATGGGTTTTCTCTACTGAAGTATTCCCAGGCTGGTTGGGGTACGTGGCTCCTTCATCGTCTCCTTGTTTGGTTGACGGGAGATGTCCAGGTGGTGTCCCTGAGCGTCAGGCCGGACAAAGACAAAACTGCTCCCTTTGCTGATTTCTTCCATCTTTACTCTCTGCACAGCTAAAGTTTGATTTGAAAGTTTCTCAGTTGTTCATTTGTTCGGCCCAGCACGACAGCTGCAGACATCAGCCGGCATAAGCTTGTGTATTGGCACCATTTTTAATTCTGCTGACTTTTCCCACAGTCATCTCCAATCACTCTGCTGTTCTCACTCGTCCAGTCCGAGTCTAAACACCAGTCAAACCAGAGTATTGTCAGTGATGCAAGCCTCGTGCTCCACAGGGCATTTGAAGGAACACACTGGGTTTGTGAATCTGGTCGGTAGGTGAACTGTTTCGCCACCTGCTCCCAGCACATCCATCGTTTCATGATCCAAACTTCCCTCCATTCCCTGTCCAACTTTTATCACAGGCCGTCCAGCATCCTTTAGTTTCTGTATTTGTTTCACACAGAGTACAGCTACTAAATAAAGCACAGAAAGAAACAATGAGGGGATTGGACACACACTGAAACACACAAACACACACACTCACACACTGTGAGAGAAAGTCGGTCTGAGGCCGCTGTGGGAACATGTTGTACGAGAGACGAATTTAACTACTGAAATATCCTGGAGCATTTGTCTTTTTTCCTTTCCTCTCCTCTCCTCTCCTCTCCTCTCCTCTCCTCTCCTCTCCTCTCCTCTCCTCTCCTCTCCTCTCCTCTCCTCTCCTCTCCTCTCCTCTCCTCTCCTTTCCTCTCTCCTAGCTGCCTTAACTTAACTTAGCTTTGTTTGTTTTAAATATTTTTCCAAAGGTTTGGCGAAAGTCGAACATGTTTTTCAAAGGGATTTTGGGAATTTGTTCCGCTACTTTTCACTCAAGTACCACAAAGCCTGAAGTGTCTGTGTGTGTTTGTGTGTGTTTGTGAGTGTGTGTGTGTGTGCGCGCATCATTAAATCAGACTCATTTCTTTTTTTTTGTTAATATAAAATTGCACAAGTATGAAGAAAGAAATATCCAAATGTTGAAATGTTTGTTGCAGCAGCATAATAAAGTTAAGATTTAGTAATGCTCTGAATTCAGTGAAATGTCTTTACCCCCCCGTGTTGGAGCCTGCAGGTGGATGCTGAGTTGACTGTCTGAACTAATGCTTGCAAGCCTCGCTCCTAAAAACTGTGTTTGTGTACAAACGAGCCGAGAGCCAAGAGTCTAAAAGCAAGTTTGTGAGGTCACAGTGACATTGACCTTTGAATTTTGTCCACCATAATGGAATCAACTCATCTCTGTATCAAAGTTGGTGCCAGATTCCGAGAACTTCCTCTCAGGCGATACCGAAAGAACATTTACAGGAATTGGACGGATGGACGGACGGACAAGCCAAAAACACAATGCCTCCGGTCAGGGCTGTCATCAACATGGAGGCATTAAAATATCATATAAATACACATTTTCCAATGAAGCAAAAAAGCTTATTTGGAATCCTGCCCTAGTTTTGCAAGATTATATCTGTTACTACAGATACTGACTGTGACACATAGTTTAACCGTTACACTTATTTTATACCATGAAATTAGATTTAATTCAAAATGTTTCAAAATAGATAAAGAACTGTTACTTAATTAGTTAGTTACCAACTTTGTTAAATATAGTTGAATTGTTATTATTATATTGTTAGTTGTAGACTCATATTAAAGCAAAGCTCTTACAAAAAGAAAACATTAAAGACCTCTGCTTTGTCCTCTTAGCTGGATAGAAATCAATGTATTTGCAATTGTTAAAGTAAAAGATTCAAACAAGTATTTCTCAACAAAAAAGCATTAAAATGTTTAATCTTGGCTTTAGCGCAAACACTCGGGCGTGGTACAGAAACACTCAGCCTTAAATGTTTCACACACAGTTTGTGGAGTTTGTAGAAAAGGTAAAATAAACTCTGAACAGCTGATGACAAGCTGAATGTGTAAATTAGCATTAAATAGTTTTTCACATCGGACCCACTGAACCGGCGTGCTGAGGCCCGAGCACATCTGGTGTGGGGCTGTGTCCTCTTTGTCTCTCTCTCTCTTTTCTCTGGACCTTGTTTCACTGTTTGTCTTTCATCTCCTCTCTCCTTTTCAACTGACACTCACTTCTCTCCCTCCACCGTCCACTCCGAAACCACATCTCTCCCTCCCCTCCCTCTCTTCCACTTCCTCTCCTCCCTCTCGCTGAGTGTGGCTGTCATCCCTCCATCGTGGCAGGTGAGGCCATAAAATAGCAGGAGAGGCCAGAGGAGGGCTGCGAGTCTGTGTGTGTGTGTGTGTGTGTGTGTGTGTGTGTGTGTGTGTGATTAATTATTATACAGATACGTACACACACACACACACACACACAGACAGACACATGGAGGGTCATTAATCTCATCTTTGTTGTCGTTACACTGTGCTGGTGTGTTAAACAGTAACATCTCTGACCTCTTGGACCTCTGCTGTGTCTGCTGCTCTGTCTCCCTCACACATAACTCATCATGTCACCTTCAAGGCCAAAAGTGTCCGATCGTCTCTCATCTCCTCTTACACAAATACAGCACACCGTGATTTACCACATGCAAGGGATATTTGAGAGTGTAAGGTGTGCACCACGCACATACCAAGCGTTTCCAGCCCGGATCCATTAACCTTCACCCCTCGGCCCTGCTCTCTCCTTCCTCTCCTTCCTCTCCTGACTGTACTACTGAATATGTACTAAACGTAGTACTTAGATTCACTCATACTTCAGTAAATCTTAGAAAGACTGGAATCCACAGTGTGCTATTCACAAAAGGACTGATTGGTTTTAAGGGTCTGAAAGTGTGCTAGGAAAACATTTACCTGGACGTATCATTTCTTCAAATTATATGTTAGCAAATTTTGTGGTCAAAGGTAAAAAGTCAAGGTAACAGTAACCTCTTGTCGTTGTGAATGGGTTGATCAGGAACACCCATAGGGACATGTGTAACATCGGACAATAATGTCCACTTGGAATCAAGGAGGACTTGATTTGAATTTGGAGGTCAGAGGTCAAAGGGCAAAGTCACGGTGACCTCACAAAGCTTTCTTTTGCCTCGTATCTTTTGAATCCTTTCAAATTTGGCACAATGTTCAATTGGGATTAGCTGATTAGAATTGATGTGTCAAAGGTCGAAGGTCATGGCGGCCCCTTCAAGATGGCTACTCTATCACTACAGTAAATAAAATCCAAAAGCTTTGATTTATGCAGATCTTCTCCTCTTGTCAAACTTCCTGGGAAATTTGTCCTTGTCCACGAACGCAGCATGTGAAGCATTTACCTCACAGAAACATGGAAAACATCTGTGTACACCTACACTGGGCTTGAGGGAGGTGGAGAAAGGCAGCAGAGAGATGAGAGCAGGGGTCAAAGAGGAGAAGAGGAGCAGCGATAATGTGAAGACAGGAAACAAGAAGAGTCGAGGATAAAGGGGTGGGGGATGGGAGGCACAAGAGGACAGGAATGAAAAATTGAACGTGTCTTTAACAGATCAAAGTGGGAGGAGAGAGAGAGAGAGAGAGAGAGAGAGAGAGAGTGAAAGAGTTAGAGAGAAGGTGTTATTGGGCAGATTTCTACAACCTTAATCTCATCGCAGCATGGGGCCAAGTGAAGGGACCCATGAGAGTTCCTTGAAAAACATATCACACTTCAGGATCTGATTACAATATTGTGTGTGTGTGTGTGTTTATTTATATGTGTGCGTGTGCATGTGCTTGTGTTGGAACATCTCTGTGTCTCCTCACACTCAGACTCCTCGAGGAATGCATCATTAACAAGCAGTGGAGAAAGTGGAAAACAACATGAATGGTGATGCTGCTTCTCTGTGTCTTTGTTGGACCGAACATCGTCTTCGGACCCGGCGGCTCTGAGAGGTTTATAGTTTGTTATTTCACGGAGAATGAAGGCTGCTTGGATTCGTGGCAGCATTCGTGGAAAAAATAAAAGAAATAACAAAACATACACAGACTCTTCCGCAGCACGCGTTGCATCATCGCTGTCCGTCCGTATAGGAAAGGGCGTTCCACAGTTGTGTTTCTGCTCTTGTTCCATATTCTTAGTGGCGAGGCCACCGAGGCTGCTTGTGATGCCTGAGCAGACAGATGATTGTCAAGAAACACACACACAAACACACACACACACACCTGTCGTTTTGTAAGATCACATTCGACAACCCTCGATCACTCTCTCCAGAATATTACGTTTTTTTACCGGTGTGATATTTACACTTACACTTGAGTTTTGAATAAAGATAATTATAATCTATTATTATATCCCTGTTAATAATAATATACTAGTCACACAAACATGAATCTGTTTGCCAGTGTGAGACAATATAAAAAAAGTTTATTTTAGATAATAAACAATGCAGGAAGAATTATGTTTATATTTCAAGTTATTCCTTTATATTCAGGTTGTGTGAGGTTTTTATTAATACTTATATAAGGTATGATTTATAAAATTTATCTCAGTTGATATATCGGAATCCGAAATGTTTATTCTCTAATATTGGTATTGGCATTTGCCCACAAAAATCCATATCCATCAAACTTTATTTGCAAAATCAAAGAGGAAATGGAGTATTTGATATGAAAAATATAATTTTAATAGCAGTAAAATGTTCTTTTTAATGAACTTGTCGATTGTTTATAACTTTGCAACTCTAATAAGAAAAAAGTCAGAACACATATTGGTATATACGTGTGCAGATGAACTCATGGACTTGCTCTTAAAGTCTTCGTTCTCTGTGAACTACAGCAGCCACTTTTCCAACTTGCAGGACACAAGTTTTTAATTCTCAGATGACAGATTTGTGGGCGGAGTGTCACTTTAAACTTCCCCAAACTTTTTCTTCCATGACTTAAAACAAATGGGCCGACTGTACAACATTAAACAGCGATCAGGCTTCACGCTGAGCCTCCACCTCACGTCCCACAGGTTGAAGAACCAGCACATGGCTTCGCTTTGTTGCTGCTCTGTGAATCCCAGTTACAGGTTGCTATGCACCCGTTGTTGCCCTGTGTTTAAGACCTGTAATATAAGTTTACGTAGTCTGCAGTGCAGCTGATAACCTCAAAAAGCCCAGTTATCATCGTATTAAATACAGTCACCCGTCTGCAAATGAACCTGGAAGAACCCTGACACTTTCTCATCCAACAGTAGCCATTTATTTGGGCAAGGATGACGTTTTTAGGGCTTTTTGTTGATTCTGTTGGTTCCCCTGGAATCCGTGCGATGGAATAAATTGAAGGAGTGATTGAAGCCAGGCCCACGGGGGAGCGGAGCGAGACAGACGGACAGACGGGGAGAGGGAGAGGGAGGCTGGGGGAGGAGGTGGTGGGGGGGGAAACCGCAGTTTTTATATGTCGCCTGGTTTTAATTTTGGTAAGAGCCATCACTCACCGGTTCACTGGGGTGGCAAACCAGATGGGTATGTGCAAGTGAGCTTTAGGAGTGTGTTCTCTACCTGCTTCAAACTGCTGTGTCTGTAAATGCTAAACCCTCTGACACAGTGTTGTTTATACTCCTACAGTTTTATTTCCTCAACCAATTAAAAGTAAAATGGTCTTTCTGATATGTTGTAGACAATTATGTAGTAAAATTATTTATTTATGAGTCTGCGTATTAATCAATACTGGAACCTAGACTGGCACTCAGTAGAGCACATACCTCCACCAGGGCCAAACAGTCCCCTTAAATTTAATCAAGCTGCACCAAATTGCACGCAGTCATAAACATCAGCTCCCTTAATGTGCCTGATTGTTCTCATCAAGAACCACAAGTTATTCTCTTGGGAGAAATTCTCTTATCCCATAGTGTTAAAGAAAGTTGGAAAATAATAAAATCCCGGATCCTCGTCCTGATCCAGATCCAGATCTGCACCAGAATGTAATGGGTTCCTTCCTGACCCACACCGCATCCTTCCACCGAGTGTCGTGGAAATCCGTCCGGTTGTTTTTCTGTTATCTCGCTCACAAACCAACCGACAAACAAACAGAGTTGAAAACAATAATCGTTAGTCACAGCGTTATTGTGCAAGCTCCAAACTTAGAACCAGTCCAGTGCACACTTTCCCCTGTAAAACGGGAACTGACTCCAGTTAGGTTTTGAACAAATGAAACCAACAGCATATAAAGTGTTAATTAGTGAGCTTTGGAGGGGCTTGATTTTACTACCTGTGGACGGAGCCATGTTGCAGTTTTTGCCCACGTCCACTATTTCCTCCAAGGCCCAATATAACAAGCGGCTAGCTGCAGTTTTTCCACACATTTTATCGTTTGTGTGATGAAACAGACGAGTTGTGAAACTCTTTCTTCATTGTTGCTGAAGCCTCAAATTTCTTGTTTCTTCATATCTGTTTGTTTGTGTGTTGGTGTGCAGTGCCTCCAGCCATGCAGAGAACTGTGGGAAACCAGGAAGGTGCTGTCTCCAAAGTCCTGTGAGGTAAGAGTGTGCACAAAATGTGTGTGTGTGTGTGTATGTGTGTGTATATTCATTCTTATATATTGGCGAGGACCATTTCGAGCCTAGACCTTACAGAATATGGACGTTTGGGCCTATTCTCCCTTTCTGACCCACTTTCAAAGGGCTGTTTGAGGTTTAGATTTGCTGTTAGGGTTAGAATTAAGTTGAGGTTTGGGTTAGGACATGCAGGATTAGGGTTAGGCATTTAGCTCTGATGGTTAAGTTTAGGGGTGAGATGTGAATTGGGGGTTAGGTTAGGGTGAGGCATGAATTAGTCATGGTTAAGGTTAAGGTCAGAGATAAAGCAACAATGAATGGAAGTCAATGCAAAGTCTTAATAAGGATAGCTGTGCGAACCTTTGTGTGTGGGTGGGACAACACCCTTGGTGGTGGTGTCACTAACTAACATGCTTTCATTGGCACTGCGGCTCAGTTTGTGTGTGTGTGTGTGTGTGTGTGTGTGTGTGTGTGTGTTTGATGTGAAAGAACATTCCTGTGTGTGTGTTTATGAGAAAAAATGTATGGTTTCTATGAATAACATGTTTGTGGTCTTTTAAGCGCTTGCTCCATATGAGAGTGTGCAACAGTTGTGTGTATATTTTCTGTGCATGTGTGTGTGTGTGTGTGTGTGGCCCTAAGTGATTATTTTCGGAGCGAGTTTCTGCGGTTTTCTCCGTTTTTCATCGGAGCAGCTGAAGCATGTCGCTGACTGGATGGCTGGTTAGGAACCCAGGGAACTTCAGATCTATCAGCTCAGGCTGGTGTTTACATCTTGCTAATCTGCAGCCATGTGCACAGAAACAGAAATACACACCCATAGCCCCTTTCAGATGGCGGGTTCCCTTCAAAGAGTCAGTGAGAGTTTACTGAGGCAAACACACACTCACCTCCACTGTGCTTTTGTGACCCACAAGTGTGCAGCATATTAAATCTGTTGTGTCTCTCTCTCTCTCTCTCTCTCTCTCTCTCTCTCTCTCTCTCTCTCTCTCTCTCTCTCTCTCTCTCTCTCTCTTTCTTTCTCTCTCTCCCTCTCTCAGAAGCAGACAGAGTGTGTGACGAGCAGGGAGTTCCTGGCGTCCCTGAGGTCGTCTCGTCAGGGTGACTGTCCGCCGCCCCAGCGAGCCACCGGATTCGCCGCCGCCTGCGTGGAGAGCTGCTCGTCAGACCAGCACTGTCCCACCCCCAGGAAGTGCTGCTCCAATGGCTGCGGACACACCTGCCAAGCCGCAGCCAATCTGTTCAAGGGTAAGTGATCTTAGAGCCGGATAGGAGCCAATTTTATGTAAACATTTTTATGAATTAAGACTATTTTTTATTTGGCATTTTCTTCTTATGGAAAAGAGTCTGAAATTGATAAATAGATAGTAACATATCATGTTGATGTTCCCTCTGTATCATGTTTTTATCATGTTCATGAATCATATCCAGAATTCTTCTAAACAACGTTTGGTCCTGGCAGGTGTTCCCCTGAAGCCTCGCAGGGAGATGAGCTTCGTGGAGGGTTCAGAAGGTCACATGAGGGTGGTCTGGGTGTCAAAGTTCAACGTGAGCGTGGAGCCGGTCATCTACATGCTTCAGTCCCGCTGGAACATAGGCATCCATCCCAGTGAAGACCATGCAACGCCATGGTCTACTGCTGCCATGGTAACTCAACCGGCAACCTCTCACCTTTTATCCCTGGTCTTTATTTTAGGATTAGATAGATGGAGATATTATAACAAAAAGAATTAGAGAGACTCAGCCCTGACTACGTGGTTGTGTGAGACAAACTGACTGATTTTGAAATCATGTTTCACATTTGATCAACCTGTAACTTTCACCATCTCATCTCCTTATTAAAGGGATATTAGCTTTGGAGAGACTAATAGGCTGATAGTTAGAAATAAAGCCTGTTTAATAACACAGCACAAGGTTGATTCTGTCGAAGCAGGCAACTCAAGACACTCGCAGAGTCACTGAAGCTATAAAAATGTTTCCTGCTGCCTTTAACGGTGGAGCAACGCCACAGAGTTTGTAACATATCCTTACCTCATAACTCTCAATTTGCCTGGAATGATGAAACTTCTCAGCTATGGAGATGGATGTTAGACTCTGTTTCCACCTCATCAGTCTGCTGCCTTGCTGTCTAAACCTCTCCACCCCAGCCAGTCTCCCATTTTGCCAGGGTAAACTCTATGTGTGTGTGTGTGTGTGTGTGTGTGTGTGTGTGTTCACTGTACGCCCATGTGTGTGTGTGCCTGTGTGAGGTTAGGTAAATAAGCAGAGCTTAAAAAGGAACCACAGGCAGCCACAGTCGTTCCACCGGCTGACGCTGAATGACTGAACGCTCATTATGGACTTAAATAGATGGCAGCTCGTGTCTGTGTGCGAGTGTGTGTGTCTGTGTGTGCATGTGTGTGTGTGTCTGTGTGTGCGAGTGTGTGTGTGGATGAGTTGATTTTAAGCAGTGATTACATTTGCCCTGTCAGGGGAGACAAAATGTGAATCTTTATCCGTTAATTGTGGCAAATCTATTATCAGATGAAATTCCAATCCAACTGTGTTCATCTGACTTTCCAGCTCATTACGTTTTGAAACTTCTACTTTTAAAACTGTCATGTTTTTTAAGGAAGATATCTTATGGATTTGTGAGAAATGACAACCATGTATAATATGTAAACTCAATGGAATGGTACTCAGTAGAACCAATATTTCCCTCAAGGTCCAGCAGCCCTCTAAATTCAATCTAGCTGCACCAAATTCCAAACACTCATAATTATTGGTTCATTAAGATCCATGAATTATAATCATTGAAATGGCTGATATCAAAGTGATAGAACATTTTAGGATCTGCTACTTTATTCGGATTCTCTATCAGCCCATGTCTCATCCTTCCAACAAGTTTTATGGAAATCCATTCAGTAGTAAAACACTGCTGACCATCAAATAAACCAACAAATGGCCAGGGATGTAAACACAACCTTCTTGGTGGAATTAACAGTCCTGCACAAAGCGGGTCAGAGCCTCTACAGCAGCGACTAAAGACAAAGATCTGCACAGCTCCTGGTAAAATAGTTTAACATGTGGACGAAATTAAATTTGCTGGAAAGCTATCATTTCTATGTACAGAGTTTGTCTGACCTAAATACTAAGTTCCTCCAACAAATCCAGCCTTCATGAAGGTTGTGAGATCCAGTCTTTATTGAAATTGTTGAAAGGTGTTTGGATGATGGAGCTTATAGAGTGTTGAATTATAATGTGTATAAATGCAACATTGTGTGGTTACAGCTACTTTATGTGTAAAAAGTATCCTGGCTCATAACCTGCAATAAAAGCATGATGTTTTTTCGTCTGCAATTTTAACAATAAGCAATTTAATGTGTTAATTAGTGTGAGCGAGCTTTAGAGGTGCTGCTGGGAACATTTTGTTTCTGTTGGACAGAACCAAGATGTTTTTTCCTGTTTCTATTGTAAATGTTAAGCTAAACTAAGCAGGAATAACCAGGACTGATACAGACACACATGAGAGTATTGTAAATAGAATTGATCTTAGAAGGAAAGTGAATGACCATCATTCTTCTAAGACAGAGAATTGGGTTGTCCTTCCTTCTGATTTGTTTTTTTTGGTGGATGAAGGTCAAAGGTCAAGGTCACTTTGACCTCATGTTCTTGTGAATGACGTCATCAGAACCCATTGGTGGTTTCATTACATCTGGTCAAAACATTAATTTTGTCTAAGGATGACCTGATTGGAATTTGGAGGTCAAAGGTCAAGGTCGCTGTGACCTCTCTTTAGATCATCTTGTGCCAAATTTGAAAGGATTCCGTCGAGGCGTTCTTGGGTGGGCAAAGGTCAAAGGTCACAGTGACCTCACAAGTCTGGAAAAAATGTATGGACAAACTGGACAGGTTGGCAGTGGCTCACAAACACTGGGAGGTATATCCAGTTGCTGTTTTCTCATTTGAGTTTTGAGATTTCAGCAGAGTGACAAAGGAGCAGTAAATGGACGTATTGTTCCAATGGTTAGATAATATATTTTTTACAAATATCACAGGAAACAATAAATACCACAATGAGAGAAAAAGAAAAAACAAACTAACAAGGCAAAGCTCAAAAACAATGAAAGATGAAAAAGAAAAAAAAACTAAGCAAAACATCAGACAATGGAAAATGTACCAATTAAGTCAAAATCTGGTAATTTCAGTTTTAAAATCCGTTATGAATCATCCAGCCATTATCTTTAAGTCCATCACGGGGCTGACATACAGAGACAAACAGTCATTCACACCTATGATCAATTTAGAGTCTCCAATTAACCCTAACCCCAGTCTACATGTCTTTGGACTGTGGGAGGAAGCCGGAGAACCCAGAGAAAACCCACCCAGACACTGGGAGAACATGAAACTCCACATAGACACTGGGAGAACATGAAAACCCACACAGACACTGGGAGAACATGAAATCTCCACACATGAAGGGATGGCTGTGAGGCCATAGTGCTAACCACTGCACCATCGGGCCGCCCTGTTATGAATCATGCAGCATATAATTTAATCTTGTAGATGAGACTGTAATGAGAGCGTGAACAGAGAAGCTTGCACCTAGCCATTGTTTAACGTGACTTGTCTGTATTATTAGACGCTCTCTGAAGATGTGGTCCTGTCGGATCTGAGGCCTCAGCGCTGGTACCAGTTCAGAGTCGCAGCCATCAACAGCCATGGCAGCAGAGGCTTCACCACACCGAGCAAACACTACATCTCCAGCAAAGGTAACACAAACACTCTGAAAACACGTCCTCTGATTTTCCTCTGAGAGCCGAGTTTCCCTCAGAGGACGGTGACTCCCCCCCTCTCCATCCTTCCCTTAAACTCTCTGTGAATTTTGATATTCTGTCATGAGACACTGAGCAAAGCACAGATTCTGGGGCTGTGTCGTTTAACGAGAGATCTTACACCCCTCAGAGGAGAAGTCTGAGGAGCAATTCCCTTCCTCCTGTTCTTTCTCTCTTTCACTCGGAGGTGATGGATCAGGTACGCACGCAGCCGAGGAAATTGATCAGGCAGTCCATCAAACACAGGCAGGAAACAGAATGGACACACAACTGCACAACGCACATATTCACACGTACATGCTGTACGTTAAGTTGGTTTGCTGCCAAAGAGAAATCCCTGGTGTCGGGTCAGCGAGACACAGTGTGAGTGCGAGAAAGACAGACACACACACACACACACACACACACACACACACACACACACACACACACACACTAGGAGGTCCTCGTTGTAATACTTCGGAGACTTAGGTCATATTGGTGTAATGCCAGGATTGGCTAGTGATATGAATCCTCTGCCAGGATTGGCTGGAGCCTGTTTCTGTGTGAATAATGACTTCAGGTTGGACGCAGCTTCGGAAAAAAGGTTCTTTATCAGTAGAGCGCTTATAGAAGAAGCGTCTGGGATAGCATTTCCCTCTGCCATCCACAGAACAGCAAACAGTGGAATTCTCGATGCCTCCTGTAGAGTATTATGAACATTACAACCTGTGCCTTGGCGAGGTGAGATGTCTCTGGCAGCTCCCTGTGGCCCATCGGCGTATTAACGTGGTCGGACATTTGGAAAAATATGCACTTTCCCGCTGAGAGTTAGACGAGAGGATCAATGCCATTTACATTTCTGTCTGTTACATACAAAAGTTGGAATAACTCTCCTGTGGGTTGCACGTAAGCGAATATAGACAAGTGTTGTTTGGAAAGTGTTCTGAGCCAACTGGCTGCTTTTCCACAGCAGGATGTGGAACTGACAGACATGCAAGTGGTGTCAGTCTCCTCGTTCCACTCGCTGCAACCAAGCACACAAGCGTATATCCCAAAACGCTGAGCTGTATCTTCAGGACCCAGTGTGTGTGTGTGTGTGTCTGTGTGTGTGTGTCTCTGTGTGTGTGTGCATGCTTGTATACTTCAAGCGCCCGGGGTTAAAGGTTAAAGACACACTCAAACATTCCAAATACCATCTGATCGCCATCAGAGTCTTGTGTTTCCAGTTCATTAGTGTGATTAGTCAGGGGCTAGATGTCAGGGGTCACAAAATCAGGAAGCTGGCAGATGTCAGGGCGCTGGAGGTTCCTCCGCGGTGACCTGATGCTAACCAGAGAGAGAATTTAGAATCTTGAAAACCCTCCTCCCTGATTCATTCAGATATCAGGGACCTGCCAGCAGCAATTATGAGGGAATGTCTGGATCCGAAAACTCATCTTGATGTCTTTATCTCGAGAAACAATGGACCGGAATCTAGCCGGTCGAGGGAGGAACGCAGAGTGCAAAAAGGGCCGCGAGAGTCAGCTGGCAGTAAACCAGTAACTGAAAGACACCCTGCGTTTTCCAAAGAAACCACACACACCCACACACACACAAGCAGGCCAGACCTTGCAGCCCTAATATGCTGTTCCAACTTTGATCTCTGCATCTGGGTCAGCCCAGCGCAGCCCGGGGCCTGTGGGAGGCCAGCCATGGGGGATGTAGTTCTAATCAGATCCATTTTGTAGTTTTAATCAAATACAGGATTGGGATTTGAGGCTCTAATCAGATACAGAGGCCGTGTTGAAAGAGCCTCAGGATTTCATTTCGAAGTCAAACAGTGACTAGCGGTGGTCGCCGTCGGTCTGTGTTGTGGTAGCTACTGAACAGGCTTCTCCGGTATCACTCACCTTTGATGCTGCAAATCGAATTGGCTTCGTAGACCTGAATGAGACCAGGAGGAAATTAGCCTTTTCCCTCCCATGTTGGCGTCTTCGTCTCGCTCGGCTGTAGAACATTAAGCATCGAGTTATTAGACGATTCAGTCAAGCTGGCGAGCGGCCTCGGCCCGGTTGGAATCATGAACTCAACACCAGTTACAAGTCAATGGAAAGGGCCGATGGATTCATTGTTTTCAGCTTGAACTCATGACTTAACAGAAAGATGGGCCTGTGACTGTTGATTTCACCTGTCGAAGAAAGAAACAGCAGTCTATATAATGTCGAATAAGATGTGATCTCTGTCTTCTAAAGCTAATAATTACAATATGTTGTCATCAAATGAAGCAGATCAAATGAGAATGTGTCCTTACCATGATAATGTCCATGGGAATTATTTTAACTTAAACATAGCTTCTCTCTGACTCCATGTTTCTCCATCTCTCCCTTTCTGCAGATCCGTCTCCTCCAGAGCTGCCGATAAACATCCGAGTGAGCAACCAGACTCTGGAGTCGCACTTCACAGAGAGGTAACGAGAAAGATGGTTAAATAGATTCAGAGATTAGTTGCATCCAATCAGACGTAAATTATGGGTTGATGGATGGACAGACCTTGATTGATTGTGTTGCTGCGTCTAAATTACACTTCATCCTCGTTCAAACATATATAGCAGCATATTTTGTGTGTGTGTGTCTGGTTGTGTGTGTGTTTGTGTGTGTATCAGAGAAAGTTCATACATTATAAAGTTAAGACCATGTCCTTGGGTCAGCAGCGATAGTCCAATAAAACCTTTAATAGCACAAGTTAGGTCTTAAATTGCAACTTTTGTTCAGCTTGATGATATAAAACGTCTACTTTGCTTTTCCTTCCACTTTCATCATCGTGAACTTGTTGTCTGACTTCCTGATTTCTGTCCTCAGGTCCAGGGGAGCTGGGGCCACGGTGGCGGTCTTATTACGCTGGGACCCCCCCACAGAGGGAGACCTGCCGGTCCACAACTACCGAGTCACCTGGATGTCTCGACAGACACACACAGAGCACAAACACACACACACCCTACATGGGCGCGCACATACTGTTCACAACAACATGCATACCCGCCCCACTCACCCACGCGCACCAGAGCAGGGTAAAAAGGAAAGCAACAGCAGAGTGACTCAGGGGGTAAGCAAACTTTCCATCTGCTCAATTACACTTCATAATAGAATGTTATCATTGTTTCTGCCCTCTTCATACCGTGCCTTGAGAAATTATTAGACTTTTTGACCACTCTATTGTGTCAAAGCTTTGTTTTTAAATTGATACAATTGCAATTTTTGATTGTGATTTTAAATAACTTTTGGCAAGATTATTTAAAATCTCTCCGTAAATATTCAGACCGTGGTCTTCCAAGGCATCACAGTGTAAACTAATTAATGAGGTATTTGATGAGGATACCTCGGCTGTTCATTTTGGAAAATAGGTTTATTCATTGTCCTGCTTAGAGTTAGATAAGATCGTTAGGTTAAAGTCTTGAACTTGGTGGAAACAGCTATATCTTGGCCCATTTCATTGTTAACAAAATTAACTAACTAACACAATTTGAACAAAAACTTAACTGTAAACTTCAGAAACAACTGATTTTACCCTGAAGCAGCTATTTGAAGTGAGTACAGATCAAAATGTTGCTTCTTTTGAAACAAATGCCTCAGATTGATTGTTTAAAGTCAAATTATTCCTTAGAAAAACTGAATTAAACAAGCAAACAGGGACACGCACGCACACACCATCACAACAAATGAGTAACCCCGGCCCTTATCCTAACGTAAACCTTATTCTAACACTAAAAATCTCAACAACCTTCGAGCAGTCTCAGGTTGTGAGGAAAGGCCTGAATGTCCTAGGAACATACACACACCCACAACACACACTGACACACCACATATATAAGATCTATGGCTGCACCTGAGAAAGTTTACTAGTCCTGTAAACACACGCACGTCACTTCCCTCGTCGGGTTCTGCTTGTGAATGCTGCAGAGGTTTTACAGGCCTGTGCTGTGCTCCGACAGAACCCGATCTGTAAACAGCTTCTGTGTGCGGTGCCGGTGCAAACCCAGTGAATATCATAGCATCTGCTGCAGCAACTAACCAGAGCCACAGCTTGTTCTCCCATTGAATGCTCCCTTTACATTCATTCTTGATATCAGACATTAAATAAAAACCTTCAAATTAAACAGTGTCCTGCTGAACCACCTGTGTCCAATAAAACCTCCTGCAAATGTGAATTAGACGGAGACACAGAGCAACTGCCCAGATGTTTCAATTAAGGATGTGGATTTATATAATGAGCAGAAATGAGGTGATAAAAAAAACATGGTCTTGCTGTTCAGTGTAATTGTTGACCTCGCATTCATAAAACCTACATCCCTCTAAAACGGATTAAACCTTAAGTTAATTTGGGTTTTTGTGGATGTGGTTTTTTTTAATACAGTGACATGCTGATATATTTACCAAAGCTGTGCAGTATTTCAGATCTGGTTTTGACATATTCACCCTTTAATTGCCCTGCCGCTGCCGAGGTCTTCTGCAGAGTTCTTGCGCATGTGTTCCCCGCGGGTCTGAAAATGCAATATCGTCCTCGGGCAGACACGACATTATCTTTATGGGACATAACTTTGTTAGAGTGCTATGACAACACGGAGGTCTGGCTCTACAGCGCTGGAATAACATAGTAACTTAGCCGTTTTCTTCGATAGCGGAGAGAAGTGGCTTTTTTCTTCGTTTGTGTTGTGTGTTTAACTCAGGTCAAACGATCTGACTCTATGATGGTCACTGCAGCATATGGGCATTAGCGAGGAAGTACATCAGTTATCAGAGCTGTAGATATCTGTGCAAACACTGACTGATACAGGCTCAACAAGTCGGCTAGTTAGCAGGATTACATAAACATCAGAGTCTTATGGTTTTAATGTAAGCGCACTCATATGGGCCCAGCTATCCCTAAGTAGTAATGGTGATCCCAGACTGAGCCTGGTGGAGCCATTTATCTGTAGTGTGGTCCTCTGTTCTGCTTGGCTGGGAGGCCTGGAATTTAAATGAGGCCCCCTAACTAGTGTTTCCTACTCGCAGCTGCATCCAGACACACACAGAGACATGCAGCATCACAACAGGTAGGAAGGAACCAGCACAGCCTTCCTGAATAGCCCTCATATCATACAGGGCATTGATATTTTATGGCTCCCCATTATTTTATGACCTCCCTATTACCACACGGTGATATATCCCCTCGCTGTTTATAAAGCACATATCCTGTCAATCAGGAATGTATGCAGGACTGGAGGGATTCAGCATTAACCCCGGAGTAACAGAGGAAATTGGAGGAAGTAGAAGTAATTCAAATAAAAAAAAACTCAGCTGAATCAGTGCTTTTAAATATACATCAGCTTCTTACATTTAATGTCCACTGACATTATTTGCCAAAATAGAAATCCAGGCTTCTCTTGTTCTCTCTCACACACACACGCACACGTTCACACGCACACAGCTGTACAGGCCATATGTTTTGTCTATCTTCAGAGTAATGGAAAGACTTCAACCCCATTTTGTCTGCAGATCACCAAGAAACTGCTTTTAACTTGCTCTTGTCTAATTCTGTCTTAAGTGTACGAGCACACGGAGAACACACACACACACACACACACAGACACACACACACGCAGACGCAGACACTTGTTATCATCCAAGCATCTCTTTGTTGTGACTAGCTGGAGTCCACAGACTGAGAGGCCTGACTGACTAAGAGCATGTTAATGAGCTGTCAGTCAAAACGTGGGGCTAATGCAGAACAGGTCGGCTCTGTCAGTCAAAACGTGGGGCGCATAGAACGCGATGATGATGATGATGAAGATGATGATGATGAAGATGATGCAGTTTCTCCTGTTTATTGTTGGCTTTAACAGTTAACATTTATACACAAGTACCTTTATACACAAGACAAAATGTGCACATATGTTTAGATTTGCAGTTAAAAAAAAGTTTAAAGTAAAAGTAAACATTTTTTTATTAATGGTTAATATATTTATGGTTAAAGCCTAAAATATCAAGTCTCAATAAAATTAAACATTCATAAAGTTTTGATAACATCATCTTTGGAGTCAGTTTTTCTTATATATAAAGTATAAACATCCCTGTATCTGACATTTTAACTCCTTCTGCATCAGTCACCAAAACTCAGTCGTCCTCTAAGTAGCTGAAGACAACAGGTCCAAAAGGTAAAGGCTATTCTGAATTATTGATCATCTATACAAGTCTTTTCTAGACTTAACCACCATTCAAATTGCTTTTCACTAAAAGGTTAGGAAAGAGTAACTGAGCCCGTTTCCTTTGGTGCACGCTCTCTCTCCCCCTCGACACACACACACTGACGGGAACGACCACATTTCCTCCCATCATCTCCGTGGTCCATCCATCATCCTCTAAAAGAGCCTTGATTGACTTCATCTGTTCAGTTTAGTGTTTTAATTAACTTCAGGGATTGGGTGAATGTTCCTATGTGGATTCTAAAATCCATGTATCTCTTTATTTCACGTGTTCCAGGCGCAGTGTGAGTTGTGGCTGCAGGGTCTGTCGCCCGCCACCTCCTACTTCCTATCTGTGCAGACAGTCGCCTTCTGGGGTCAGAAGAGGCTGAAGAGTCCCAGAGCTCAAACTGGTTTCACCACAATAAGTCGTGCAGGTAAACAAAGTTTATTTTTCATTTTCAGTATTTCACAATATCATATTAATGCATATTTATCTGGAGTCAAGTTTCATTAATCTCCACAGTGGTTTCAGGGACACTGTTTTGTAAAAAGTTGACAGTAAAAATCGGTGTCGAGCTGCAGTTTGCAGAACTGTCTCTCCACAGCTGCTCTTCATTTGAGGGAGTAATTATTCTGGGTGTAGAGTTTGTGGTCTAATATTACATACCATGAATCCAGTGTTTTTCACGAACGTCCTCTCGCTCAACAGTTTGGATGAGACCTGTGTCTTTTGATAAATGAGAGGCTGGTGTGAAGTTACCTCGAAATATTTAAAAGTTGCAGTAACAGGCACTGAAGGTCCAGTGAGTTTAGCACCGCTTGGTCTTCTAGGAATAAACTTTATGGACTATAAAGCTAAGAAGAGCTCAGTTAACTCATGTCGTGCAGCTGCACACTTTATGGAGCTGTGGTTCAACAATGCAAACTGTGACGCAGGTACATATATTTTGAACATTTCATGAACTTGTCACATCATCTATGAATGGTTTATGTCTGCAGCCGTTAACAGAGCAATGCATTATTGATTACCTGCTGCTGCGTTTGCTGTCAGAACATTCTGTTTATTCCTACAGCTGCACTTTTTAAAGACACACACACACACACACCCACACATGCACACACACACACACACCCACACAGACACACTCACACACACACACACGCACACACAAACCCACACAGACACACTCACACACACACACACACAGACACACACACCCACTCAGACACACTCACACACACACACACACACACACACACAAACTCACACACACAGTGGAAAGTGATGTTAATGGTCGTCAAGGCAACAGAGGTATTTATAGGTGACCTATCGGTCGGCCCAGTGGAGGATTACACCCAGCTGCAGCTCAATTATCAGAATTATATGGATTCTTATTGCTATTCATAATTAAGCATTATTAATATTTGACATGGTTTCACACAGACCATATATTGCTATCGTTAATGTGGCACTAGTGATGGTCAGTGAGGCCAGATAAAGCCAATCAGTGAATAAATTAACTGGAACGTTAACTTAAATTTGCACTTTCGTCATCACTTTATGATATTATTTCTGACCCTTGACATTTAAATCATTAAATTATATCCATAATGTTCTGTTTATTGCTATATTAACAACTTCTCTCTCCCCTCCTCTCCCCTCCTCTCCTCTCCTCTCCAAGGCGAGGACTTCTCCAATGAGCTCCCGTCTTCGTCCTCCTCCTCATCTTCATCATCTCCTTCCCTGTCATCGTCCTCGCCTTCTTCTACCTCCGACCTCCACCAGGCCCCCTCCCACCCTCAACCTGACTCCCCCCGAAACCCCGTCACCCCTGACAACCTGCGACTTGAGGTCGCTGCCCCTCATTACCATGACAACCAGCTGCAGGTCAAGGTGTTCTGGAAGTGGCCTCATCACGGTGAGTAGCTTTGGAAACGTAACTCAACACTAAAATACCTATTGAGAAGAAAAGAAAAGAAGTTATAGATAGAAAACTTTAGATTAGTGCTTTTCAATCCTGAGATTAGTACAAATTAGGAGATTCGGATTTTATTAAATGACACCTTGTGTTATGATGACAGATTAGCCAATATTAGATTATATTTTGTTTGTATGAAGGTTTGTTATAGGTTCTAATAATCTAGTGCTGCTAGTCCACCTGGTAAGCAGGTTCCCATGCATGCAGACCTATTGCAGCTGTGACATGCAGCAGATCAGACCTGGCCCTTTGTTGCTTGTCTTCCTCATTCTCTCTCTCCATTTGTAACTTGAACTGTCTTGTCAATAAAGTCAAAAAGCCCCCAAAATGCATCAAATGACAAATCAGGTCATTTAAAGGAATGCACTACCTACAGGGGAGACTGGAATCTGCAGCTGTGTTCATTGTTTACATGCTACTTCCTGCCCAGCAACAAACAAAGTGAATCATTTTGCAGCTAAAGGCCCAAATGTCTGTAACTACTGGATGCATAAACCCATTACTCCGTGGGAAAGTGATCTTGAACGATTGACTTTGTATTTTAACCCTGTGACGGACTTGCGATCTGTCCAGGGTTTGACCCGCCTCCGGCTCAATGTCAGCTGCGATTGGCTCCAAGCCCCCCTGCGACCCTCAAAGGATAAAAGAAATAGATGATGGATGGATGGATGTTTGCAGCAAGTTCAACATATCAATTTCAGGGGTGATGATATATTAATGTTAGGTTCACAACTGCTGCCCTGCAAGTGGCCCCGGAAAATAATCAGTTCCCCCGATTCTCTCTGTTTCTGTTCCCGCTGGAGACGATGTGAGAGGTTCACCAGGAGCAGGAAAACTCTCATCTTCTGACAAGATAAAACATGAAAATGAAAAAGAAAAATGATAAACAGTGACATGAAGAGAGAGATTATCTGTTTGCATCATGACATAGTTTCCTCAGGTTCCAGACAGTATAGCTCCTGATCACGCGGATAAAAACAAACCCACGTTCACTCATTCACGTCCTGTCTGTCTTGTGTTTTCTTCGTTGTGCTCTGCAGGCAAACAGAAACACACCGGTCCATACATCCTGCGGTGGCATCCACACAGCTGCAGCACTAACGTCACAGGCACCGAGAGGACAACAACTGTGCAGGTACGACTACCCCGGCTGAGATTGATGTGTGTCTGCGATTGTGAAGCCGTGCACAGGTGTCGTGTTTCTGTGTGAAGATTGTTGTTGCGTCCCTGTGTGTGTGTGAGTGTGTGCGTGAGTGTTAGAGATCAGATTTCATCACCATAACTCAGATCAGTGTGGAATGCTCCCTTTGTCTCGCTGCCAAATTCTCTGTCTAACATCACATTTACAGTATCATAACCCTGTCAAAGCCCTGGCTGAGGTATCCTACATTTATATCCCTGTGTGCGTGCGTGTCTGTGTGTGTGTGTGTGTGTGTGTGTGTGTCAGGTACAGTTTGTTTCTTAAAGTAATACCCTGTGTAATTTCTACCAGCCCGCAACAGTGTGTGTTATCATGGCAAAATATGGCCTTGAAGATGCCTGCTGTGTTTTGAGGTGCCACAGAGGTGGTTTGAGGACTTTGACAGGTGTCTGTCCATCTGTCTGTCTGTCTGTCTGTCTGTCTGTCTGTCTGTCTGTCTGTCTGTCTGTCTGTCTGTCTGTCTGTCTGTCTGTCTGTCTGTCTGCGGTTTGAGCAAGGCCACAAGACGTAAAGATCAAGTTTTAGTTTCTTTCCCTTTGTTTAACATTGACATTCACAGTTTTCTCTGGGAATATTACATGGACCTCAATAAAAAAGGCATAATTAGTGTACTGACATTATGAGGAGGAGGTTTGTGTCTCGTGCTCTTCACTCAAACACTTCTATAGCACAAACCATCCAGGTTCATTTAAGGTAAATTACTGTTTTGTTTTTTTGTTACTGAGATGTTTGTGGTTTGTGTTCCTGGAGAAGGTTTTTACACAAGAGTCGAGTGTGAAGCAGTACAAAACCAAACTGAAAAATACAACAAAAATACAAGCCTCCACTTAGAGAAACATTATTGCTGGGTTGTAGCATTGAATTGTATTAGTGGTTATAATTCAGTGGTTTGACTGAAATGACAGAAAATGCTGATATATTAAACGTGTGCTGAGTTGTGTGTGTGTGTGGTCTGGTGTGTGTGTGTGTGTGTGTGTGTGTGTGTGTGTGTGTGTGTGTGTGGTGTGTGTCTGTGGAGAGAAAAGTGATCTGAGAAATTTGAGGTCCCAGAACATGATTTCTGTTCATTGAAGTTCAGACTTTTTAAACAGTTACACCAGCTCTTGCTATTTGAAGCTGCCCACCTACAGATCTGCCAAGCAGTGCTCCAGACACTGGTGTTTATTTTAACATGGATCTAACGAGCTGCTTGTATGAGACAGGTTTCCAAACAAACACAGAGGTAATATGTGTACTTTGTGGAACTTCAATTCTAACAAGCAGTTCTGTACCGATTTCTACCCCTAACCCGACCTGATCCTCTCTCTCCAGGGCACTCATCACACCCTCACAGGGCTGCTGTTTTCCTGTAAGTACCGGGTCGCCGTGGCGATGAAGGCTGACCCAGGGTCAGAGACTGTCGCCTGGGTGACGACCCCGACTTGCTCCTCCATCAGGGTCAGAGGAGGCAAAGCTTTGCCCTGCAACACTGATGGTAGGATGAATAAACACAGATGTAAAGTCAGGGTTTCATTGATCCACCTCATCCTTAGTAGTTCAATGCCATTCCATTCATACTCATAAGGAACAAACAACCAAACATCTTTGCAAAAGCATCAAACCTAATCAGAAATGTTGATGGGTGTTCTTTTGTCTATGTCAGAGCGCCTCCTGTCAGGCAGAAAGGTGGTACTGCGTCCAGAAAGACTGACCGCAGACTTTCAACAAGTCAACGGCTCCTTGCTCGCCACGTTTCGCTGGAGGATGTCCCAGCATGCACTGGACCCCGCGGCTGTCGAGGGGTTCCAGTTCACCTGGACACTACAGTCGGTTACCGCGGCAACAGAGGAGCAGGAAGACACGCTCATCTCGCAGACTCAGACGATCGCAGCGGTGAGACAGACACAAGGTTTACAAACAGGGACAGCATGTGATTGTGTTTGTAGCAGGAAAAATTTATTATAAAAAATGTACCTGTAATAATAAACAGGCTCAGGCTTCTCAGGCTTCCTTGGAGCTAGAAGAATATACAGAAGATGTATAGAATCACAGAAACTTTTACTGAAACACATTTAATTCTTGATCAATCAAATGACTGGTTGGGGAAGAATAATGCGATCGAACTAACTCTGGCTCTTCATCCACAGTCTCAGCGGTCAGTGACAGTTCAAGGTCTTCAGGCCAACAGTGTCTATCAGCTGCAGCTCCAGGTGCTAACAACAGGGGGCAGCAATGGCGCCGCAGTCTCCAAGACCATTCACACTCCAGCGATCAAGGCTAAACTTTGATAGGTAGTTGAGCTCTCTCGAAAACATACTTTAAAACCTTGTATCACTTCAAATGAGAAAATGTCATAATGTTTCAGTCACGGGTAAAATTATGTTTCTTTTAAATCCTCTGTTGAATTCTTTCTTCCAGGCCTCAAACTGCATCAGCTGCCAGCGACTGCTGCACCACTCTGACCTTCACCAGCCTCCTCCTCCCTGTTGTGCTCCACAGTTTAACATGCTTTCATTGCAGTTCATGTTCAAACAACCTGCGCAAAGCTTTAAAATACAATAAATCCTCTGCATAATGATTTTCATAGGAAAAGTATTTTCTACTCTGATAGTTTCTCTGACTTTTTGTTTTTTCAAACATCAGGAAAACTGTGCTCATTAATCCTCTGATAAAAGATAATACAATATTGTTTTAGAAATTTACTGTAGCTGTGCCTGGGGCCATTTTAAAAAGCACCAGGTACGTCCAGTTAGTCTCAGCAGTGAAAAGTGTGTCCTCCATTTCCATATTAAAAACGGCTGCATTTTCCCAGCGATTTCCTTTAGGCATCAGTAACCACAGTGCCCCGGAGTTTATGTGAAAAATGAGACTTCACCCGAGGCTGCATCGGTTCGTGTTCTGTGTTAAGGTGTGACGTCTGATCACCTGACACCATTGGAGCCAAATGACAGACATGTAAAGGGACTTATTATGCCTCTTGTTTTTGACCATGCTAGTAGAGAATGATATAGCACTGACCTTATGTACAAATAGTGATGTATAGCAACAGACTGTGTTTATTTCAATCTATTATCTGCTGCATTCTCTTTGGAGCCAGTTGGTCTGACTCCGTTTGCAGAAATGTTGATTTAAGCTCAAATATTTTTGATATTTTGTTCATATGGTAAAAAAAAATGTCCGAAGTTGCTTGTTTGATATATTTTGAACATTACGTCCATTTCATGATGATATGTGACATTTTCTCAAAGTTGAATTGTTTTGCAAAAGTCATGTCATCACTTTGAAAGGGCTGCGAGCTACTAATGTCGAGTAGCCAGTTATTATGTTAATATTCTCTCTATGTAACCCTTTACTGTTGATACTTTTGTACTTAATTCCTTTACTTTTTGTCTGTTGGTTTTATTTATTGTTTTCCAGTCTTAGATTTTTATAATTAAAATAATTAAAGGTTATCAGGACACTGCGTGTTGTTTCAGTGATCTCATGGATAAAAATGATGGGATTATAACAGTCTACAATGATTCGTTGATTTATTGTTTTGGAAAGGGGCTAATAGTTTTAATAACTCTTAAAAACCCGTTGGTTATGGCATTTTAATTGTTATTATAGTAGTTTCACAAATTTATTTAGTAGTACTTTTTGAACTGTTGGTCAGAAATCTATATAATTATAAAACTTGCACAACCGGGAATGATGATCATTTTATTAGTTCATAATTGATCAAAGGTATTTATAACGAAAGTAATTGTTGGTCTTAGTTCTCCAATGATGGAATAATTGATTATACTAATACACTTTAAAATATAATATATGTACAAAGGATATTCACTATATTGTCCTATGTTATAAAATAAAATAATATAATATAATACAATATAATATAATATACTTGGTTGAATCATAGAAAAAAAGTTGTAAAAAATTGAAAGCGTGATATAGACTAGATCTAAAGTTTGGGAGGGTCCACACCCTTGTCCACACGACTATGTCAAAATAAATGAATAAGCAATACAAATCTACTTCATCATCTTAAATTGTTTTAAAACAACAGGCCAATCTAATAAGAAAATGTGATTAAACCCCACATGTGCATTTCTTTTAAGATCTTCGTGTAAAATAACAAACATCTGATTCTTTGGTGTTTTATTTTGATAATTGTTTTGGTCTCTCTGTGTGACGTAAATCTCTGCAGACCGACGGACGCTGCCGAAGTCGCGCTCTGGCGCTCGACCCCTTGACGTCATCAGAGAGCGACGGCAGCTCGGAGTGTTGTGTTTTTTTCGAGCCGTGTTCTGATGAATCTGTGTTTGTCGTTTCCCGGACGAGGTAAAGTCTCATTCTGTCTGTTTCTTCTCGTGCTGCCGCGGCTGCTCTTCCTCACAGCCGCCTCACTATCGGACCCTCAGCTCCCTCCTCTTGTCCCGACGCCTCGGAACTTCCTCCAGAAGATGGAGGAATTGTGTGTTATCGCCGCTTTGTGTTGTGTGTTCGGCAGCAGCTAGCCAACGCGGCTAGCTCCAGGAGAACGACCGACTGCGGGTGCACTTGACGCGAAACGGCATTTTGGGACCGAGTTAAATCACCTGTTGGGTTTGTTGTGTTCGTAAATGTTGCGTAGACGCGCTTCTGGAATCCGACACCTATTGTTGGACTAGCTTAGCTGGGGCAGATTTTGTTGAACAAGATGATTCCATTGTTTCTGGGGTTTTCAGCAACACTTGGTAAAGATGGTAACGACTCGTTTATCCACACGAGTGAATGAAAAGCTGAGCACATCGGAAACACGTGTTAATCTTAAACAAACGTTAATTTAAGATAATAGCATTATCGTTGCTGCTTAAGTCCTGCAAGTCCTACACACACACACACACACACTTAGTTAGTTAGTGAGTTGTGTCTGATAAAGGAAATTCAGTCACACAACCCTGCACATTCACTGACACATGACTTCCAATGGAACTATCACCAGAGCAACACCCATCACACCTAACACATCAGTAGACAATAACAATAACTACACACACACACACACACACACACACATATACCGGTCTCTTTAACATACCAGATTTTTATTTCATCAAGTTCCACAAATTATTTCATGAGAGATCAACAAGATTGTTTCACAATGTCAAGAAAAGTAACAGTAGTTCCTGAATCCGCCCCGCCTGATCCAGATTCACACCAAAACAGGTTCAGGGCCCGGTCACATGAATGCAGAAGTAAAGTTGAACTCCACGTAAAGCTCTGCTGCAATTTTTCTTTGCCACAGGAAGCTAATGTTTTATTCACTTCCTTGCACACACAGATTGTGAAGTGAATTGCAGGTTCGCCTCTGATGCTTTTGTGTTGGTGTAAACAGGCCAAAGTGGTTTCTTGCACTGGGCCACCCCCCACTCCCCCAAAAACCTTCAAGGAACTCGGTCAAGAAGTTTCTGCATAATCCTGCTAACAAACAAACAAATGCAGATGAAAATACAACCTCCACAGTGGAGATGACCATATCAAACATTGACATCTACTTAACATGAACCATTGACAGACAGTAAAGAGCCGGGTTAGTGACCTGCTGTCTTTACAAGGCTGTGGCTGCAGGTACTTTACTTTAGCTGAAGCATTTCCTTCTTGCATCTTATCAACCTGAACCTGTGTCCTGAGGCCAAATTTGCGATTAGGGGGTGAGTGATGTTATGTGCTGTTGAGGTTGTAAAGTCAGTGATCGTCTTACAGTTGAGATCGGAGAGGTTGGGTGTGGGAGGACCTATAGACCTTAAGTCTTGAGTGTCATACTACTAGTTACTGTATTTTCCATTTCTGACCGAATCATCCGAGCACATCGTTTTGAATAACTCACATTAAAGAAGGCCTCGATCTCCTGCTTTATTGAACTTGACATTTCTTTTACTTGTTATTTTTCTCTATGTCTTTAATTAGGAGGTCATGGTGGTTTAATTATTCCACACGCAGTCTAGATGCCACTGAGGAGACGCCAGCGACCTGCCATCGATAACCTCCGTCGTGGGACAGGCTTGAAAACGACTTAATATCCACACAGGAAGTGTCAGGATACAAAATACGGAATGCGCGAACTTCAACGCTGAAACGTCTAGAGGACCAAAGGACAGGAGAGAACAGGACTCTGGAGAGGGGGAGTTGGGGATGGGGTTGGAGAGCCAAAGGAGGACGTCATGGTTCACAGCGGCTCTGCTTCCCCAATGAAAACATCACCTACAGCATCGCCTCATTTAACCGCTCCTGCTACAGCACCTCCTCTGCAAGTGGCACCTCCCCTGGTGCCTCCCGCTAGAGATACCTCTGGTCAGGGCCTAACACAGACCCCTGCAAAACACCTCAGCACAGACCCTACCTCAATTCGCCCCCCTCAGCCCTCTACCCCATCGCCTGCTGATGCGGAACCTCCTGTTGTAACAACAGCACTTACAAGCAGCTCAAGTCCAGCCTCATCCTGGTCGTCTACCCAGACAACAACCCCTGCTCAGGGCCCAGTCAATGGCCGTACCTCAGGCAGGAAGAGGACTCCTAAGGCCTGTGATTGCTGCGGACCAAACAGTAAAGGACACAATGTCAAAAACTCGGGCAGAGGCAGGGGGAGAGGGAGGGGAGCTGTCAAGGACCTCTGGGACACCCCAAACAGAAAGGTGGGGGCCCAGCTGACACTTACCAATAGCTCTGATTTGACCAAGGAGATGGGAGAGGAAGCAGAGGATGAAAATGACACGTACGATAATGTAATAATGGCTGATACTCCCACCCTCGCTGATACAAACACCCTTCCTCCCCTGCCTGTCACATCCCTGCAGGACGGAACAATAAGCAACTGTGCTGCCCCACAGAAATCATGTACGCAGAATAATGAGGACATGTTGATGAAGGGGTCGGGGGTTTCTGGCGAAGAAGGAAAAGGATGCGGGGTTAACAGAGATGTGGAGATGAGACTATCGGGAGTACCAGCCAGAAGAGCGTTGGTAGTCCGAGGTAGAGGGAGGGGAATGATGACAGGCGCAATGTTTGCATCGAAAATGAAAGTAGAAGTTAGAATTAAGAGCCAAGGCGGCGGTTGTGTTGTCACTGGTTCTAAAGTGGACGCCTCAGCTCAGTCGATGGTAGCTCATAGTCTGGAGGAGAACAAAGACACACAGATGGATCACGGGGTGCAGACTCACCCCACCACGTTTAAATCTCCGTTCTGTAATGGGGACACAGTAAATCTGACTGACTCCGAATCTGAAGAAGAGACTAATTTGATCATGAGTGAACTAGGAAATGGACTGTTATCCAATTCAAGACAGTCCGGCCCGGCATCAAGGTCAGATACGCCTCAGGATATTGACTCTGACGTGGACCAAGCTCTTGATGGAGCAGACCAAGGTTCTTTACCAGTAACTCTGTCTAATGGAAACCACAGATCCACACCTATGGAAGTGGAAACCTCTCAGTGCCCTATCACAGTGGACGGTGTGCAGCACACCTGGGCATTAGGAGACCACAGGCTGTACTGTCAGCCGGGAACCTGGGAGAAGAAGCAGATGGAAGAGTTGTCGCCGAAGGATCTGTCAGAGGAAGCAGGGATGGATGTGAAGATGTCGAATGAAGAAAATCTGGAGCGGCTCACTGACATGGTCAATGGTAAGATTTGTATTGAAGCATTCAAGCCTCCACATGAAAATATTCACTCGTCCTGTCAGATTGTTATAATAAGCATGGTAAATCATTTGTTTGTAGACAGCGACAAACTGGAAGAAGTAACTATTTTTCGACACACGTGGCCACTTCCATGAAACATTAACACAGACTTGATCTAAAACTTGGTTTGTGCAAAATAATTTTTTCCAGGATAAAAAACTACTGGTGAATACAAGAGACTATTTTTTTATTGTGCCCTAATGGTCATTAATAGCTGGAGTGTAGTAAATTATTTGATGTAGGACAAATGCAAAAGACTCCACAAAAGTTTAAAGAACAGCCTTTTTCTTACAAATGCAAACAAATACAAGATCTTCACATGGTATTAAAATTGGTCATGTGCACATTTTTCTGTCATTTTTTTCTTTTGCAATCTAACAGAGAGCATTAATAAATGAGGCCCACTCATGCGAACACGTGCAATGGCTTCTGAATTTATCCAGGCCCTTCTTCACACAGCCTTTTGTTCGACATTTAATTTTAAACAGATGTCTTTTTTAGTTTTCCAATCAACCTGGACACAATGACGAAGTGCAAATTTATTAAAATGTTTTGTTCTTTTTAAGCCCCGTCAGCAGGATTTGAAGCTTTGAATCATTTTAGTGACAACAAGCTGTTCTCTGGATATGGGCAGTTAATTCTGTCTTCATAGAATTCAGTTTTGCAATTATCTTTAATATTTTTGCCGTTAAACCCCCAAAAATTTGTTATCTATACTCCTTATTTTAAAGTGTGTCAGCGTTCAGGCTTGGGTGTGATTAAATTAGAGTTTCTTCAGGAAAACCTATTTTGAATTTGGGCTTTTAAATAACACTGTCAATGTTACTCGTGTAGTTGTTCATATAATCACATTATGATTTCCTCTGCTTCAGATTTTCTGGAGAGCTTCTACATAAAGTACGGCAGTTTCATTCCTCTCACTGAGACAGACGTCCTGGAACACCTGAAGAAGAACGGCAAATCGGACTTTAGCAAGTGGTTTGTACACTCGCACACACACACACACACACAAACCCACACACTAACACACACACGTCCAATCGAGCCTATGAAGGTGGAATGTCTTTCCTTATTTGTCAATATTCTTAAAATGTCCTTGAAGATAGAAGAAAATACACCAGAGGTTTGTGTTTTAAATAGAATTCCTCCTCCTCCTCCTTCAGGGGCCTGGACATTAAGCGAGAGATGACTCGGTACAGGTCGAGTCTGGCCTCTGCTCCCGTCGCAGGCTTCCTGGTGATGTATAACAAACACTCCCTGGGCCTGGAGGACCTGGGGACCCTGGAAGAACAGAACTGGCTTAATGACCAGGTAAAGAAGGAAGAAATGCCAGGACACCGTTTGGGCTCATAATGCACATATTTCCTAAATGTTGAAACCTGAGGGTGTAAAGTTGGATCCAATGTAAAGGAAAACAAAATAACCTTTTAATTTCTCTCTACCTGCTCTTATATGTGGTCAGATCATCAACATGTATGGAGAACTCATTATGGAAGCAACACAACACAAGGTAATTAATGATCTGTTGTAAAAATTCACATTCTAAGTTTCCATGCAGCCCAAAAGGATCTAGAATTATATTTATTAATTATAAAAATGAGTCACTGTAGGAGTCTGAACTTGTGTTTAGACGTATTAGGTAATATTTAGACACATTTAATGAAATGCGTTAATTAAATCCTCACTGTGCGATGTGTTAACAAGACCTATTATTTCTCCCTTTCAGGTTCATTTTTTCAACAGCTTCTTCCATAAGCAGCTTGTTGCCAAGGGTTACGATGGTGTGAAGAGATGGACTAAAAAAGTAAGTTGTGTTCCAGTTAAACGTTAATAACCGATCGTTAATTATCACAACACAGTTATATTTCCAGCTTTTAATTTGACATTATACACTTTCTGTTCTGTCTAATCTGATAACTCTAGTTGAGTATTGATTATTCCAGGTAACATAACGTAGACTTTTGCGTGATTTTGTATTTTGTTTATCTAACTCTTGCCTTATTTTTGGGTGGTTCCTTCAGGTCGACCTCTTCTCTAAGTGGCTGCTGCTAATTCCAATTCATTTAGAAATCCACTGGTCTCTCGTCACGGTCACCATGGCAACCAAAACCATCAGTTACTACGACAGCCAGGGCATCGTCTTCAGACACACCACCGACGTGAGTTCTCTGTCCATGTCACTGCATTTTGAGATGTAGATCATCGATGCAGATTTCTTTAGTTCAGTTTCTCCTGACTTCTATGATCATAATGTCTGCAGACTTGACATTTCCAAAATGAAAGACTTTCATGCATAAGGTTTAGATTTTACATTCTTTTGTCATGTTGGTTTAATTTCTACAATTTCTTTGAATATGTATATTTGCTTTTTACTTTTTTAATCCTTTTCTCCCTAATATCAGTATCTCCATCCGCCCTCGAGCTGTATTTATCATTTAACACTTTACATTTTCCTGTTCAACTGTTTAATTGATGATGATCTCACTGTTTTCATTTAATTAGACTCTTGATTGTCGTCCATAACCTCCACGTCTCAAAGTTCAGGGTCGTTTTAAATGTGATCGATTTGCTGCCTCACAGTAGCAATGTGATGGAATTGAAATGTTCTAACAATTTTTATCACTTGCATCATTTTCACTGTAGTTTAACTGTCCTTTGTGTGTATCTGTGTGTGTGTATCTGTGTGTGTGTTGTTCTACCAGAACATTATGAAGTACCTCCAGTCTGAAGCCAGAGAGAAGGAGCAGACGGCGTTTCAGAAAGGCTGGAAAATTACTATCATCAAGGTAAAGCTGAGCCCTGATTGTAATTGTCATGTTGTGTTCACCTCACGTCCTGAAAGTGCAGTGCAGAGTGGAAGCCTCCCTCTTATTGACAAGTCCATTATTATAAAGACTACTTCTGAGTTACATTAACTAAAAATCGTTCTGCTTTTTATCTTAACCAACACTTTCTAACTGAGTCTAACTACTAAGGCAACAAATGCATGTAGAGTAGATTCACACACAACTGTGTATCTTTCCTCCGTCTCCCTGTTGACTGTCACCTCCTGACTCCTCAGGGAATTCCTCAGCAGAGAAACGACAGCGACTGTGGAGTCTTTGTCCTGGAGGTGAGACATTCTTTACTGCCGTCCTCCCGTCCTTCCTTTGTCCCCCAGTTCTTTGAATTCCTTGCCCCTCTCTTGTGCCTCTACTGTCCTGTGTCTTGGCAGAAAAATAAATAAAGTGGACGTGTGCTGTCTTTCCTGCCTCCACAAATGTGATCAATGCTCAGTCTCCTGAAGGGCAGAAGACAGAGAGAAGCTTCTGTCGTTTCTTTAATCTCACCCTCTTTGTCTTTCTGTCCGTCAGTACTGCCGCCGTCTGTCAGTGAGGCAGCCGCTGCTGTTCAGTCAGGAGGACATGCCGCTCATCCGAAAGAGGATCTACAAAGAAATGTGTGACTGTCGCCTCAACGACTGAACGACCAAATAACATCCTCCTTCTCCCGCTGACGGCTTTCGAGACCTCCTGCACAAGTGTGTCAGGCGGCCATTTTCCCAGACAGCCTGTTACACAAGCTAACACGACCAGGGCCAGCCATCTTCCAGTGAACTCGAGCTGTGACTCAGGCAGAGCGGCCTTCACCTGGGACTTTTGGTGATGTAAAGAGTTTTGAGTTTTTTCTAAATGCAAGCTTGCAAAGAACTACTGACGTGGACCCCTACTGACCCCAAACGATGCTGGAGCACGCACACTTCAGGTTTGCTTTCTACATTAACAACCCCAAGAGGATTCAACCAAAGGGCCCAACAGCCGCCTTTCGGAACACAGAGGGGTTCTGACTCTGACTGAGGAGGCAGGCCTTCGGAGCAGCCTGGACCAATGGGAAGGACTTTCCCCTCACAAATGGAATGGCCTTATATCCTTCACGGCCATTTTAAAGTCAATAAAGCATTTTTGTTTTTAAGTTAATTTTACGCTGAACTCTTTCAGCCGCAACATGCCTACAATAACACACATTGTCTAACATGTTTTAATGAAGGTGTGTGACTCAGTGGACCAACAGTTCACTTTAAACTTGAACGTTTGAGCCGGTTGCTTTCTCTCGGACTTCAGATTTATTTGCACGGTCAAAGGCCTCGAAGTAGAAAAATCCGAATGTACTGATGATGTTTTCTGCCCCCGGTGGAGACAGAGTTCATGATCATGGGTTTTATTTTTTTCCGTTCATTAGGTTTTTGAAGTCTGCTCTCCAAATCATTTCATATTCAATTTCTAGTTTATTTCCATCACATACTTTTCTACTGTTTGGTCTGTTTTGCTTCGATCATGTCCTCATGGGTAAGAGTTAGGTTTTGCACATGGATGACGTTCGTTACGGTTTGACTTTAGAATCCATCGGTTTGAGTTGAAAACAGTTTATTATGCTAGTTAGTCAATTTGACGTTAGCCGTTCAGTTCACTGCTGAGATTTGTTTTTTGTTTGTTTTTTGTTTTCAGGCATTTCCTCAGCTTTATGTTGTCAGTCACAGAGAAACAAGTGGACCTCAGTTCTTTTGATTTACATCTTCTGTCCAACCTGGATTTTGTTGTTGTATTCATTTATGTATATTTACAGATTGTATTGTACTTTTACTGGCCTACTACTGTACATACTTGCTTTGACTAAACACCACAGCAGTTTCTGGACTGTTTTTATCGTTGTTATTAAAAAGTCAATTCTGCCGGGAGTCTGAGCAGTGTTTTTTTTTCCCAGTCTTTCTCGTCTTTAAATAGAAAATAGAGATGTGTATTTTTTTATAAAAACAACTAATACGCTCAAATACGCACAATTATCCAGCAGCGTCTGTTTGAAATGTTTCTGTCAGATCCAGAACCAATTTGAAAAAACTGTCCCCAGCCAAAACTAATGGGAGGATTTGACTCAATTAAAAAACATTTTTTTTTGTCACTCGTTCAGTGAGTGGGTGAAGACAGCAAACTTCAAGTTAGATCCGTCCCTCTACTACTGCCAGCAAGTGTTCAAAGAGTTTATCAAAGTCGTATAAGGACGAGCTCATCATCTCTCCAGTTCATCTTATTTCTTGTGGAAAATATATTATTGTCAATCTAATTAATGCTTTGTATAGGCTGCAATGCTGTATACTCACCAGAAGAGGGAGCCCTGTGTTGACGGTCATATTTTTTCTTTGGAATCCATCCAGAGCACAAGTTCAGACACATGTCAGGGGCTCCAGAGCTGGAGGAAGGTTGAGTGTGTTGCTCAAGGGCACTTCAGTGGGGAACATCTACCGGTGTGGGTGCTTGACTCATGACTGCAGGGCAATGGATGGAGCTTTTTATTTGTGTTTTTGCTAATTTATCAAAAAGGAAAATCTGAAATATCAATTTAAATGCTTTGACTCTTGGAATCTGCGCTGATTGGAGACCACCTCTGCTTAAGAATCCATAGATGTCAAATGGAACCTTAACAAACTGAGCAGTCAGGAAGAGAAGGACCCTGATGGCCACGCTGACTGAGCTCCAGAGATTCTGTGTGGAGACAAGAGAAACTTCCACAAGGACAATCCTTCCTGTAACTCTCCTCAGATGTGGCTTTAAAATAGTCAGACAAGCTTCTCCTTAACAGAAGATGCATGAAAACGCCAAAAGGACTCATTATATAACATAAAGAGATGATCCTTAATGAAACCTTGTCCAGATAAATGTGACCGAAACGACACATACATTTAAATTTCCCTTTTTCAGATGAGCTGAAAATCAATTTGCGATTATTCCAAACTGAGGCTGAAACAGAAAGCGTTAAATGTGAAGGGGTCTGAACCCTTCCTGAAAACACTGTGCTGTTCGTTAATGTCATAATTAGCATCACACAGGCCCGTGAATTCATTGACCTTTTTAGTAGGTGTTTGCTAATCATGCACGTTACATAAAGGCACGTTCCACTTTGAGGGAACTGCAGGGGCACCGCCATCTCAGCCTGTGGGCAGGAAATCTCATGGTTTCTATATTTCAGTGTGGACAAGAGTGTGT